>VDFB02000003.1:157156165-157236170 GCA_007258455.2 Sequoia sempervirens | reverse complement strand
GTTGGTACACCTATGGTGACTAGATGCAAGTTGACACAAGATGATGATTCTCCTAAGGAAAATCAGACTAGATATAGATCCATGATTAGTGGATTGCTTTATTTGACTCAAACTAGACTTGATATCATGAATGTCATATGCATTGTTGCAATATTTAAAACTGATCCTAAGGAATCTCATGTGATTGATGTGAAGATTATTTCTAGGTACTTGAAGGGGACAGTTGATTTTGGCCTATGAGGCATAATACATTGTTGTTGCTAACAATTGTACTCAAGTATTATGGATGAAGCAGATGCTGAAAGATATCAGAGTTGTGTATGATGAACCTATTTCTATATTCTATGATAATTCAAGTGCAATTAACATTTCTAAGAATCCAGTGTTGCATTCAAAAACCAACCATATATCTATCAAGTTTCACTTTTTGAGAGAGAAGGTAAGTGAAAAGGATGTAAGTTTGGAGTATGTGCCCACTAAGGAACATATTGCAGATATCTTTACCAAGCCTTTGCCTAAGGATAATTTTGAGTATCTTAGACGAAAGCTAGGGGTGATTACCCCTCCTAGTCAGAATTAAGATGCATTGACTTGCATTAGTCTGTGCATTTCATAGTCATCTCTTGATCTAGATTGATGTTGTGGTGGCTGCTACTTAGGGGGAGTAGTCAGATGTTTAGAAAAGTAGTTTAGAGCTTGTATGGAGAAATATAATGTGTATCTTTGTCATTGATGTCAAAGGGGGAGAAGATTCATGTGAAAAAATATGAACTATTTGGGGAGAAGAGTCAAAATATAAGGGGGAGAAAGTATTAAGAGATAGTTGTGTTGATGGTGTTTTTCACATCATGTGTTTCCATCAATGCCAAAGGGGGAGATTGTATGTTGTTGATATGTGGTTGTCATTGATGTCAACACTATTAGCATTAATGTCAAGTTAAGGTTGTATATGTCAAGGATATTGAGAAAATTGTAATAAAATAAGTTGTAGGTTGTCAGTGATGCAATGAAATTTAGTGTGTTGGCTAGCTCAGTATGTTGATGATCAGAGGTTGTGGATTAAAGTGTTTTTTTTCAAGTATATCTATTTTATTCACGTTAAGTTTTAGAGATCCACATGAAGATTTGATCAAGTTATGAGTATTTGTGTTCTGATAGTTATTTTGTTGCTTTAGTTGGTGCTCCTAAAAGAATATGTTGTGATTCTAGTAATTTGAGTTGTTACGGATGCTTCTGTGGTGATTCATAATGCTCGTGGATTTTTCTATATCGTGTGTTGTACGTACGCATTGATCGTTGTGCTCGCGATTGGTGATTTTCTTTTGTGATTTCATATTTTTCTTGTTCATGGCTAATAGGCTGATTGTAGCGTGTTGTGGATCTTTGAGGCATAATTTTTGGAGGTTTTTCATGCTTGAGGATGTTGTTTTGGGTCCTCACTATGTTGTGGACAACATTGGTTGATTCACATTGAAAATTGTTTATTGAATTGAGCTGACAGTTTGTACAAGTTTTATTTTTTGTTGAAGCCAACATGTAGATGATCTTATTCTTAGTCGTGGATATATATGTATGATTTTTTATACCATTTGAAGGCATGTGAAGTAGTGGTGTGTGAGTGTTATGTGTGAATAATGTTCTAATCTTTTGAATGCATAAGTAAAGTGTGAAGAAGAGTGATAAAATGTTTATTTGCTTAACCAAAACTATAATTAGGCATTAGCAGATGTTATTCTCTGAATTCAAAATCTTGTGGATGTAATCTGAATGTTTTTGTAAGACAGTGTGTCTTCCTTTGGGTAGTAAGCCTTTTTGTATTTTAGTGAGCTCTAGGCAGTGTGTCTGAATGCATGTGCATTCCCCATTTTCTTATTTATAATTTTAATAGGGTATAATGTTGTGGACTAACCTCCATTGTTTTTTTCCCCCTAATAGGGTTTCCACAAAAAATCTTGGTGTTATGTTTGTTTCTGATGTGTTAATGGTTTATAATTTCATGTTTATATATTAGATTTGAGAATACATTTAATAAGTTTAATTTTTCTGAGAAATGATTCATCCCCCCTCTTAGTTTTCTGCCCTTGTGTTGCCAACACACACTACATCAAATTTCTTACCCACTCTTTACACCCAATACACACCATCAAACAAATAATTAACCTTGTATATATACCAAAACTAACCAAAACGTCAATTAGGTTAGCCTAATTACATAAGAAATGCAACATAATAACCTATTGACACAAAAATCCAACACACACACTTTGAAAAGAGAAAAAAAATGTGTACCACACCAAAATAGGTCTACATGACCTATAATCACTCCCATGATTCTGCTCTTTACACAACTTAACTCTGTATGACCCCAAAACCTTTAGGATGGAACCACTGGTAAAGCAACAACTGAATGAACCAATTGTCCATTCATAAATTGACACATGGACCACCAAATCACTTTCTACTTGTAGTACACATAGATTTGATACCTTCCAATACTTCCTAAAAATTGTATGGAATATTATTCATCTATGGCGGAATGCAAAGCATTCCAACATGCACTCTATACCTGTAACACTATCATTACTAAGCCCAACACATTGTCAACAATATCTTCAATTGTGGAAGGCATACAACCCTAAAACTTTGGATATAGACTTCTTCAACACCTACCACCAACACCTCAAAATTGCATGAAAATATTCTTCATAGTGGAGCAATGCGGACCAAAAAACTATTCTACTGATCACTAAATATGGACACTAGAACTTAGTCAATTCTCCAAAACACTTGATCTTCTCTGGACCAACACTTCTTCATTTTTGAAATTGGATTCCATCAATGACAACACCATACACCATCATGCTCAATTTTCCAACAAAATATACTTGTAGAGGAAGATTCTCATGGGAGTACCGCCAACGAGAGATCCAAAGGAAACTCAATAGCTATTAGAATCACACAATATAACAGTGCAATACACATACGTAATATAATTTCCTCATAAAATAAGGTTTCCTTTTATGGTAAAAAAATCAACATAATCCCTATTGTTAGATCTATGACCTAATGATGAATAGTCCATCCCCTTGGACCCCACAAGGGGGTACCTCCCCTACACCCCCCATGCTCATGTTGCAAGGTTTAGATCATTTTATTAACATATACCATATCTTCTTCTAGATATTTTCTATACATGAATTCTATCATTACAGTATTATTTTTTTTCCTTCCCTATTAATATGGTTAGAGTTACAACTGCCTCCTCCATTATGGTATGTATTACTATAATTTTGGTTACTCATTTTTCTTTCCACATCTTTCTTGTAGCAATTTTTTTCATCATATTGAGATCTACTTATTTGGAATCTTCCTCCTCTTACTCTTTTCTCTACCTTCACGGTGAATTGAAATTCTAATTTTATTTTTTAAAATATTATCAAGCTTAGTTCCTATTAAATACTTCCTCTTAGTCCATTCATATATCTTGCAACATTGTATTTACTTTTTTTTACTATGTCTAATCCTAATGATCATCTTATAAAATTATTCAATATATTCCTTCATAGTATTATCTTTCTATTTTAGATTTTGTAACTTCTTCAATAATTATAACTTATAGTTGACAAGTATAAACATATTTTTTAACTTTACTACCATAATATCCAATTGTTTTAATCTTTTATTTTTCTTGCATACAATAATTGCACTTATTTTCACTAAAAATCATGTCCATTTAGTTTCATTTTAGAAAACTTATCCCTCTTAGGATCTACAATCTCATATTTAAATATTTTTTTAGACCGTCTATCTAATAAATAAAATATTCATTATTCTCAAGAAGGAGCGGGAGAAGGTTTTTGAATTTATGGTTTGATTATGGTTTCCTAGGTGTTGTTCCTGCTACTTCATGTGCTTGATTTGTTCACGTATCTTGCTATCCTTTTTTATAGTCCTTTTCTTGAGTTTGTTTTTTGGGAAAATTTTATCTCACTGGTCCTCCCAAACGGGGTTTCAATCGGGGACCCCCCCTTCTCTTCTCCTAACAAGGCTCTAGAGGATAGTGCTTATGCATCTTTTCTTTGAGGTGGAGGACCATTTTTCCTTTGTGGATAAGGTTATTATTGTGTGGTATCACAACATGCCCCAAGAGTGTAAGGCTTTGGGACCCAAACTCAAGAGTTACCTACTAGTTATCTACCCAAGGGATGGAAATTATGAAATAAAGTTTAGAAGGATTTGAAAGGAATTAAATTTGAAAAAAGGGTCATAGAAAGATAGGAAAATGGGTTTTCAGGAAAATCGAGCCTAGATGTATGGTCAATATAGTCTTGTCACATAAAGGAAAAAGTAGCATAAGTTACCGATGCTACAAACTAAAGGTCTATGGGTATGACAGAAATGGATGAAGGTATGTTGCTAAGATTTTATGGTCTACTTGAAGCATATTGAAATGGTGTTTAAGTCTTTTTATCGAGAGTTGAGTATCCAGATGCTCGGGTGCTCGGGTGCCAGGGTAAACATTGCATTTGAGAAAAAGTTTAAGATGCTTAGTTTTCTTTAATACATCAAATGTCTAGAAGTTCCCTTAAGCTAATATTTTTGTGAAAGAGAAAAGAACATGTTTTAAATTGTTAAATTCAAAGGAACCAATTCTAAATGCATTTAATTTTAGTGATGTTTCATTTGATTATTCAAAGGGAAATGGCATGGGATACCTTATTTGTAGGTGAAGATATGTGGTTTGAAAGCAGGTACATGGGAAAAGCATATAATGTAGGGATGTGAGTGACTGGATGATCAAGAACCCAAATTTTCCTTGTAGAACATCTACATGATGAATTTTTTTCTAGTATTACCTCAGTGCGAGTGTTTCCTGAAGCCAAATTGTGAGAGTAGGATTGCAAGGTTGGTGGATTAAAATTTCTATATCCACTTGATCATTCTAAATATCTAGTGAGTTCCTACATTTTTTTGTCAAACAAAGGGAACCTGATCTACTTCTATTATTGGTCTCAAAGTGTCAATCGAGTAAGAGAGAAAAGTCAAACTCTTTATGACCTTGTTCCAAAACTATCAATTGCCACATGTTGCCTTATGATTTTTTCTCTTGGATCATGTCATGTGTTTTCTTGAAACTCTTTGACTACCTTGTATTCTATAAAAGGTAGAGAGTTGTCCTTTTCATGAAGGTTTAAAACTTGTGGAATTATGGAGACTTAAAATTGGCTTTCACTAGTCTTATTTCTTTTTCATGTTTTTTATACTATTATAGTATAAAAACTTGTGTATTTCACTGAAGTTTACTAATATCAAAGTGAAATGAAGAAAAATAGGGTGCTCCTAAGGTTTCCAAAAATGGAAAAGTGGATCCAAAGAGGAAAAATGGGTCCTACTTCGCTAATTTCATTAGGAAATGAGATACACACAATGAAATGACTATAAACCCTTAGGTGAATCAAGTCAAAGTGTGAATCTTCAAATTTACCTTTTTTTGCAAAGACAAGGGTCTAGGTCAAACAACACTTTGGGGAGAAATATTAAAAATAGAAAATCAAATCCAAAATGTAATCTATAACTTGGATCTAATAGATTATGCATAGAACTAAAGGAACTAACAAAGTTTTCAAAAAACCTGAGAGGATTAAATTTTGTCTATCTTTCAAAAGTTGTTGTTTCTATAAGCTAAACATGGACTCATTCGCCCTAGGGAGAATGGGTCCTAGCAGAATTTTCTAGAAAAATTTGAATCTGATATTGAAGTCTAAGACCTAAAATTCTTCCCTCTAACTTTGTACCTCCACTCCCATATCCAAATCTATGTAAAATATACCAAAAAAAATTTTTGTTTGTTGGTGGATAGGGGTTTACCTCAATCAGACCCCAAGTTTGGTAATTAAACCTTGATGAGAAACATAAATCTGAAGCATGAAATGTTTTTTTAGTACTAACCTTTAGTGTGTCTAAGATTAATAAGCAAATTATGAAAAGAAACCCTACTCAAATGTGTTAGAATAGGATCCCTAAATGAACATTCACAATGATGAAGACCTACTTTGGGAGATCTTAAATAACCATAATAATTCACAAATCTTATTACACCTTACTTTAGGATGAAAGTAAAAAGATAATAGAAGATGGAATCACTTAGGAAACAAGTCATTAGGCTTGGTTGAATGTCTTCTGCATATCCCAAAACCTAGAATCCATCATGATCCTCTATAGGCATCTATCATCAATCTTTTGGCAATACTTGATCGTGATATCAAAATGAGCTTGAAGACCAGCAAAAACAACTTAAATGCTTCTCTAGGGCTTCACTTTTGAATACTTGATTGACTCCTCCTTTCTCTTGAATATGAATTCTTGATCTCATGTCAAATTCTCTTCCTTTTCTAGTGTAAAATGAATGTGAAACTTAGTTTTATAGGATTCCTTTCTAATTTCCCATTTATCAGATATTGAAAGCTGACATGTGAAATTTGAATTTGAGATCTTGAAATGCCACCAAAAACATATCCAAATTTGAGTTTAAGGCACTTAATGAGGACCCATTCACCCATGGGCAAATGGGTCCTAACCTAAAACTTCAAGACTCCACAAATGTTGGGGCATTAATTTAATTCATAGCATTTATTCAATATGGGTTGTGGTGTTGGGATTTAAATAAAATTAGGTAAAATAGGCCTTGGGATACATAATAAAGGGGTATTAGGGGCCTATTAATGAGATTTTGAAATGAATTAATGAAAAAGTCACCAAAAGAGGTCCAAATAAGTGTGAATTGTACTTTCTCCTAGAAAGGGGTACAATTTTCTACACTACATTTAGCCCCCACTTTAGCATCCATATGACACTACGTGCATATGCAAGCTAAATGAATTAGAATAATAAACTTTAAAAAAAGGATACTCATATGGATTCATTAAGGAGAATGAAGCCCCCATTATAGTTATCTACAAAAACACAATGTTAGGAATTGCATCTTGCAACACAAGTTTGTTAGTCATTCAAAAATCCTCTTATTAAAATTCTATAAAGAATTCAATTTGAGGGAAGATGTATGTCCCCTGATTCAACTTGATTTATGGAGGTGGAATTAGGGTAGCCATAAAACCATGCATCGGATTACCTAAGTCTTATCATAGGGTATTTCCAAGTACCATACCACATAGTGATAGACAGTTGATGAGATCAGAAGTGGAACAAAAAATTGAACACAACAAACAACATTGAAAATGGAGTTCTCTAGCCCCCAATATGTTGATTTGAATGGAATATACCTAAAGTAAAATATATATGTTTATAATGAAATTAGGCATATATGAATGAAAATGAAATTTATATCTATCATTTTGACATTTACTTCCTTGCAACTTACCTTAGTGTAGAGTGATCCAAGATGTTGAGCAAATGAACTTACAAGCCTCCTAAACTTGATGTTCTTCACTGCTTTGTCTTCGTTTTCATGCATTTATAGTAATTTTTCATATATTTTTAGTATTTTTTAGGACCCTGGAAAAGAAATTCACAAAGCATCCATGTTTGTCGCAAAATGAAATGAAGAAAAATAGGTTTCTTTTAGGGTTTCCCAAAATGAAAAAGTGGATCCAAAGAGGGAAAATGGGTCCTGCTTCTCTAATTTCATTAGGAAATGAGATTTGCACAATGAAATGACTATCAACCCTTAGGTCAATCAATTCAAAGTGTGAATCTACAAATTTACCCTTTCTTGCAAGGACAGGGGTCTAGGTCAAACAACACTTTGGGGAGAAAGATTAAAAATAGAAAATCAACTCCAAAATGCAATCTACAACTTGGATCTAATAGATTATGCATAAAAATGAAGGAAATTACAAAGTTTATGGAAAATTTGAGAGGAATAAATATTGTGTATCTTTTAAAATTTGTTGTTTCTGCAACCTTAACAGGGACTCATTCACCCTAGGTCGAATGGGTCTTGATAGACTTCTCTAGAAAAATATGAATATGAGATTGAAATCTGAGACCTACAACTCTTCCCTGTAAATTTGTACCTTCACTACAGATTTGGATCTATACAAAATATGTAAAACAAAATTGTTGTTTGTTGATGGATAGGGATTTTCCTCAGTCAAACCCCAAGATTAGTAATTAAATCTTGATGAAAAAAATAGATCTGAAACATGAAATGTGTTTACAATCCTAACTTTTAGTGTGTCAAAGATTAAGAAACAAATTATGCAAAGAAAACCTACTCAAATGTGTTAGAATAGGATCCCTATATGAACATGCACAATGATGAAGACCTACTTTGGGAGATCTTAAATCAACCTAACATGTCACAAATCTGATTATACCTTCCTTTAGGTTGAAATTAGAAAGATAATAGAAGATGACATCACTTAGGAAACAAGTCATTAGGCTTGGTTGAATGTCTTGTGCATCTCCCAAAACCTAGAATCCATCATGATCATTTATAGGAATCTATCATCAATCCTTTGTCAATTCTTGATCTTGATATCAAAATGAGTTTGAAGACCTCCAAAAAAAACTCAAATGTTGCTCTAAGACTTCACTTTTGAATGTTTTGTTGACTTATCCTTGCTCTTGAATATGAATGCTTGATCTTTTTGCAAGTATGAAGGTGTTGTCATTGATGTCAACTGGTTAACTAGTTGTCAACTGGTTGTTGTTGTCATTGTTGTCACGAATGTTGGTTATTGGCTATATATGTCGAGGATATTGAGAAAATTATAATAAAGAAAGGTTGCAAGTATTCATTGTTTGCTTTGGGTTTTGCTTTGGGATTTGTTGCTATGTTAGTGAGAATCTGAGGTATTGTTCATGATTGTTGGAAGTTTCTATATCTATATTTTTCTTTTTTGGATCATTGTATAGTATGATTTATTCTCACCAATTGTGAACTATTCTTTTTATGTATCTGGATGAAGTCTGAGAGAAATGTAGTTGCTCTAGATTTCTTCTTGTTAAGGTTTTATGACTTGTGGTTATTAGAGGTCATGTTCAAGTGAAATTTGTTATCTAGAAGATTGGATCATGTTGAGGTAGTGTGTGCTTAATTGATTTATGTGTTTTACATTGGTATTAGTTGAATTTGTGTTAAAAAATACTTATGAAGATCATGGAAGCATGTTGAAGCATATTGGGACTTATTTAGGTCCTCATTTAGTATGTGTTTGGGTTGCCCTCATTCTAATTCCACCATAGAAAATTATTCTGTTGACCTAATTTGAATTAGTAAATACAAATGGTGTGTGACCAACCTTAGATGTGTTTCAAGATTCAAGATGGTATAAATACAAATTGAGATGTTTGTGAAAGATGAATGCAAGAGCAAGATAGATGTAAGATAGATGTGAAACAGTGTGTGATGTGAGTTTGAGAAGATCAATGTGAAATTCAAGTGGTGAGTTTCTAGAGGCATTGAGCTAAAGGTGTACTCTATCATTCAATCATGTCTACAAGTGTGTGAGTGAATTGTGGTGTAAATATCTCTTGCATTGAAGATTTTTTTTCTCTTTAAAAAAAATCTCTTCTATCTTCTTTGTAATTCTATGGAAGTGATCCTTTTAAATGGTTAACCCTTATTGGACAGTGAGTCTTGTTTTAGACAGTAAGTCTTGTTTTTGTAGTGATCCTTTGTATTCGGTTTTGATATTCTCTATATTGTGAGCTAATCCTCACCATGGTTTTTTCCTTATTGGGTTTTCCATGTAAATCTAGTGTTACTATGTGTATTATTTTACTTCTTTCAGTTTTTCTTTAGCACTTAATGATTAATCACATTAGTTGAGTAAAGGATTTATGAATGATAATAGATCTAATCTCTAGTGGAAGTTTTAAAGATCAAATTTTCTGCAATTGATTCACCCCCCCTTTTAGTTTTCTTGTTCAATAATTGGTATCATAGCTTGGTTCCTTGGAGAAAATCTTAACAACTTAAGCAAGGTATAGGATGGAGAGAAATAGCACTATTGAATTTCCTAGGTTCAATGGGACTGATTATGCCTTCTGAAAGACAAAGATGGAAGGATATCCAGAATACTGTGGATATGGTGTTGAGAAAGCTTATACGACTACATACACTACTCCTACTAATGGTTTGAATGCAACTAATGAGATCAAGGCGCATGAAGTAAACAATAAGGAAAAGTTTATTTTGAAGAATAGTCTTTCACATTCTGAATTACTTAAAGTCCAAAATATGGAGATTGCCAAAGATTTCTAGGATATATTGGAAAAGATTCATGAAGAAAATGAAAAGATCAAAGAAGTAAAGTTGTAGATCTTGGAGGCACAATTCGAGATCTTGAGAATGTCTGAAGATGAGAAATTAAATCCTATGTATAGAGAGTGGATGAGTTGGTAGGTGGAATGTGAGGACTTGCAGCTACAATGGATGAATCCAAGATAGTAAAGAATATTCTCATAACTCTCCCCGATGCATATAGTGAAAAGGTATCTGCTATTGAGGAATTTGTAGATTACAAAACTTATACTAAAGATTAGTTATTGGGTACTCTAACATCATTTGAAATGAGAAAGCCTAGCTTGAGAAATGGATCAAAGTCAGAAACTAGTTTTAGACCTATAAATGTTGAAGATCCAAATGAAGAGAACTTTGTAAGGAGGATGAAAAAGGGATCCAATAATTATGAAGGTAAGTTACCCTTTATGTAAGGAAAGCTCAATGCGGAAATTCCTTCCAAATGCAGATTTCTTGGGAGAGAAGTGTACAAAAGAACTTTTTAATTCGAGTTACAAATTATTAAGATGCAAACTAACAAAACAACATAATAGATAATTTACTGATACAGAATTGAACACCATATTTACATGGAAAAACCCATAGACCAAGTAAAGACACTTTGTATCACAATAAATAGATTACATACAGAGTTACAAAACTTCACTTCCAGGTGTTATTTCATAGTAGCATATATTTCCCTGATCAACCTTATACACAAATTATTATTATAGTTGTTCTCTCACACTATTACAATGCTCACATAGCATACAATGTAGAATATCAATGAATTGATAAAATATCTCTCATTGTAGAGTGTTACAATGTATATTTGACATCCAACCATGGTCGCTTGACTTCCAAGAAACCAACCATTTTAGTTCCTGTACGCAAACTATCATAGACACGTAACTGTTAAAACTAATTCAATCCATTGAAGAGACTCCTTCCACTCTTTGTTCAATGACACCCAATTTCTCAAATGTCTATTCATTTTCCAAGTCATTCATCAAACAACCATCAAAAGTCTCTAGAAAATTATCGCTTAGCCATAGCCTCAACTACCTTTAAAAGTTGTTTAGAAGACACAGGTTTCAAAGGTCTTGAAACCTAGTCATTGGTTCTTCAAGTTCCTTAACCAAGTTGTAGAGTTCTTAAATTTCTTAACCCCTCAATCCCCCGACTTGGAATTTCTTCCATTGAGTTTTAAACCTTCATCCTGTTGTATTTGTTGTTGGTAAGTCAAAGTTTTCCAAAACTTCAAAACCCCCAACTTGTGGTTCTAATGTTCTAATCCTCCATGATCTCTCGATATTGCCACAGCTTCGGGTCCCACCACAATTATCAAACCACCAAATGAACTGTCAGTAAGATAAATAGAAGAACATAACACTAATCCAGAAAGACGATCAAGCCAGTAAATCTAAGGTACCTTTTCTAACATGCTCCCACTTGATGAACGACTTTCTGGCTTCTTCCAAACTTGAAGTTATTGAAAAAAATAGGCCCCAAGGCCCATCAAACTAGCACACCATGTGTACTTGTCTGTACTCAAAGGGTTTTTCAATGCATCAACGACATTCTCCAGAGTATCTACTTTTTCAAGATTAACCTTTCCATCTTCCACCATATCATGAATGAAATGATACTAAACATCAATATGATTCATCCTAGCATGGAAAGTGGGGTTTTTTTCCAAACAAATAGCACTTTAACTATCATAGAAAAAATTAATCTGCCTTGCATTATACCCAACATCAGAACACAAACATCTAAGCCAAATGGATTCTTTACAGGTGATGCAGGAGCATCCTTGGTTCTTTGCAATCATGCATGAACCAAAAATATTTTCATTCCAGTTTTGTTCTTGTTTAGTTCAAGTTGGAAAATTCAACATATTTTCTCACCAGACCTTGTGGATCTATGCTTTCATCGTGGAAATCTTCATTTTCCTTATTCCAAAATTTCAATGCGATTGGATCTTTTCCAAAAAGTTATCACTCCCATATTAAGTGACAGTTTAGTGAACCAACACCAGAATAGTTTTAAGCCTAACGACTAGTTTTATCTCTTGTGGATCCTTACGGTGTGTTTTGAATTGTTTCATGGAGTTTCTCCAACCTTAATTTAGTTCCACACTTCATCCTATGCACCTTATGAGGAGAAATTCAAATTTAAGGCTAGCCTATTTCATGCACTCATTAGATTTTTCCTTCATTAGAGATTGTAATGATCTTTGGCCGATGCGAAAGATTCTAGATCTGCGGATATGATATAAAGCATTGTAATGATCATTAGGATAGAATAAGTTAATTAAGTAGATCAATGTAGATTTGATATGTAATATTTCTGCTCATGTTAAGGAGCATATAGGAATATTGTATTTTGAGCATGTTGTATCAGGCCTGTGAGCCGAATCTATAAGCCCAACTATTGTCAACTGGTTGTAATTGAAATTTCTAATAATAAGACTATTTGAATCTACATTTTCCTCCATATCCTATGTTTCTTCTATTGTGTAACTCTTGCTGCATGGTCTAGATTTTTCTCTGAGGACCTTCCTACTGTGGCTGCACTAGATTGGTATCAGAGCTGTAGAGGACTTGTGTAAAGATGGTGGGAAGAAGAAATGGTAGAAGAAATGGTGCACACAAAAATGAAGACCCAGCTATGATGGACATGTTGAGAGGAATTTTTGCTAGATTAGAAGTAGTTGAAATAGCCTAGAGGAGAGGTTGACTAGTTGATGATGTGAGTGATGAAGAGGTAGAAGAAAAAGGGGAAAGGGAAAGAGAAGATTAACTTGGCCTAGATCAAGAAGAAGAGAGGTTCATAAGAGCCCTAACTAGAGTAAATACTAAACCACATTTCAATCCACCAGATTATAGTGGTAAGTTGGATTAAGATGAATTGCTTGATTGGATAATGGAGATGGAGAATTATTTTGATTTTAAAGGTATCGCTGAAGATAAGAAGGTGAAATTTTCTTGTACAAAGTTGAAAGGACATGCATCCCTTGGGTGGGAACATTTGTAGACAAATAGGAAACAAAGAAGAAAGGAGAAGATAAAATCATGGGATCGATGGTGAATAAGTTAAAAATGAAGTTTATGCCTACAGATTATCAGATAAGTTTGTTCCGAAAGTTGCAAAATTTGAAGCAGAAGGAGCTAAGTGTGACAGAGTATACTAAGGATTTCTACAAGTTGAATATCAGATCTCGACATTCAAAGGATGAGATCATGCAAGCAGCCAGATATGTGAATGGATTAAGGTCATCTATATAGGATGAGATCAATTTGATCAAGTTGTAGAGTGTGGAAGAGGCATATCAATGTGCCCTAAAAGCATAAGACAAGCTGAATAAAAGACATGAGCAGAGACAAAGAGGAAGAGGTGGATGATTTCAGAGAGGAAGATGATTTTGCAGATCAGAATAAAGATAAGGAAGTCAGTAAGAATGATAATTCATACCATAGAGATGATGGAAACTCTTACAGAAAGGAGGATATGGTGGTTACCAGAATGAGGGTTATAGAAAAGATGATAGAGGACATGAGAAAAGAGTATTCAAGGGAACTTGTTTTAACTGTGGAGGAGGACATAGAGCATTTGAATGTAATCAGGGAGAGACAAGCACAAAGATAGAGAACAGTAGAAGAACAACCTTTTTTGAGGAGGATCATGTTGGATCATCTAATAAATTGGAAGATGGAGAAGTGTTGGTAAACAAAAGAGTATTGTGTCAAAGTGAGATGACACAGGAACCATTGTAGAGAAATAGTTTTTTCTGGACCAGATGCAAGGTAGCTAGTAAATGTTGCAAAGTGATTATTGACAATGGAAGTTCATAGAACCTAGTTTCTAAAGAAATGGTGACCAAATTGAAGTTGGAAAGATTGAAACACCTGAAGCCCTATCAGATAGCATGGATTCAAGATTAGGATAAAATACTCGTAAGTGAACAATGTTTGGTGAAATTGAAGATAGGAAATTATCATGATGAATTTTTGTGTGATATCATCCCTATGGATGTATGCCATGTTTTGTTGGGAAGGCCTTGGAAGTATGATAGGAAAGGCTATTCATGATGGAAAGAAGAAAAAATATACCATTGTTGCTAATGGGATGAAGCATACTTTGTTTCCATTGGAGGATATTCCTAAAGTTGAGGTTTGTATGAATGCTAGAGTTTGTTTGGTTGATGGAAGGAGATTTCTGGATGGACTGAGACATGAGAACATGTGTTATGCCTTGGTTCCTAAGAAGGCTAAAGACTTGAAGCATGTAGAAGAACAATAAAGGAGTTGCTAATAGAATATGAGTAGATCATTTCAGATAATGTACCTGATGGATTGCCACCTATGAGGAGTATAAGTCATTGTATGGATCTAATTCCTGGAGCTAGTTTTCCTAATAAAGAAACACACTTGATGACATAGACAAAGAATGAAGAGTTGAATAGACAAGTGCAAGAGTTGTTGAAGAAGGGTTTGATCAGAGAAAGCTTAAGTCCATGTGCAGTACCTACTATGTTGGCACCTAAGAAGGATGGAGAATGGATGATGTGTACAAACTCTAAAGTCATAAACAAGATCACCGTGAAGTATAGATTTCCATTTCCCTGGATGGATGACATTATGGATTGTTTGAGTGGAGCTAAATAATTTAAAAAGATAGATTTAAAGAGTGGATATCATCATATCAAAATCAAAGAAGGGGATGAGTGGAAAACAACATTCAAGACAAATGAAGGATTGTATGAGTGGTTGGTGATGCCTTTTGGACTAACAAATGCACCGAGTACTTTCATGAGGCTGATGACTAAGGTATTGAAGAATTTCTTGGGTAAGTTTGTGATTGTCTATTTAGATGACATCTTAATTTTCAATAAGACTAGAGAGGAAAATTTGTTGCATATAAGACAAGTTTTGCAGAGGTTGAGAGAAGAGCAGTTGTTGATAAACATTAAGAATTGTAGTTTCATGAAGGAAGAATTGGTATATCTAGGATTTGTGATATATGTGGATAGATTGAAGATGGATCTTGAGAAATTAAGAGCAATTGTTTAATGGCATACACCAGAAAGCATTGGAGAGGTGATGCAGAGCATCATAGCCAAGCCACTCAACACCATCATTTCTCCAAGGGATTTCAATCCCAAACAAGAATTAGGAGAAGATCAAATATATATAACATAAAATTTTCACTTAAATTTCATCAAAATCAAACTCATTTCACTATCTTTACAAGATTCTCCAAGTTCTAAAACTCAAAACCACATAGTACTTCAAGCAATCACCAATATATTCATTCCTCAAGGAAAAAGAACAACTAAACATTCTCCCTTATCAAACCATCAAACCACTGCATTTATCAAGATTGATTACAATAGTTCATTTATAGATTTACAAACTCACAACTCACCAAATTCACCATTCTTGACAACTTACATCATAAGGAAAAAGACCACCATTCTTTAATATGCTTTAATAGTGTTTTATATGCAGATGTATTGTGACAGTCATGTGACAGATAGAAATTGACTTGGACAATATTTTGTAAGTATGCTATGGAAAATTTATGATGTTTTACAGTACTTTAAAGATCTAGTAGCAGGTTAAGCTGGGATTGAGAGAATGGTTATTCTTTTGAAGTCATCTCCAAGCCCATGCATGTGTTATTTCTCCAAAACCCTATTTGAAACCACCATTTTTGAATGGAAAAACTTAGTTTTTGGCCTTGAAACAACAACTCCACTCCATTTTCCCGTCACCCCTGCGCTCACACACAAAAAAAACTCACATAAAAAATACCCTACTTATCCAATTCCACCATTCTACTAGACTTATATTGGTGGGATGGGCCTTAAACTTCTTTAGTGACTCTCAAAATCATAGTGAAAAGAACTCTGTCTGAGACATAGGATTTCCTTTGATTCTTTTGCTGCTTAAAACTAACTTTCAGACTCCTTGATATTGAAAACTACTCTTTCTCAAATGAGATTACACAAGAACTAACTCTTAGATATTACTAAATTAGCAATACAAGTTAGGAAAAAAAGAAAGAATGTTGATAACTCAGAAAATAGGGGCTTTTATTCAAGATTTTGTTACAAGAATTCCAAGGTTGACCTCTTCCTCGCCTATACATGTTTTTAATAGTTTTTTCATTCCTTTCAAATGACTTTCTAACTCCCATTTGGTTCAAACTACCTCTTATCTCCTAATATGCTTGATTTATGCCTTTTTGTATACATAATCACATTTTGACAACAATATTGCATTATTTGCATTATTTGCATTTTCACCTCCTAGTGACTTCTTTTATGACTTGATTACATTTAAATTATCCTTTACAAAGCATTGACACATCATTTTGACTTGAATCATTACAAATTTAACATATTAGCCTCTTGAAAGCATTTAATGACCTGGGTGCTCTTGCACCATACAACCAACCAACAAAGCTTTCCAAGTCTCTTGGAAACACATGCTACATCATCTTCACTTGTACCTGCAAAAAAAAACCAAATTTCCTTGTTCCTTGTCCTCTTCATCTTCATCTTTCTTCATCTCTTTCACTTTTCTTCATCTTCACTTTGCTTCTTCTTGTCATCTTCTTTCTCCATCTCTATCTTCATCTCTTTGCCTTGTACCTTTCTTAGTCTTCATTATCAGGTTCTCAAACAATTTTCTCTTTCAAAAGGACACAAGAATTTCATTTTCATCTCTTCTCCAACTCTTTGCTCAACCAAGGACACAAGGATGTCCTTGCAAACCTACCTTGACCTTCTCAATCACCTTTCATTTTCTCAACTTTTCATCAACTCCCATCAGTGGAGTTTCCCTCATCAGAGCTACAACTCTTTAGTGCTTCTACAGATAGGAATCCATCAGGTTCTAACTATAACACAACTTAGCTTACCTCACCTAGGTGTCTTTTCTTACTCTCCCTAGTCTCTTGGACTTCCTCAATGTAGCTCAGATGGATAAGAACCTGCAACCAACCAATAATCTCAACCTACTATCAACAACAACTTAATCACAAACAACTTTCCTAGAGATTCTTCAAGGTCTGATACCAATTTTATGTAGAGCATCATAACCAAACCACTCAATACCATCATTTCTTGAAGGGATTTCAATCCCAAATAGGATTAGAAGAAGATCAAATATAGATAACATCAAATTTTCACTTAACTTTCATCAAAATCAAACTCATTTCACTATCCTTACAACATTCTCCAAGTTCTCAAACTAAAAGCCACATAGTACTTCAAGCAATCACCAATATATTCATCCCTCAAGGAAAAAGAACAACTAAACATTCTCCCTTATCAAACCATCAAACCACTACATTTATCAAGATTTATTACAATAGTTCATTTATAGATTTACAAACTCACAACTCACCAAATTCACCATTCTTGACAACTTACATCATAAGGAAAAAGACCACCATTCTCTCAATCCCACCTTAACCTGTTACCAAATCTTTAAAGCACTGTAAAACATCATAAATTTGTCCATAGCATACTTAGAAAATACTATCCAAGTCAATTTCCATTTGTCACATGACTATCCCAATACATCTACATATAAAACACTATTAAAGCATATAAAACTCACAAATCCAGATCACCATGCTATCAAACTCTGTCTTCCACACCTTATCCCACTTTAGAAACATCTTTAACAACATAAATAGAACATTTATATCACTATTTTCACTATTTCTTCAAATTTCTACTATCCTTACAAACAAGGCACCATTTTAAAAATAAGACTCCATACCATAAAGTGGGTGAATCCCACAAATCAAAATAAAACTCCAAGAAACAAGGACACCTTTTGAAACCCTTTATTGTCCACTACAATATTACAAAAGCTCCTAATAGATTGTTTTGAAGAAATTTTTCAGAAACTTCAACTGTACGCTTAAAAGGGTTAGTAGATTAGGCTTGTTTTGCAAAGTAGCTACCAACAAATCAACTCCCTATCATTCAAGAACTTCAAAAATTAAATTTTCATGCTAAAAAACTCAATATTATTCTATTTTTAAAGGTGGAGAAACTTGAAACCACACTGTTCTATCAAACCCTAGATTATAGGGTGAAAACACCAAGAAACAAGGAGGGTTTTATAAATATTACCCTTACAAACCTCATGCACTCCGTCCAATAGTTGAATCAAGATTAAATATTTCTTCTTATGCTTTTGAAGTCATCTCCAAGCCCATGCATGTGTTATTTGTCCAAAACCATGTTTGAAACCACCATTTTGGAATGGGAAAACTCAATTTTTGGCCTTGAAACAACTCCACTCCATATTCCTATCACCCTTGCACTCACACATAAAAAAATGCCCTACTTATCCCATCCAACCATTCTACTAGACTTATATCAGTGGGATGGGCCTTAAACTTCTTTAGTGAATCTCAAAATCATAATGAAAAGAACTACGCATGAGATACATGATTGCCTTTGATTCTTTTGCTGCTTAAAACTAACTTTCAAACTCCTTGATAATGAAAACTACTCTTTCTCAAATGAGATTACACAAGAACTAACTCTTAAATATTACTAAATTAGCAATACAAGTTAGGAAAAATAGAAAGAATGTTGATAACTCAAAAAACAAGGAATTTTATTCAAGATTTTGTTACAAGAATTCCAAGATTGACCTCTTCCTCACCTATACATGTTTTTTATAGTTTTTTCCCTCCTTGCAATTGACTTTATAACTCACATTCAGTTCAAACTGCCTCTTATCTTCTAATATGCTTGATTTATTCCTTTTTTTTTACATAATCAAATTTTTAAAACAATATTACATTATTTGCATTATTTGCATTTTCACCTCCTAGTGACTTCTTTTATGACTTGATTACATTAAAATTAGCCTTTACAAAGCATTGACACATAATTTTGACTTGAATCATTACAAAATTAACATATTAGCCTCTTGAAGGAATTTAATGACCTGGTTGCTCCTACACCAAGAGGTAAGATCATTTCATGGATTGGCAAGTTTCTACCAAAAGTTTATTTAGGAATTTCAGTTCTATCTGCAGTCCTACGACCGAAACATTGAGAGGGCATAAGAAATATTTTAGGTGGAAATTTGGAGTAGATCGAAGTTTTGAATTGTTGAAACAGAAGGTGACTGAGTAGCCTGTGTTGGAGTTACTAGACTTTAATAAGTTATTTCAGGTAGACTGTGATGCAAGTGGAAATGGAATTGTAGTATTAATTCAAGAAGGAAGACTAGTAGCTTATTTCAATGAGAAATTAAATAATGCTAGGAGAAGGTATTCAGTGTATGAATAGGAATTTTATTCCATAGTTCAAGCCTTGAAGAAGTGGAGACATTACTTGTTGGGTAAGGATTTTGTGTTAAATACATATCATCAAGTGTTGCAGTATTTGAGTAGTCAAGGTAAGTTGAATTAGAGACACATGAGATGGGTAGAATTCTTGCAGAGTTATACTTTTGTTTTGAAACATAGGAGTGGAAAGTTAAATAAAGTTGTTGATGCTTTGAGTAGGAGAAGAAATTTAATGGCAGAGATGAGAGTGGAGGTATTAGGTTTTGATGAATTGAAGAACTTGTATGAGGAAGACCTGAATTTTGCAAAACCTTGGAGAGATTGTAAAGAACTAGTCTTGGAGGATAGGAGTTGGTGGTTGGATTATTTCATTCAGGAGGATATTTTTTTTAGAGGGAATTAGTTGTGTATACCCCATAGTTCAATGAGGGATAGCTTGGTGAAAGAAAAAAATAGTAGAGGATTGGCAAGAAGCTTTGGAATTGATAAGATACTAGCATTGGTAAGTGAGAATTACTTTTGGTCACAGATTCATAAGATTTTAGGAAATTTGTGTAGAGTTGTAGAGTTTGTCAAGTTGCAAAAGGGAGTAGTCAAAATTTTGGATTGTATAAGCCTTTGACAGTTTTGAAGAGACCTTGGGAGGATATCAACATGGATTTCATACTTGGCTTACCAAAGAAACATAGAGGTAATGATTCTATATTTGCAGTGGTGGATAGATTTTCCAAGATGGCACATTTCATACCTTGTAAGAAGACAACAGATGCAGTACATGTAGTAGAATTTTTTTTCAAGGAAGTGGTAAGATTGCATGGATTACCTAGGAGTATTGTTTCAAACAGAGATACAAATTTTATTGGTTATTTTTGGAAGACACTTTGGAAGAAGTTAAAGAAATTTAAAGTTTAGTTCTACTTTTCACCCATAGACTGATGGATAGAAAAAGGTAGTAAACAGGAGTTTGGGGAACTTGCTAAGATGTTTGGTTGGAGAAAAGACCAGAAGTTGGGATTTTGTCCTTGCACAAGCAGAGTTTGCTTACAATAATTTAGTGAATAGGAATACCGGAAAGAAACCTTTTGAGATTGTTACTATAGTTCATCCTAGAGGTATATCATAGTTGCAAGACATCAGTAATGAAGATAAAAGGAGTGCAGAAGCAGAGGAATTTGCAGAACATATGAAGAGAGTGCATACCCAAGTAAAGCAACAATTGGAAGATATGAACCAAAAGTATAAGGAGTGAGTAAATGAAAAGAGGACACATAAGGAGTTTGAAGTTGAAGATGAAGTGATGGTGTATTTGAGGAAGAAAATATTTCCATTTCGCACATATAATAAGCTCAAGATGAGGAAATTTGGACCCTATAAGATTTTGCAGAAATTTGATTAAGGAAATGCATACGAAGTAGAGTTACCGAATGGCGTGGGTATATCACCTATATTCAACATTGCAGATCTACATCAGTACCATGAAGTAGAATTTATTAAAGATAATGAAGCAAATTTGGAGAAATGGTTTCCTAAACAATAGTCAGATGAGATAGAAGAGATTTTGGATATCAGAGATGGGAGGAAAACTCATGGAAGACAATACAAAGAATATCTTGTGAAGTGGAAAGGCAGACCAGTGGAGGATTCTTCTTGGATTTCTCAGGTTGAGGTAGACAATATTGGTTTTCCTTTAGCCCCAAAAAAGTGAGGGACTCACTTTTCAAATAACCCTGGATGTTTGATGCAGGATAATTCTTGTTTCTTTGCAATCCAACATCAACCAAAAATATTTTCATTCCAGTTTTGTTCTTGTTCATTTCAAGTTGACAGATTCAACATATTTTCTCACCAAACCCTGTGGATCTATTCTTTCATTGTGGACATGTTAATCTTCCTTATTCCAAGATTTCAGCGCAATTGGATCTTTTTCCTGCAAGTTATCACTCCTGAATTAAGTGACAGTTTCTTGAACTTGCACTAGAATAGTTTCAAGCTTAACAACTAGTTTGATCTGTTGTGGATCTTTCTCGTAACTTGTAGATCCTTATGGTGTGTTTCGAATTGTTCCATGGAGTGTCCCTGGCCTTAATTTAGGTCCACACTTCATCCTATGCACCTGTCGAGGAAAAATTCAAATTTAAGGTTGACCTATTTCATGTACTTGTTACATTTTTCCTTCATCAGAGATTGTAATGATCTTTGGCTGACATGAAAGATCTAGATCTATGGATATGGTATAAAGCATTGTAACGGTCACTAGGATAGAAGAAGTTAATTAAGTAGATCAATGTAGATTTGATATGTAAAATTTTGCTCGTGTTAAGGAGCATATAAGAATATTGTATTTTGAGCATGTTGTATGAGGCATGTGAGCTGAATCTGTAAGCCTAGATGTTTCCAATTAGTTGTAATTGAAATTTTTGATAATAAGAATGTTTGAATCTTCATTTTCCTCCATATCTCATGTTGCTTTTGTTGTGTAACTCTTGCTGCATGGTCTTGATTTTTCTCTTTGAGGACCCTGCTACCATGGTTGCACCAACAGGCATGTGTTGCTGCTATATACTCTGCCTCAGTAGTGGATAAAACAACTACAACCAATAGCTTGCTCATCCAACTAACTATACCACTAAACAACATGAAGATGAATCCACTAGTGGATCTTCTGCTGTTAACATCCCTTGCCCAATCAGAATCCAAATAACCACGAATGCTAAGAGCTATCTGTGATACAACCAAGTTGCCATGATAACACAAAGCATACTTTGAGGTACCCTTTAAATATATGAAAACTCTTTTCACAACATCCCAATGTGACCTTCCTAGATTAGCCATAAACCAACTAACTACTCCCACTACTTGGGAAATATTTGGCCTGGTACAGACCATTGCATACATTAGATTACAAACTTCACTTGCATAAGGCACTCTGGTCATGTCTTTCATCTCAATAGGATACTTCATACAATCTTCAATAGATAGCTTTGTTCCCCGCAACACTGGAACAACTAACCGCTTGCAATATTTCATACTAAATCTCTCAAGGATAGTATTAATATACTTACACTGGCTGAGCCAAATTTTTCTACTTCCCCTATCCATTATGATTTCCATACCTAGAATATACCTTGCTACACCTAAATCTTTCATTTCGAGTTCTGCTAAAAATTGATATTTTAAATAAGAAATTATGCCCTTACTATTCCCAAAGAATAACATATCATCCATGTATAGGGAAATAATAAGTAAACGATCATTTTTAGTTTTGTAATACACACAATGATCTGATTTTGACCTCAAAAATCTTAATGAAAATACAAATGTGTCAAAATTTTGGTACCACATTCTAGGTGATTGCTTTAAACCATACAAACATTTCTTTAACTTGAAAACTAGTCTTTCTTTACCTTTTTCAATAAAGTGCTTAGGTTGGGACATATAAATCTCCATGAAGAAATATTGTCTTCACATCCATCTACTCAACCTCTAATTCATATGCAACTACAAGTGACAACAAAAATATGATAGATGCCAGTTTAGCTATAAGAGAAAATATTTCTCCATAATCAATTCCCTCCACTTGGGAATAACCTTTTGTGACCAACCTAGCTTTATACTTCTCAAAAGAACCATCCAGACTAATCTTCTTCTTAAATACCCATTTACATCCAACATGCTTTCAACCTTCAGGTGAAGATACCAAGTCCCAAGTTTCATTCTTTTTTAATGATGCCATCTCTTCATTCATGGCTTCCAACAAGGAATCTGAATCAGATAATTTAATTGTCTCTTTTATAGTCCTAGGCTCATCAGTGCCAGTAATCAAAGCATAGGCATAGTTTGAATCCAACATGGAAAATCCATACGTATCATGTTGTCACTTTTCATGTGTAGACCTCCTCACAGGTTGAGGTTGATGTTGTGGTTCTTCTTCCTATTCAAAACTCTCAGAGCTACTAGAGCTCTCCTTAGTTTTAGGTACACTTTAAATTTGTAGTTCCTCATTATCTGGAGTTAGAGAAATTTCAACTACATCACTCTTCTTTTCTTTTTCTTCCATCTCTGACTACAAATCAACCATAGAAGGTTTTAGCTGATGAAAGCTTACAATTCTACTATATGACACCTTCTTAGTAAATGGATTCCAAAGCTACATCCATTCATGCCAATTCCATAACCAATGAAGATACATTTGACAACTTTATTCTCTAACTTAGATCTTTTCTCATTTGACACATATGCATATGCCTTGTAGCCAAAGACACGAATATATCTCAGAGAGGGCATCTTACTAGACCATGCTTCCATAGGTGTTTTTTCAACAAGAGTTGAACTAGCTAAATGATTAATCAACTAACATGTTGTAGCCACAACCTCAACCCAGAACTTCTACTCCAGAACAACATTGCTTAACATACATCTCACTCTTTCCATTACAGTCTTATTCAACCTCTCAACAACTCCATTCTACTGTGGAGTATAAGGCATAGTTTTATGCCTTTTAATCCCATGGTCTTTGAAATACCTTTTGAAATATGCAGAAAATGATTAACTGCTATTATACATCCTTAAGCATTTAATTTTCCTTTTGGTTTGATTTTCTACCAAGTTTTTAAACTCTTTAAACCGATTGAACACTTCTGATTTAATTTTAAGAAAATACATAAATTCCCTTCTCAAATAATCATCAATAAAGGAAACATAATATTTAGACTTCAATAATGAAGGAACATTCACTTGACCAAATACATCAGAGTGAACATAGTCTAGTATGCTAGAATACTTATGAAGACTCAAATAAAATGAGACACGATGTTGCTTTCCATAAATGCAATGTCTGCAAAAATTGAACTCAAGGTTACAATCAACAAGCCCTTCTACTAGGATTTTATTTTTTAAGGCTTTTAAGCCCTTTTTGTTGGCTTTTAGTTGCAATCAGTTTGTCATTGATGTCAAAAGCTTGGTGAAAAATTATTCATGGCTTTGATCATGTTATGGCATCATTATGTCACTCATGGTTTTGATCAGTTACAGTGTTATTCATAGCTCTGATTTATGGCTTTGCTCAGTTATATTGCTTTTCAGATTTCAATTATATGATGATGGGTATTTCAATGGTTACATGGTTATTGGCTCTGGTACTAATATTTGTCATGTTGTTCTCATAATCAGGGATATATCATTCTTTCAAGGTCATTCAAGGTTTAGGTATATGCCAGCTCATTTTGACATATTTGGTTTATTGTTCTTGGGTGACATGTTTCTCTCTTCAGGGATGACCATTTGGTGTTATTGTTTTTACAATTTCCACTTAAATGGTTTCTATATGGGTGTTATAAGGTGATTTTTTTTATATGGACCTTGCTATGATAATCAATATTGAAGTATTCATAAGTATCTTGATTGATTTAATGTGGCATACATTATAAACCTTAATTGGTTCCTTTTGGCACATTGTGTTGTTGATTACCTTAGCATCAGGCAGGTTTATATGGCTTATATTGTGTCAATTTTAGTTGATTATCTTGGCATATGAAACTCTATCTGCTTCATTGCATTTTATAAGGAAGTTGTCTTTGTTAAGTCACATAGTAGTGACATCAATATTATATGGTATCAGACTCTAAATTTTTTATTACAAGCTAGTTCATGAAAAGGTCAAAAACCATAATTAGCAAAGCATATGTGTGATTGTGATAGCTCATTATAATGTTGGGAATTATTATTCTTTTTTCATCAGAATCTAAGAAATTATTGTGGTTTATTAATCATTTTTTTTATTTGCTCGAACCTCAAATCATCATTGAATTTGATAAAGTCCTCGACATTTTTGAGAGAAAGAATTTTTAGGGTACTTTTATTGTTGAAGGTTTTGGAACCCTAGCCACCATGGATAACATGTTTTTTTGCTAGTAGTAAGAATTTTTTGGAATCTTCATCATTCTGGTTTTGAAATTGGAATACTAGCTATGAGTTAGTATGAGCTACGAATGTGGAATTTGGTCTACCTTTCAGCTAGGCAGTTGCGATGGTCTTCAATGGGTATGCATGGTATCTATTTCTCTTTCTCCCACCATGAACAAGTAAACACAAATTCATTACATGTTTTCAGTTTTTCTTTGAGATCTTCCTTGCTAAAATAGTTATTAATGAGTTAAAAGAATCTTATTATTTGTGTTTAAGAGCAAGGGATTAGTTTCAGCTTTCATAATCAGGGTTTACAAGTTTTGAATCTTGTTTAAGGAGCTATTTTGAAACCTTAATGGAATTTGATGTATGGTTTATGGGGTTGTTTGGAAACCCTAATGGAATTCATTGATTTGAGAATCAGTTATGGGAAAGATAGTTGGAAAATAGTTCAACATTGTGTATGTGCACATATATATATATATATATATATATATATATGTATTCAAAGGTCTTTGAACCTGAAAGTGAGAGATGAAAAAGAGAGACTGCTCTTAAGCCAATCTAATTATATGTATTTTAAATATTGAAAATATTTGAGAGGTAGATCTTTATACTACTATATCTGATATTTTAAGGATTCTAATGTTCTTTTGAATTCTTAAGGTATTGTATATACTAGTCAATTTTTGTAAAAGGTTTTATTGAAACAAAGAAACCCTCTGAATCATTGATATCTTTTTTTACAATTGATAAAAGGGGTTGGTACTGCTAAACTGTAAAAATTTGGTGCTCATGATTGAGTTGATGCTCTAAATAATAAAATGAATTATTCGAGTGGTTTTTTATACCTCGAGAGGGTTTTTCCACTCAGGAAAAAACTGGTGTAATGTGATGTTCTTTTGTGAGTGTTTTAATTGGTCTGCATTATTGTCATTTTTTTTTCAATTGCATAATTCATGTCATACTTGTCAATTGCCTAAAACAAACAATTTAGTTGTCAAAAGTATTTGTGCAAATGATTTGAGTATCAAGTCCATTTTACTGTTTCAAATGCTTAAGTAATGTGCTCTGATATCTGAAGCAATCTTTTCTATATTGTCATCATTTTCACATGTTATCATTGCATATTATTCATTTAAGGGAAAATAAAGTTCTAATATTGGCCTTCTTGAAAAAAATTAATTAGTGATTGTTTTTGAATCACTGATTCACCCCCCTCTTAGTGATTCCTTTCATTCAACAAGTGGTATCAAAGCGTAGGGTCCTCATATAGGTCTAACCACCTTGGATTGTTCTTGGTCCTAAAATCTATCAAACATCTCACATGATCAAGAAGGCACTTTTGTCTCTCGAGCTCCATTGTTTGATGGTACAAACTGTGTGTTTTGGAAGCTCATAATGGAAACATATCTAATGTCAATTGATGTTGATGTTTGGAACATTGTAGAAGGATATATTGTTCCTTCCAAAATTCCCACTGATACTACTAAAAAAAGGAAGTATGAAACAAATGCAAGAGCAAAACATGCTCTTTTATGTGGGTTAACTAAAGATGTGTTTGTCAAGATTATGCAATGCAAATCTGCCAAAGAAATCTAGGAAAAACTTGAAAATATATATCAAGGAAATGAAAAGGTTAAACATTCTAAAATTTTGACTCTCAAAGCTCAGTTTGAGGAAATGAAAATGAATGAAGGTGAAAAAATTGTTGAATACTTTCTAAGAATAGATGAAGTTGTCAATGCAATCAGAGGTCGAGGTCAAGAAGTTGATGATTCTACTGTTGTTCAAAAGATCATTAGAACCTTGCCTACTAAATATGAGACTAAGGTCTCTTCCCTTGAAGAGAAGAAGCACTTTGACAAAATGAAACTAGATGATTTACAAGGAATTCTTACTGCTTTTGAAATGAGAACAAGTAAGAATACTTTATTAGGAAAAGAAATAGCTTTCAAAGCTGAAAAGAAAGAAGATCCTGTAGATAGTAAGTCAAAAGATTTTGATTCAAAAGAATCTCACTTTGTTAGAAAAATTAAAAAGGGATCTGGAAAATACAAAGGAAAATTTCCTTTTAAGTGCTTTAATTGTGGCAAGATTGGGCACTTTCTATCTAGATGTCCTTATGGAGAAAAAAATTCTAATGATGAGGAACCTGATAAACAAAATAAAAATAAGGTATATAAACCTAAGAGGAAGTTCAATTTCAAAAAGAAGAAGAGTCTCTTCTCAAAAGATGTGTTAGATAGTGAAACAGAAGATGACACAGATGAAGAGGAGGAGATCTTATTCATGGCTGAAGTTGACCAGCCAACAACTGCAAATGATAAAGTTGCTCCACAAGAAGGAGAAATTGACTTAGAAGGTGAATTGAAATGTGCATTAAAAGAAATCAAAAGATTAAAAAGACAACTTTCTCAAGAAAAAAAACTAGATCAAGAAGAGATAGTATATTTGAAGACTCAACTTGAAGAGTCTAAAAGAGTTGAAGATTGTCTTAAAACAATAGTGAGTTCCAAAGAAAAAGAGATTCAAAAATTGGAACAAGAAGTTGTTTGTCTTAGAAAGAAAATTGAAGGATATGAGAGTACTCTAAAACTCAATGATGCTCTCAGCAAACATAAGTTAAACAAAGATAAAACTAGAGTAGGATTTGAAAAGGGTAAGTGTTCAAAAGATACTCCTAGTAGGAACTCCAAATCAAATTAGTTTGATTCTAAGAAGACTCTTGCAAACAAATCAATGCAGTTTAGATTTAATTCTTACTTTTATGGCTATTGCTTCTTTTACAAAAAAATTGGCCACAAAGTAAGTACTTGCAGATATATGGCTCCAAGAATGCCAAGGTTTGGACACAAACAATACTATAGCTTTGTAAATCAATTCATATGCTTCAAATGCAATACCTTGGAGAATACAACCAAATAATGCAAAGTTGATTTGCAATGGTAGAAAACTAAAACTGTTTGGAAGCCTAAATTTGTGGAAGGAATAGAGCAATCAATGTTGGTTCAAACTTCCTTCCATACCTAAAATAAAGATACATGGGTTTTAGATAGTGGTTCTTCAAACCATATGATAGGAGATAAAAACAAGTTAACTAAACTTGAAGACTATATTGGTGGATATGGAAAATTTGGTGATAACATTGGTATACAAATCAAGGGGAAAGTTTCACTTCTGCTAAACAAGGATACACCAATATATGATGTGTATTATGTGGAAGGTTTGAAACATAATTTTATTAGTGTTAGCCAAATCTATGATAATGGATATCATGTTATGTTTTCTTCATAGGGATGTGAGATCAAAAATGGATCTGGAAAGATAGTTGCAACAGGAAGGACCAAAGGTAATGTTTATAATCTTCTAGATACTCATGGTAATGATAACAATGAAGGCATGTGCTTAATGGGTCAGGTAGTAGAAAGTTGGCTATGACACAAAAGACTAGGGAACATAAAATTTGATAATTTGGTTAAAATTAGCAAAAATCAAAATGTTAGAGGCTTACCAGTTCTTAACAAACCATAAAATACTATGTGTAAAGAATGCTTGAGTGGAAAACAAACTAAGGATAGTTTTAAATCAAAGGAATATTCCTCTACTAAGCCTTTGCAGTTACTTCACAAAGATTTATATGGTCCAACTAGAACCAGATCAATTAATGGTGAAAAATATTTCATGTTCTTTGTAGATGATTACACAAGAATGGTTTGGGTCACTTTCCTTAAACATAAGTCATAAGCATTTGAAAGGTTTAAAATCTTTTGTAAAATGGTAGAAAAGGAATCTGACTTGAAACTTAAATGTTTAAGATCTGACAAGGGAGGTGAGTACACCTCTCAGGAATTTGTTGATTATTGTGAACATGGTATAAAAAGACAATTTGCAATGTCTAGAACACCTCAACAAAACAGGGTGGTTGAACAAAAGAAAAAAAATGTGAAAGAAATGACTAGAACTATGTTGGATGAATCCAAACTGCTAGATATGTACTAGAAAGAGGCTACTCATACAACCATATATATCTTAAACAAAGTGCAGCTTAGGGTGAAAACAAAATATACACCTTATGAACTTTGGTATGGTAAGACTGCTGCTGTAAAACATTTCAAATTTTTTGGCAAAAAATGTTTTATTAGAAAAGATGATGATAATCTAGGCAATTTTCAATCAAGAATGATGAAGGTATATTCTTGGGATGTTCCACTTAGATTAAAGCCTATAGATGTATAAACAAAAGGATTAACAAGATTTTTGAAACTATTAATGTAAAAATTGACGAAAGGCCATTCTTTGAATCTAATGTTGTGTAGGCCTGTGATGAAGAATTATAATCAGAACTTGAAATAATTCATAAAGGCAATGGGGCAACAAGTTCTATGTCTAAATCTTCATCAAAACCTAATGAACTTGCGGAAGATGAGATAGCAACTAATGCTATATCCAAACCAACTTTGAAATCTACTGCTAAATATCATCCTCAAAATTATATCATTGGGGACAAGAGTGTAGGAGTTCAAACAAGAAGGAAATTTGCATAGCTTGAAGAGCAAGCTCAAATGGCAGAATATTTTTGTCTTGTCACTGAATTTGAGCCAAAGAATTGTGATGAATTTCTTGTAGATGAATGTTGGCTCAAATCTATGCAAGAAGAGATAGATTCAATTGAGAAAAATCAGACTTTGGAGTTATTTCCAAGACCTGAGGACAAAAATGTCATTGGTGGAAAATGGGTTTATAGGAACAACCTTGATGAAAGTGGTAAGGTTGTCCATAAAAAAGAAATATTTTTTTGCAAAGGTTATGCTAAAAAAGAAGGTATTGAATTTAGTGAAACCTTTGCACCTGTTGCTAGGCTTGAATCTATTAGAATATTCCTAGCATATTTTGTTTCAAAAACTTTACTATTTATCAAATGGATGTCAAAATGGCTTTTCTGAATGGATATTTGGATGAGGAGGTTTACACGAAACAATCAGAAGGGTTTGTTTGCAAAGACAAGCCTAACCATGTTTACAGGTTGAAAAAGGCTTTATATGGCCTAAAACAAGCACCTAGGGCTTGGTATTCTAGATTGGACAACCACTTAATCTCAAAAGGTTTCATTAGAGGTGGAGTTGATAGCAATCTTTATGTCAAGGTTGAAGGTACTGATATTTTGGTTGTTGAAGTTTATGTGGATGATATTATATTTGGTTGCAATAACAATTCTTTGACTAAAAAGTTCTCTTGTATTATGGAATCTGAATTTGAAATGTCCATGTTGGGGGAGTTAACATTATTTCTTGGTCTTCAAGTTTCTCAACTTGAACATGGTATATTTCTCTCTCAAACTAAATATGCTAGAGAAATGTTAAAGAAATTTCAAATGGAAGGTTGCAAACCTGTCAGTACACCAATGGTTATAGGGTGTAAATTAACCAAAACTAATGATTCACCTGATACAAATCAATTTGAGGATAGGTCAATGATAGGTAGTTTGTTGTATTTGACTACCTCTAGGCCTTATATAATGTAGGAAATTTGCATGGTTGCAAGATTTCAGGCAACCTCTAAAGAATCTCATGTTACAGCTGTCAAAATAATTTTCAAATATATATAGGGTACACTTGACTATGGTCTTTGGTATCCTAGAAGCAGCGATTTTTCTTTGATTGCTTATACAGATGTTGATTGGACTAGTTGATTGGATCATAGAAAAAGCACCCGTGGTGTTTCATTCTCTATTGGTGATAGATTGGTTGCTTGGCACAACAAAAAATAGGAATCTGTCTCTCTCTCTACTACTGAGGTAGAATATATAGCAGCCACATCTTGCTGTACTCAATTGCTTTGGATTTCTCAAACATTGTTTGATATGGGTATACAAGTTTCTAAACCTATTCCTATCTTATGTGATAACACCAGTGCAATCAACATTTCTAAAAATCTTGTTATGCACACTCGCACCAAACACATTGCTATTAATTTCATTTTCTCTGGGAAAAAGGTTCTGGCTAATGAAGTATGTTTGCAGTTTATTGCTTCTCAAGAGCAGGTTGCTGAAATTTTTACTAAGCCTTTATCTAAAGAAGTGTTTGAAAGGAAAATACTCAAATTGGGATTTGTCTCTCAATCTTTGCTTCATTAATATGCTCAATATTGGCTAAGGGGGAGCTTGTTTTTTCTTGTATTTCAGTAAGAGCTCTCTTGGATTGCTGCTCTATTTGTGTTTGTGGCAGAATTCATGCTTGGTTATTTGGATTTTAGTTGTTTTTATCATTTGATACTCTCCATTCTCTATTGTTATTCTTTGTCACTATGGAAAAAAGGGTGAGAGATGATAGTTTTTCCATCAAGGACAAAGGGGGAGTTTGTTGGATTTTAGTTGCAATTAGTTTGTCCTTGATGTCAAAATCTTGGTGAAAAATTATTCATGGATTTGATCATGTTATGCATCATTAGGTTGCTCATGGTTTTGATTAGTTATAGTGTTATTCATATCTCTAATTTATGGCTTTGCTCAGTTATATTTCTTTTCAAATTTTAGTTATATGATGATGGGTATTTCAATGGTGACATGGTTATTGGCTCTGGTACTAATATCTATCATGTTGTTCTCATATGCAGGGATATATCATTCTTTCATGGTCATTCAAGGTTCAGGTATATGCCAACTCCTTTTGACATATCTGGTTTATTATTCTTGGCTGACATGTTTCTCTCTTCAGGGATGACCATTTGGTGTTATTGTTTTCAGAATTGCCACTTAAATGGTTTCTATATGAGCATTATAAGGTGATTTTTTTATACGGACCTTTCTATGATAATCAATATTGAAGTGTTCATAAGCATCTTGATTGATTTAATGTGGCATACATTATAAACCTTAATTGGTTCCTTTTGGCACATTGTATTGTTGATTACCTTGGCATCAAGAAGGTTTATATGGTTTATATTGTGCCAATGGTGGTTGATTATCTTGGCATATGAAACACTATAGACCTCATTGCATTTTATAAGGAAGTTGTCTTTGTTAAAGTCACATAGCAGTGACATCAATATTATATGGTATCGGGCTATAAATTTTTTATTACAAGCTCGTTCATGAAAAGGCCGACAACCATAATTAGCAAAGCATACATGTGGATGTGATAGCTCATTATAATTTTGGGCATTATTATTCTTTTTTCATCAGACTCTAAGACATTATTTTGGTTTACTAATCATTTTTTTTATTTCCTCATACCTCAAATCATCATTGAATTTGATAAAGTCCTCGATAGTTGAGAGAAATAATTTTTAGGGAAATTTTATTGTTGAAGAGTTTGGAACCCTAGCCACCATGGATAGCATGTTGTTTTGTTGGTAGTAAGAATTGTTTGGAATATTCATCACTCTAGTTTCAAAATTGGAATACTAGCTATGAACTAGTATGAGCCGTGACTGTGGAATTTGGTCTACCTTTCAGCTAGGCAGTTACAATGGTCCTCAAAAGGATTGCATAGTATATATTTCTCTTTCTCCCACCATGAATAGGTAAAGGAAAAATCATTACATTTTTTTGGTTTTGCTTTGAGATCTTCCTTGCTAAAAAAGTTATTAATGAGTTAAAATAATCTTATTATTTGTGTTTTTTGAAAAGAAAAGTAAGGGTTCTGGAATTTGTGTTTAAGAGCAAGGGATTAGTTTTAGCTTTCATAATCAGGGTTTGCAAGTTTTTGAATCTTTTCTAAGGGGTTGTTTTGAAACCTTAATGGCATTTGATGTATGATTTCTATGGTTTTTTGGAAACCCTAATGGCATTCGTTTATTTGAGAATCAGTTATGGGAAAGATAGTTGGAAAAAAGTTTGACATTGTGTCTATGCATATATATATATTCAAAGGTCTTTGAACCTGAAAGTGAGAGATAAAAAAGAGAGACTGCTATTAAGCCAATCTAATTATATGTATTTGAAATATTGAAAATATTTCAGAGGTAGATCTTTATACTGCTATACTTGATATTTTAAGGATTCTAATGTTCTTTTGAATTCTTAAGGTATTGTGTATACCAGTCAATTTTTGTAAAAGGTTTTATTGAAATAGAGAAACTATCTGAATCATTGATATTTTTTTTAGAATTGATAAAAGGGGTTGGTGCTCCTAAACTGTAATAAGTTGGTGCTCGTGTAATAATGGAGTTTGTGCTCTTGATTGAGTTGGTGCAATAATAAAAGGAGTTATTTGAGTGGTTTTTTATATCCCAAGAGGTTTTTTCCACTTAGGACAAATCTGGTGTAATGCGATGTTCTTTTGTGAGTGTTTTAATTGGTCTACATTATTGTCATTTTTTGTTCAATTGCATAATTCCTATCATACTTGTCAATTTCCTAAAACAAACAATTCAGTTGTCAAAAGTATTTTTGCAAATGATTTGAGTATCAAGTCTATTTTACTATTTCAAATGCTTAAGTAATGTGCTCTGATATCTAAAGCAATCTTTTCTATATTGTCATTATTGTCACATGTTATCATTGCATACTATTCATATAAGGGAAAATAAAGTTATGTTATTGGCCTTCTTGAAAAAATTTAATCAGTGACTATTTTTGAATCATTGATTCACCCCCCCTCTCAGTGATTCCTTTCATTCAACACTTTTCTCCTATGTGACTAAGTCTATGATATCATTGTAAGGAAATCTAGGAGCGCATGTTATGAAAAATCCATACAGTAGTGCCTTTGGTAACTTTCATTTCGATTACGTTATCTCAAAGACATGTACAAGTATGTCCAAATGCAGAACAAACATAGTTCATTTCCTACATTGATCCATCTGAGAGAAACACATGTAAATTCAACAACAAGCATTAACAAATTCTACTACATGAACCAACAGGAATGAAAGATGAAATAGAAAACCAAAACACAAAAATTTACGTGGGGAAAATCCTTTCGGATAAAAAACCCCACACTCCAAAGATCGAGCCATTGTATTATTCAGCAACATAATGGTTACAATACAAATTCAGGCTCTTAGCCTTTTCAGAGTTTACATCTTGTTCATTCTAGAAACAACTGGTAGCAAACTATTCCTAAGAGATCAAACAAAACAATTAGGATCACGAGAGATTCCAACAGCTTGACTCTGCCTCTCAATCCTCTGCTTCGACCTCATGGCTTTGGCCTATCGGCCAACCACTCATTACTTACTCTATAGTTCTCTCTCTGGCTCTCGGCTCTTTAGCATTCTGGCTTATCAACTTCCTTCTCTCTTACTCCTTCTAGCTTTCCAGAACGTCCAATGCATACATATATGCATTTATTCTCAAATAGTCAGAAAGCAACCTCTAGCTTGACATTGTTATTGTCTCGAAGATGTTTCCACTTCCTCGTGTAGATTTTTCCAACTTCCACACATAAAAGGTTCAAAAAATGGTTCACTTCTGCTTTCTCAGATTGGTTCGCATCACACCATGTCAGACAACCTTCACTCAGTCAACATCGATCAACTTGTGTTGCATGTTGGTGAGACACTAGAAGTGTCTCCTTGATGCGACAAGACTCGATTACATGTTGTCACCAAGAGTCGTCTCCATCGCCAAGAGGTTCTATCGATATCCACAAGTCATATCGATTTTAGCATTCTCATCGGCGAGACAATCACCATTTGATGAGACATCACACCGAGCTCATAAGTCATTCTGAAGTGTTCCTTAGTCGCCAAGACTTTAGTCATTTGCTAAGAGATCATATCGAGTCTTCAAGTCATGTCGAAACCCATTGTATTTCTATCGGCATCCATCTATCGACAAGACTATCATCTTTCGCCAAGACGTCACAATGAGCTTCATGTTATACTGATCTCCGAACAATCACCAAGAGTTATACCGAATTCAGGATAACATAGGCAAGACAAATTCTCTTCGCCAAGACATCACCTCGCAAGTTCCAAGTCACCATGATTCAATCTTGTCGGCCAGACTTACTGCTTTCCCCAAGACTTCATACCGAATCCTTTAAGTCACATCGATGTGTTCCACTATCAGCGAGAGAATCAACCTTCGGCAAGACTTCTTACCGAGGCTTCCATGTTATCTCGAAACAATTGTTCGCCAAGAGTCACACAGAAGACATCTGAGAATCAACAAGACATTTGTCTTTTTCCGAGACTTCATATTGATCACCTTATGTTACACCGATGACCCCTAACATTGTCGCTGAGACATCACCCAGTCGCCAAGAGATCATGCCGATAGGAACAAGTCATACCGATTTCTTCATCGGCCAGATAGACCAAAGGTCATGTCGATATCGACAAGAATTCCTATCATTGCCGAGACTTCTCACCAAGACCCTTGAGTTACACTGAAGTCTCCAAATGTATACCCATCAGTGAGACATATCACTATCAGTAAGACTTCTTACCGATCACCCAAGGGTTTCCCCGAAAGCTCCAACACTGTCTCCGAGACATGTTACTTTTGGTAAGACTTCTCACAGAGCCACCATAGGTTACCCCGATGACTTCAATGCGTATCCTTGTCGGCAAGACCTTCCAATGTCACTGGGACTTCTTCCCGAGTGTAGAAGTCACTCTGAAGCCCTCGGTCACTATGAGTCTCACCGACGCCCGATTGAATGACCTGTCGGCCAGAGTTCTCCATGCGATGAGAAGTTACAACGACAGCCATAAATCACAGTGGTAGATTCCTTCAACAAGAGAAAATAATTTTCTTGGTGACATGAGTAAAACACAAGGTAAACTGCTAGTCGGCCAGAAAACAAGAATTTCACAGCGACTATTCTTTCTCAGAGGTTTCAGCTTATGAGATTGAGGCATATATTCCAACAATCTCCCACTTGACGAAGATCACACAGGAACCTTCAAAGAAACTAGGAACTAAGACCACACTAACTCCACCAATTCAAACCCTGCAATACTCAAGACACCCAATCAACATGATTCCATAGATAACAGTCCATTAGACAATCTGCAACAAAGACCAAGCAACCAACTGCAACTCACTAACCAACAAAACAATTGATCACAGCCCTCCAAGAAACCACATAGATCTTAACATGCTCTCATGTTCCATCAAGAATTTTGCTTCAACATTCAAGACGTCCACCATTCAAGCAACAATCTTATCATCTTCCACATGTGGAAGAAAGATACATCGCCAAGGTACATAAGCACCATTCCAACGAACACAAGCAAAAAATCCCAGTGATATGACCAACAAGATACTGCTACTACTTCACTATGCTCAAATGCTATACAAAAGTAATACCAACTTCAAAGCTTCAAACAGAACACAACAGTGAAGTCAATCTCCAAAAACAAGAAACTAAACATCACTAGTTAGAACAACAATCAAACTGACCTCTTCCATCCAACCGATAAACCCATGCTATTGAAACTAACACCCACAACTTGTGCTATACTATCCAATCTCACATACCTCATAGGTATCACCATTAGTAAACTTCTGCCAATCCATTAACATCAAATACAAGTTCCAGTGTCAACCAATTGAAGAAGACAAGACACATACAGGAACTCCTAGTGCTAGAGAAATCCAGATCTAAAAGATCAGAAGGCATCGCAAGCCTACCAATACCAGCACAAAGTAAATGTAACCCTGTAGTACCGAAGAAAAAACCCACAATGATATGCACAATCTGCAATATCCTGCCACGAGAAACATTTCTCTTTCCACAAACCTTCATGGCCACAGAGAGAAATACTGCACATCATCTTCTGTAGAACATCCTCCTACTTACACTTCTAATAGCAAGCTATGTCAAGAATGATCTTCTTCACATCCCAAAAGAAATCCTTAACAACATCCATCCATTCAATCACCAAGATCAAACCAACTTTAAAAACATCGATGTAAACCTCTCAAAGAAGATCAAGCTAAAAGCATTTCCCATTTCAGGAAATCAGCCCATACATCATCTCCTACCAATTCTCATCAGTAAATGACATAACACAAAAGCTCAAGGAGATAATACAAATTGTACAACTTCCACTATGAATCCTTCAAAACCAAATAATTCAAGATCCATATCATGAAAGTGAACTTAAAATATATCTAAAAGATATAATGAGCCAAATACCTCTCAGATAAACTGTCGATTAGACCAAGAGTGGGAACAAGAATACTCCTTCAAGATATATAAGCCATCATGACTAATCCAAGAGTAATCTCCACATAGATCTCTTATTGAACTCACGTTCAACCTAGGTGTAGGCTTCTCAAAAATTTTGCTAATAAACTTTAACAAGAGTAACAAGTAGGAACACTTCTCTCACAAGAGAAAGACAACCTCGCCTTATTCTTCATGTATCCATGAGTGCTAGCAACTGATCATCTCATGCTAAACTCCATCTGCATTACTGCACTATCATGAAGTATCAAGCAAATAATCAAAGCACCCAATACACAAAGAATTACTAGACCATTTTCAAAGCTCCAATCATCTGAATTAGGAACTTATCATGACACCATGATCTACTCATCCCCATAGGAGATACCATGCTTCAAGTGACTCCACCATTGTCTCAAGTATAATGCACAATGCCAAAACTCCAGTGCACAAACAAGAGTATACCATGACATAAAGCAAATAGACTTAAGAACAACATCACCTGTCAAGCACCACCAACACCTTAGCCAAAGACTCCAAGCATCCTCCATGGTTCCAAGATGTTGCACATCTTCAAATAATGTCCACGCAAAAGTGAAAGAACCATTCTGCAACACTAAAGAAGACCATTCACCACCATGTGATGAATCCACAGTCACTGCTAGAACTCCCACTAAAATGTGACACTCAATCTTTCCAAGCATCATGACCAACTGTTTCAGGTTCCCATAACTAACTACTTAGGTACTCAATAATATCCATCCTCTCATCTCAAAACAATCACACCAATGCACAAGTGACCACAGATAAGGCTAGCTAACAAATCTGCACCACCAATGAATCAACCTCATGGATAAAGACAGTCCACATCCAAGTTATCTCACTGCAACCAATGGGTAGCTAATCCACCAACTGCATAGCTCGTAGATTACAAACATTGAACATGCAAACCCGTTATCACATTGAAAACTGCAACACTGAGATATCAAAGAGAATAACCACGTAGAAAACATGACTCAAACATCAAATCATGCCAGATATGATTTTCCAATCATGTCCACAATGAGCACCATAATCAAGGAACCCACAAGTATTACCACAAGAATTCTGAGTGACAAAACACTTACCAACACTCCCATGTAGAGAAAGATTCGTACCTCCTCAAAACCATGCACCAAGCATGCATGCATACCTGCAACTATCTCATCTAGCAACACCCCAAAAGGTCAGTGTCTAGACAATAGCTTAACAACTCCACATGATCACAAGTTTTTCTTAACCATGTAAAGCCTACAAAACCATAGAGCCATGCAAGTACAAAGCATCCTTAGAAAGAAAATAGCAGTTCAAGAGAATCCAAGCCCCTTTCAGGCCAACTTTAAACCACCACCATGTACATGCATCTGAGAAAGAGAGAAAGTCTATTTTAGAAGCTTGCAAATCATCTAAATATTAACTCCATAGCCTTTAAGCATTCGAGGTTAACAGGAAACAGTGCTTTTCAATAGTAGGAACCACCACCTAGCATAAGCACTCTCTTCCATGACTGATATACAATTTAGGCTTCTCCATATCACCTAAGAGCTTGTCACATAGACACCAATATGAAATCTTTACTCCTACACAGCCACAGAGTAGGAAAATCCACCTCATACTCTAAGGTTATACCTCTACCAGCCAGGAGACACAAATCACCACATGATCAACTCCCTTTTCCATCTTGACCATCCTTCAAGTTGCATGTTGTCTCAGAATACCACAAGGCTTCCACTCATCAAAGGGTCAATTAATTAGTCCATTCCTCTAGATTTCCTCCAGCCAATCAAACTGAGAAATCTTCACAGGAGAAATACCCAAAACCAACAACCAGAAGAAGGCTCTGATACCACTTGTAAGGAAATCTAGGAGCGCATCTTATGAAACCTCCATACAGTAGTGCCTTCGGTAAATTTCATTTCAATTAGGTTGTCTTAAAGACACGTACAACTATGTCCAAATGCAAAACAAACATAGTTCATTTCCTACATTGATCCATCTGAGAGAAACACATGTAAATTCAACAACAAGCATGAACAAATTCTACTACACAAACCAACAGGCATGAAAGATGAAACAGAAAACCAGAACATAGATTTATGTGGGGAAAATCCTTTCAGATAAAAAACCCCACACTCCAAAGATCAATCCATTGTATTATTTAGCAACATAATGGTTACAATACAAATTCAGGCTCTTAGCCTTTTCAGAGTTTACATCTTGTTCATTCTAGAAACAATTGGTAGCAAACTATTCCTGAGAGATCAAACAAAACAATTAGGATCACAAGAGATTTCAACAACTTGAATCTACCTCTCAATCCTCTGCTTCGACCTCATGGCTTCAGCCTATTGGCTAGACACTCATTCCTTACTCTATAGTTCTCTCTCTGGCTCTCAGCTCTTCGGCATTCTAGCATATCAGCTTCCTTCTCTCTTACTCCTAGCTTTCCAGAACATCCAATGCATACATATATGCATTCGTTCTCAAACAGTCAGAAAGCAACCTCCAGCTTGACATCGTTATCATCTCGAAGATGTTTCCACTTCCTCGTGTAGATTTTTCCAACTTCCACATAGAAACGATTCAACAAACAATTCACTTCTGCTTTCTCGGATTGGTCTGCATCGCACCACATCAAATAGCCTTCACTCAGTCAACATCGATCAACCCATGTCGCATGTCAGTGAGACACTAGAAGTGTCTCCCTGATGCCACAAGACCTGATTACATGTTGTCACCAAGAGTCATCTCCATCGGCAAGAGGTTCTACCGATATCCACAAGTCATACCGATTTCAACATTCTCATCAGCAAGACAATCGCCATTCAATGAGACATCACACTGAGCTCATAAGTCATTCCAAAGTGTTCCTTAGTCACCAAGATTTTAGTCATTCGCTGAGAGATCATATCAAGTCTTAAAGTCATGTCGAAACCCATTTTATTTCTATCGGCATCCATCTATCAGCAAGACTATCGTCTTTCACCAAGATGTCACAACGAGCTTCATGTTATACCGATCTCCGAACAATCGCCAAGAGTTATACCAAAGTTAGGATAACATCGGCAAGACAAATTATCTTCGCCAAGACATCACCCTGCAAGTTCCAAGTCACTCGATTCAATCTTGTTGGCCAAACTTACTGCTTTCGCCAAGACTTCATACCGAAGCCTTTAAGTCACATCGATGTGTTCCACTATCGGCGAGAGAATCAACCTTCGGCAAGACTTCTTACTGAGGCTTCCATGTTATCCCGAAACAACTGTTTGCCAAGAGTCACAGCGAAGACATTTGAGAATCGGCAAGAGATTTTTCTTTCATCGAGACTTCATACCGACGCCTTATGTTACACCGATGACCCCTAACACTGTCACCGAGACATCACCTGGTCGCCAAGAGATCATGCCGATAGGAACAAGTCATACCGATTTCTTCATCGGCCAGATAGACCAAAGTTCATGTCGATATCAGCAAGACTTCCTCTCATCACTGAGACTTCTCATCGAGACCCTTGAGTTACACAGAAGTCTCCAAATGTATACACGTCAAAGAGACATATCACTATCAGTAAGACTTCTTACCGATCACCTAAGGGTTTCCCCGAAAGCTCCAACACTATCGCCGAGACATGTTGCTTTCGATAAGACTTCTCACTGAGCCACCATAGGTTACCCTGATGACTTCAATGCGTATCCTTGTCGGCAAGACCTTCCAATGTCGTTGGGACTTCTTCCCGAGTGTAGAAGTCACTCTAAAGCCCCCGGTAGCTTTGAGTCTCACCGACGCCCGATTGAATGGCCTGTCAGCCAGAGTTCTCCACGTGATGAGAAGTTACAACGACGGCCATAAGTCACAGCGATAGATTCCTTCAGCAAGACAAAAGCATTGTCTTGGCGACATGAGTAAAACACAAGGTAAACTGCTAGTCGGCCAGACAACAGGAATGTCACAGCGACTATGCTTTCTCAAAGGTTTCAGCCTTTGAGATTGAGGCATATATTCCAACAATCATAGCATGGTTTTCTCTACTAGGAGTTTCACCTCCAAAGAGTTTGCACCTAGAGGAATGTTTTTCTCCTTCCCTATGCAAGTAGCTTTTTCTAACCTTACAGAGATGTTGTTACATTGAACAGATGCATCTAGCTTGTATAGATTGCCTATATGTGCACCCTTAGACAGCACCATTGAACCTCTAGTCATTTTGTAGCCTCCACTCGAGAAAGAAACTTGTACACCAACATCATTCAACTTACTAATAGAAAACAAATTATTAGCCAAACCTAGTATGTGCATTACACCATCAATTCCTTTGATTCTTTCATTAGGAAATTGGATTATGACTCTTCCACGACCAACAATTTCAATCAATGAATCACTTTTCAGGTACACCTTTCCACCAACATACTTTTCATACTTCATGAACCAATATCTATGAGATGTCATGTGAGAAGATGATCCTGAGTCAATCAACAAAAAAATCATCTGATGCTTGAGTTTCCAAGGCTACAATGAAGGCATCTGCATCACTCTGAGAAGAATCATTGTCAAAAGAGTTGTTGTTCTTCTTCTTTTTCTCCTCTTACAATCCTTTCGGATATGACCAATCTCCCCACAATTCCAAAATTTCAGCTTGGACATCTTACCTTGAGACTTTGATCTCCCTTCAAATTTGGATTTAGACTTCTTGTCTTTCTTCTTTCCTCTCTCCTTTGATCTACCCCAAACAACAAGGGCCTCCTTGGCCATCTCATAAAATTTCCTCTGATAGTAGCAAAGCAACCACATCTTTTGTCTTGAAAGTGGTTGTTGTACTTACAATAGTCATCACCAAATGATCCCATGTGTCAGGTAAGGAACATAACAAAAGCATACAATGATACTCCTCCTCTATCTTCACACCCACAAAAGCCAATTAAGTAATCTTCACACCCACATAGGCCAATTAAGCAAAAATCATGTTAAATGAATTCAGATGGTCTACTACATATGCTTTGTTGTCCATCTTCAATAGTATAACTTTTTCCTCAAGAATAACTTATTTACTAGAGACTTGCCCTGATAGATATATATCACCAATTTTCTTCCATAAAGAACATGCAGTCTTCTCCTCATGGACGTTTAGGAGAAAAGAGTTTTCCAAACAAAGTCTTATCAATCCTTTGGATTTTCTATCTGTGAGATCCCAATCTTCTTGCTTCATTCCTAAAGGTTTAGTTCCAGACACAACAATCTAGAGATGTTTATCCACCAACAGGTCTTCCATTTTGAGTTTCCACAACTCAAGATTTCCACCATTGAAGTTTTCAATTTGTACTCTTCTTGATTTGCTTGTCATCACAATCTGTAATCAAGAAAATCAGTTTTCTCTACAAGACTCCCACTGAACAAAATTAGCAAGAAAAACCAACCTTACCCACAAGGATAACTCAACTGGCTAGACTCTGATACCACTTGTAAGGAAAGCTCATTGTGGAAATTCCTTCCAAATGCAAAATTCTAAGAAGAGAAGTGTAGAATTTTTTTTTAATTTGAGTTAAAAATTATTATGATGCACATTAATAGAACAACAAAATAAATAATTTAACAATATAGAATTGAACACCAGATTTACGTGGGAAAACCAATACAGGAGAAAAACCCACACAGTAAGTAAAGCCAATTTGTATTATAATGTAAATAGATTACATACAAGGTTATAGAACTTCACTTCTAGGTGTTATTTCATAGCAGCATATATTTCCCTAATCAACCTCATAAACAAATTCTAATTATCATAACATACAATGTAGAACATCACTGAATTGATCAAACCTCTTCTCATTGCAAAGTGTTACAATTTATATTCGACATCCATCCATGGTTGCTCCACTTCCAAGAAACCAACTGTTTCATTTCCTGTATGCAAACCATCACAGACATGTAACTATTAAAACCACTTCGAGCCATTGAAGAGACTCCTTCTACTCTCTCTTCATTAACACCCAGTTCCTCCAATGTTTATTCATTTTCCAAGTCAGTCGTCAAAATTCTGTCAACAATCTCTAGCCAATTATTGTTTAGCCCTAGCCTCAGCTACTTTTAATGATTGTTTAGAAGTCACGAGTTTTAAAAGTCTTGCAACCTAGTTGTTGGTTCTTCAAGTTCCTTAACCAAGTTGTGGAGTTCTTAAATTTCTTAACCCCCCGATCCCCCAACTTTGTATTTCTTCCATTGAGTTTTAAACCTTTGTCCGGTTGTCTTTTCGGTCGGTAATTCAAAGGTTTCCAAAACTTCATAACACCTGACTTATGGTTCTAATTTTCTAATCCTCCGTGATCTCAGAATATTGCCACAGCTCCAGGTCCCACCATAGTTATTGAACCATCGAATGATCTGTGAACAATGAACAAGGTCCCTTCGATAATGAACTATCATCTTGATAAAGGGAAGAACATAACACTGCTCCAGAAAGATGATCAAGCCAGTAAATTTGAGGCACCTTTTCCAACATGGTCCCACTTGATGAAGGAATTACTAGCTTTTTCCAAGCTCGAAGTTATTGAAAAATATAGGCCCCAAGGCCCATCAAACTGGCACACCACCTATACTTGTTTGTGCTCATAGGATTCTTCAATGCATCAACAAAATTCTCCAAAGTATCTATTTTTCTAAGATTAACCTTTCCATCTTCCACCATATCATGAACAAAATGATATTGAACATCGATATGCTTCATCCTGGCATGGAAAGTGGGATATTTTTCCAAACAAATAGCACTCTGACTATCACAACAAATAGTAATCTTCCCTACATTACACACAACATCAAAACACAAATTTCTAAGCCAAATGGCTTCTTTATAGGCATGTGTTGCTGCCATATACTCCTCCTAAGTAGTAGATAAAGTGACTAAAACATGTCACTTGCACATCCAACTAACTGCACCACTAAACAACATGAAGATGTATCCACTGGTGGATATTCTACTATCAACATCCCCTACCCAATTAGAATCCACATATCCAAAAATTCTAAGAGGTCTTTGTGATCCAATCGATTTTCCATGATAACACAAAGCATACTCTGAGGTACCCTTCAAATATTTGAAAACTATTTTCATAACATCCCAATGTGGCCTTCCTGGACTAGCCATAAACCAACTAGGTACTCCCACTACTTGGAAATTTTTTGACCTGGTATAGACCATTACATACATTAGAATACCAACTACACTTGCATAAGGAACCCTGGTCATGTCTTCCATCTCAATAGGAGACTTCAAACAATCTTCAATAGATAGCTTCATTCCCTACAATATTGAAACAACTAACTGCTTGCAATCTATCATACTAAATCTCTCAAGGAAAATATTAATATAATTACATTGGGTGAGTCAAATTTTTCTACTTTCCCTATCCTTCTAATTTCCATACCCAAAATATACCTTACTGCACCTAAATATTTCATTTCGAACTGTGCTGACAACTAAGATTTTAAATCAAAAATCACAACCTTACTATTCCCAAAGAATAACATATCATCCACATATAGGGAAATAATAAGTAAATGATCATTTTTCAATTTTGTAGTGCACAATGATCTACTTTTGACCTCACAAATCCCAATGACAATATGGTGCAGTTGCACCATAGGTCTTCATGCCTCCAAGGGGTCAAAGTTAGCATTTTGTTTTGTTTTGTGATGTTTTCATGTAATGAGGTATAAGAAGACCATTTCATGTTTGTTTGAGTCTAGTTTGATTTCTTAGGGGTCAATTAGTGTGCACATACAAAATTTGTCAAATGTTGCACAAGATTGTCAAACAATTTTGCACTTTTTGTCATAAAAGGGCATAATGAGGTTTTATTAAGTATATAATTTGAAAAGTGGTTGGTAACCATTGGGAATTTCTGTAAATTCTTTAAGAAAGCCTTGTATGGTTGAAGAGGAGGTTGGATGTTGAAATTCTTGGAGATTTGAGCAATACAAATTCTATTTTCTACATTTTTGAACATCATTTTACTGCTACATTGACTTGTATGCATTTGTACGATCCAACCATGGTATAAAATTAATTATGGTTGATAGGGAACTAAGTATACTTCATTTTGGCATTTATTGCATGTGATTTCATTGTGTTTTGAGTGAGTTGAGTTGTTTTTACTCTAGACTATTCTAAACCCTAGGTAGGGTAACCAAGAAGAAAGAAAAATGTAAATCCTTCCATTCCACCAATAGAAACTCCTAAAACTCAGTGGAATGGCTTGTGTAGGGTTGATTTTTTGCTTTCAAAAACTTACAAATGAAAATAATTGGATTTGGCACATGTGGATTTGATGCACTAACCTAATACCTTCATGTATTAGGCCTAGGAACCCTAGAGACTTAAGGTATTTTATGAAAGACTTTTGGAGATTGATATATCTAATAGGAATTGATGTTTTGGGCCATGAGTGATATGTGGAGAGTGTTGGAATAATCGTTGAAGAATTTTGAAGCCTTGAACCCACTTAGAGCATGCCTAATTGCCAATTAGACCTAGTCAAATCAAGAGGATAGTAAAAATTTGAAGCTTTCCATACAAAGTGACCCCACCTAGTTTTGAGATATGTTAAATAATGGACAAATGGGTATCTGAGTCATGTTTTTTTTCTTGGAGAATAGTTCTAGTTGGGAAGTTATGTCTTAAAAATATGTTTGAAAGGCTAGAAGGAAGAACAAGGGTTTGTGAAGGAGAACCCACATTTTGATGAGAAAAGACAATTAGAAGTGGTTGTATAAGGTTGTTTTGAGATTATTTACCCCTACTCTACATAAAATTGGTATTAGAGCCTAGGTTTGATCTAAAGAGTAAAAGTTGAAGGGAAGAACAAGAAAAGATGTGTCCAAAAGGGACTCTCATCATTTCTAGAGAGATGAATGAGTTGAAAGAAAGACATATCAGTGATATGAGAGAAATGAAGGTGAGGCTTGCTGCCCTAGAAAAAAGTTAGAAAAGAGGAGTGGTCACAGGAGACTTGAGTGACCAAAAAGAAGGGGAAGAGGAAAGTTCCCAGGAAGGGTCCAAGGAAGAGATGGATCCTAATGAATCGAGGATGGAAAAGCTATTAAAGGAAGGCAAGGGAGAAGGTCCTAAGATCAAGATGGATTTACCCATGCATGGAGGAAAATAGGATAGTGAAGAACTCCTAGATTGGATAGGAGCACTAGAAAAATACTTTGAGTATAAAGATGTGCCAGAAGAATAAAGGGTGAAGTTGGCCAAGAAAAAATTGAAAGGCCATTTCTTGCTTTGGTGGGATTATGTACAAGATGAAAGAAGAAATAAGGGAAAGTCTAAAATCACCTCTTGGGATAGGATGGTTGCTAAACTAAAGGAAAATTCCTACCTGGTAACTATAACATTCAATTGTTCAAGAGGCTTCAAAACCTTAAGCAAAAGGATATGGATGTGCAAACCTATACAGATGAATTCTACTAATTGATTATAAGGGTAGGCCATGTAGAAGATGATGTGGAAAAATCAAAAGATATCTCTATGGGTTGAGACACAACCTTCAGGATGAACTAAGCCTAAAAAACTTAAGAATGGTGGAAGAGTATTATCAATTGGCCATCAAGGCTGAAGATAATTTGGGGAGAAGGAAAGAAAAAAAATCAAGGATAGAGGAAAGAGTTCTAGAGGAAGAGGTACATATGTTGATTCAGGACAGTCATATGAGAGTCCAAGAGAGACAAGTAGAGTTCAAGAACAAGTTGTAGATTTAAGAAGTGGATTTAAGGGAAGAAGATCAGATTTTAGGGGTAGATTTGGAGGCCAAAGAGGAGGTTCAAGTGGCTTTATTGGGAAGTGTTATAAGTGCAATAAATTTTTGGGTCACCACATATGGCAATGTACTGAGTAGCAACCATCTACTTCTATTGGAAGAGAAATAGAAATCAGACTGCACAAGGTGGAGATGATGTTGAGATTGTACATTCTTCACCACATGTTGAAGAACTAGAGATTGGGGAGTTTTTGTTGATGAGAAGGACTCTACTCAAAGGGCCAATGGAGAAGGAACCAACACAGAGAAAGTCACTCTTCAAGACTATATGTAAAATCCGAGGTAAGTGTTGCAAGGTTGTTATTGATTCTAGTAATATAGACAATTTGATTTGTCTTGAAATGGTTGAGAAGTTGAGATTACAAAGGATTCCTCATGCTACCCCCTACAAGGTGTCTTGGTTAAACAAGGGACAAGTAGTTGTGAATGAACAAAGTTGGGTAGATTTTGACATAGGGGGTTATAAGGATAGAGTTTTATGTGACATGGATGTTTTCCATTTACTTTTGGGGAGGCCTTGGAAATATGATAGGAATTCCAAGCATGATGGTAAGAAAAATATATGTCATAAAGAAAGATGGAGTTTCCTACACCCTTACACCATTAAAAGAGGAAGGTTATGAATCACAAATGGGTTTTAGTGCTATGTTGGTGAGTGAAAAGGAGTTTGTATAAATCATAGAGAAGGAAGAGAAAGATCTAAAAGTGGGAACCAGGATGATGTTAATGAGTCAAAAAGAGTTTCCTTCGTCCATGAAGGAGGAAAAGGTGAATTTTGAAATCGTGATTAGACCTCGGGCTGTCATGACAACGGTTGACATTTATGATTTTCCATGGGAGGTCCAAAGCATGTTGAAGGATAATATAGAAATAGTTGTGGATGAGTTTTCACATTCTTTATTCGCAATGCCAAGGATTAATCATTTAAAGTTGTTTGAAGAGAGTGAATTTGAGTTTAATGTGCAAGTTGAGAAAGGTGAGTTGTTGACAAACACAGTGTAGGGTTTAGATTTTCAATTGTTAGGCTGCAAGGATAGAGCTTTCCATTTAGTTCACCATGTTAGACATATGCCATTTGCGTTTGGGGATGCAAAGAGGTTTATTTCTACTACTAGTACAATTGAGAGGGCTAAAGATGGGGACAATAATGCTACCATTGTGTATTTTCAGACCAAAATACTTTAGTCAGATGTTGCCATGTTGAAAGGGTCACCAAAAGAGGGTGAGGAGCAGAGAAAGGAAGACATAGTCGAGGATTATGCTACACAATTTGTTATAGAGGATAATTTTACCATTATTATTGTTAACTAATTTTCACCCTCAAGCTCAATCATGTAGAATATCATGTGACAGAGGTTCGAGAAGGCCAAATGGAACATTTGCACAAGGGAAAAAATCATGAATCTGATGCTAGGTCGCAGGGAACTCAGTTGGAAAACCTACCTTGTTTAGGTTTAGCATGAAAATATTTTAAGGAGAAAGTCACCAAGACCTTCCAGATGTCTTGCCAACTGGTAAAGGTTCCATCAAGTATGAATGCTTCACCTACAGGTTCCTATTGGCATTATATTATCTACGTCTCCCCGACCGCTAATGCATTCGGTGAAATATGCGTTTGAGTTTCCTATTGGCAAGACCTTAGGCAGGTCACGGCAACCCGAGTCCACATGTAGGTTCCCTTTGGCATAAGAATCTCCTTCGGAATGAGGTCTCGGCGAATTCATAAAGTCTCACCGACTACCGTGGGGTGAGCAGACACTTTGGCGGGAGTTATCGTTTTGGATGTATGGTCTTGCCGAGTGCCTTATGTCTTGCCAACCACCGATAGTAACTGATATCACCCTAGTGTTTCGCCTATGACAAGAGGTCTCACCGAAGAGGTATGAGAGGTATCACCGTAGGTCTCCCCGACTTGCTCGTGGTCTCGGCCAGTGTTGGTTCCTTCGCCGTAATGTCTCGGCGAGGACATTTTGTCTCGCTAACACCAAAGGGCCTCGTTGAGAAAAAGACTTCGGCAAGGGGTCTTATCTAAGTAAGGTTGTCTCCCCAACAAGAAAAGGAACTCACCAAAAGGCAAAGCGTTCAGCATAAGGTCCTTGCGACCAACTAAAGTCTCACCGAAGGGGTGTGGCTTCGGTATAAAGAATGAAGATTAGCAAGATGTCTTGCCGACACCAAACGGTCCTGTCGATAACAAGATGGGCTCGTTAAAAGATTTGAAGTTCGGTATGATGTCTTCCCAACCAGTGGAGGTCATGGCTAAAGACAAGGAGATCTCGGTAGAAAGAGAGGACCTCGGTGTGAGGTCTGGGCGATAAAGAAAAGTCTTGCTGACTGAAAGACCCTCACCAAAGCAAAGCACCTTCAGTATGATGTCTCACCAACCGGCGAAAGTCTTACCGAATAGAGGAGAGCTCTAGCAGACAGGAACAGTTTCACCATGATGTCTTGGTGAAGGTATAATGTCTTCCTGACTGAAGAAAAAATAGCTCATCACTGAGAGTTAAGGAGCTCGATAAGAGGTCTGGCCAACAGGCCAATGTCTCACAAATAACGAAGGGTCTCACCGGGTGTCTTTCTGAATGAAAAGTTCACCGAAGAAAAAGGAAGTCTACAAGAGGTCTCAGCGAATGGAGGGTGTCTCAGCGACAAAAGCAAATATCGGTATGACTATCCGGCATCGCTATGACGTCTTCCCAACTTGATAATGTCTCGGTGAAAGGAATGAGGAGCTCGGTGGAGTGGTGTGCATTCGAGGTAACATCAAACAACTCCTGTCGAAGAACAAGGGGCCTCAGGGTAACGTTTCACCTTCAGTAAAATGTCTTGCCGACTAAAGAGGAGCTCGGGGAGATGGCAAAATGATAAGAAAAAGGAAACAAGAGGAAGATCGGAGACAGGTCTCACCGACCAAAGAAGGATCCAATCAATACAAAATGAGCCCAGGTAGAAGGATCAGCATCGCTATGAGATCCTGCCGACTCAGTAGTGTCTTGCCGATGTTCTCACAATGACAAAGCTGACTTTGGTATGACTTTGTGAGCTTGATAAGAGCTCTCATCAACTATCACATGATATGTCGATAGCTTCAGGGGGCATAATCGCATCGGTGAGACACTTTCAGTGTCTCTCCAAGATGTGATTCTTTTTAGAAGAGTTTTTGACCACCTATAGAGTCTGCATGGAATACGCTCAACCAACTAGGGGGAGCTGAGGTGAGTTGTGGCAATCTGATCAAAATGAAGAATGTCAACGGGATGAATGTAGCACGTATTTGTTGTGAGCTTAGGAGCATTCAAAGCAGCTCGACTGCAGAGAGATTCAAAGGTGGAAACGAGGATCAAAAATGAATGTGGTGGTTGTTGCTAAAGATCTGAGGGCTTCTCCAAGGGCAATCTTTCACACCAACATGGACAGCAAGGACATAATGGTAGACAACATTAACTCCATAAAAAGATCTATGGGAGATCTTTTATGGGACTGATATGTTTTGTAAGCCCTAAGGGGCCGAGATCTTTTCTGTATATAAGGCATTTTTTCCTTTTTGTAAAGGAGTTCCGATGTATGCTCCTTTGAAGTTTGTGACCCTTTTTGCAGTCCTCTCTCAGACTAGCAGGATTTTGTAACTCAATTTGGAACATAATATACAAAATCTACCTTGGTTACCATTGATGGTCCATCATTTTTCCTTCTGATTCTTGTCAAGTATAGTGCATTCTTTTTAAGTGATTCATTGAGCTACTTAGTGAAATATTCTCTTTCCTTATAGCTTTTGTTTCATGTCGTTCCTTTCTTTGCAAAAGTAGTATCATATAGGTTACAAACTGTGTTTACTTAATCCAGCACATGAACTTCTAGTTTGTGAAAATCTACTTTTCCTTCTTGAAGGCATGTGCATGTCAAACCTGTTTGAATGTGTGATCTACAGGATCTTGTTGTGCAGTCTCATGGTTGTCACTAGTATTCAAGTTTAGCTCGAGTATCTCGTTGTTCCTGTCATTCTGGTACATCACCTTAGAGTTTAATCTTCATTTTTATGCATTATCTCTCTCCCTTTTCCTTCAAAAAATCAGTAGTTTTAGGTGATACCCAAAGGAAGTCAGCCTTCTTGGAGGTTGACCTCTGCCTATAAAGAAACCCACATCTTTAGAGGTCTTCCCATGTTACACTGAGGCGTTGAACATCAGGTTCAACAAGGGTGCAACTTCAGGTGATAACAGTTTCTGGCACGCCCGATGGGACAGTGAACTGCTTCTCAGTTCATGTTTATGCATTCTATTGTTGTTGTTTGGCGTGTGTAGCAGTAATTTTAGCCTTTTGGAGGAATTTTCTTTACATACTTGGTGACTCCGAGCAAATTTATTGGTTTCAACAAGTTCAGTGCTGGTATGTTTTAATTACAAGCTTAAGATTCTAATTTCCAGCATTTATATGAGTAGAGATGACCGATTTTCATGGTCAACATATATACCCACCTCAGTTTCATGGAAATCATGTCAACCAATCACCCTATCAACCATATCAGTACAGTCATGTTGTTGGTTTAATAATGAGCAACCCTACAACAATAGCCTATCAGCATGCTCAACATGCTCACCTCCCAGCCACCCCTACTCAGTCTCAATATCAGCCAACCTATGATCAAAATCAACCCCAAGAGGAGGTTTTTAATGTTAACCAACATGATTATCTGCATAATCAACCTCAAGAGCATCCTTACCAAACTATAATGGACCTACTCCAGCAGTTTGACCGCGTGTTGTGGGCTTTGAGCCAGAGGTTTGAACATATGCAGATTAATGATGTCAGTAAGGTATTCTCCTATATGTATGGCATGTTGGCCGATGTTAAGGAATAGAGAGAACTTATGTCACAGTAGCAGGGGTTGGGATGTTAGTTTGAAGAAGATCTTGAGGGAGAGATAGCAGCCAAGGAGGAACAAATGAAGCTGCTCTCTGCTCTAGTGCGGAATACTCAAGCTTACTCAGGCCATCAACACCAACTAATGGAGAAGTTTCGAAAGAGGCAGCTTGAAGGGAGTTGCAAAGAAAAGAGAGTTATTGAAGAGGAAAAGCAGCCCAGTGATCAAGTTAGTTCATTCACCATGAAAGAGATTAGAACTCCAAATCTGTTACATATAGCTATGGAGGAATATAGAAGACAACAAAAACAAATGATTGAAAAACAAGAAGGCATGGGTGGGTTGCTTATTGACAATAACAAGCAAGACAATAGTGCCTCAATTCAGGGAGAATAGCCTGAGATTGAACCTGATATTATACTCCAAGGTGGGAGCTTTGATGTTTTTGAACATGTTGGGGTTGGAAAAGCTACTATTGAGTTTTTTAAGGGGGAAGTTAACTTTGATCCTTGTGAAGACTCAGAAGTAGTTGGTAGTCATGATGAACTAGGACAACAGGTTCATGAACTTGAACAAATGCTGAAACATCAGGAACAGCATAATAAGCCTATTTTGCAAGGTTATAACTGGTTGGAGGGGCTTCCATTCCATTATGCAGAGGAGCTTGAGGCTACATCATTGCTTGAATTGTTGCCCCCCTTTATTGAGGAAAACAAGCCTAAATCAGAATGTAACTCTTCCAGTGATGATGAGAATTATGAGTAGCTTCCTTTTTGGTCTATAAAGGAGCCTGAGGTTGATGAATTGATTAACGATGTGATGGAGGAAGCTATCTCTTTGTTCTCTGTTGAAGAAATAAGTGTTCATTTGGGAAAGCATGAACATACTGAAGAGGTTTCTATTCTTTCACCAATTTAGTCACAGAGATTAGATCTTCCCAACCAGCAAGGTGATAGAATGGCAACTCATGAGCAAAAGATCAGCAAGGAAAGTGCAAGCTTTTCCCTTAGTAAAGGCTGCCCTATCAGGCATCTAGCCAAAATGGAGACCAGTAAAGATATTGATACCCTGCTTACACCCAAGCATGAGGGTACAACTATGGAGGAACACACTCAAGTTACCTTTCCACCTCAGAACGAGAATGTTTACATTCTGTATGAAAAGGTCAGTAAACTTGAATATGTTTTGCAAGAGATCTTATAGCCATCCGTTGAAGTGTCATGCATGCTTCATTTCTCTTTAGTTCTCTAGCACAGCAAACATTGTAAATTTTTTAGAAAGGGAAGTTATTTTACCCAACCTATCAATGGGTTTGTTTGACCAATTTCTTATTGGTTAGTGTAGGGTAGGTTTAGATGCAATTTATATTCCCTAAGTGTTGTTTCAACATAGTTAAATAATTTCCCTTCTATAGTTTTTCTTGTTTTCAATAAGTTTCCAGGTGATCTGTGTCTCAAGTTACAATGTACAAAGTTGTTCCAAGTCTGTTCCTAAATTTTCCCGATGACTCCATGCCCAATGGATAGGCCTAGGCTACTGGTCTTCATTTTTAGCAGTCAAACATCTAGCAAAGGTCACCAGAAATGTTACCTAATTTTCACCCTCGAGCTCAATCATGCAGAATATCATGTGACAGAGGTTCGAGAAGGCCAAATGGAACATTTGCACAAGGGGAAAAATCATGAATCTGATGCTAGGTCACAGGAAACTAAGTTGGGAAACCTGCCTTGTTCAGGTTTGGCATAAAAATATTTTAAGAAGAAAGTCGCCAAGACCTTCCAGATGTCTTGCTGACTGGCAGGGGTTCCATCAAGTCTGAATGTTTCACCTATAGGTTCCTATCAGCATGAGATTATCTAGGTCTCCCCGAACCATAATGCATTTGATGAAATATGCGTCTGAGTTGCCTATCGGAAAGACCTCAGGGAGGTCATGGCAATCCGAGTCCACATGTAGGTTCCCTATGACGTAAGAATCTCCTTCGGAATGAGGTCTCGATAAATTCATGAAGTCTCATCGACTACCATGGGGCGAGTAGACACTTCAGCGGGAGTTATCTTTTTCAATGTATGGTCTTGCCGAGTGCCTTATGTCTTGTCGACCACTGATAGTAACTGATATTTCCCCAGTATTTTGCCAATGACAAGAGGTCTCACCGAAGAGGTATGAGAGGTATCACCATAGGTCTCCCCGACTTGCTCGTGGTCTCGGCCAATGTTGGTGCCTTTGTCGTAATGTCTCGGTGAGGAAATTTTGTCTCACCAACACCAAAGGGCCTTTCTAAGAAAAAGACTTCGGTAAGGGGTCTTGCTGAAGTAAGGTTGTCTCCCCGACAAGAAAAGGAACTTTCCGAAAGGAAAAGCATTCGGCATAAGGTCCTTGCGACCAACTGAAGTCTCACCGAAGGGGTGTGGCTTCGGTATAAAGAATGAAGATCAACGAGATGTCTCGCCGAAACCAAAGGGTCTTGCCAATAACAAGATGGGCTTGCCAAAAGATTTGAAGTTCGGTATGATGTCTTCCCAACCAATGGAAGTCACGGCAAAAGACAAGGAGATCTCGGTAGAAAGAGAGGACCTCGGTGTGAGGTCTGGGTGATAAAGAAAAGTCTTGCCGACTGAAAGACCCTCGCCAAAGCAAAACACCTTTAGTATGATGTCTCACCGACCAATAGAAGTTTTAGCGAATAGAGGAGAGCTCGGGCAAACAGGAACAGTTTCACCATGATGTCTTGGCGAAGGTATAATGTCTTCCCGACCGAAGAAAAAATAGCTCATCACCGAGAGTTAAGGAGCCCGACAAGAGGTCTGGCCGACAAGCCAATGTCTCGCCGATAATGAAGGGTCTCGTTGGGTGTCTTGCCGAATGAAAAGTTCACCAAAGAAAAAGGAAGCCTACAAGAGGTCTTAGCAAATGGAGGGTGTCTCAGCGACAAAAGCAGATATCGGTATGACTATCCAACATTGCTATGATGTCTTCCCGACTTGATAATGTCTCGGTGAAAGGAATGTGGAGCTTGGTGGAGTGGTGTGCATTCGAGGTAACATCAAACAACTCCTGCCGAAGAACGAGGGGCCTCGGGGTAATGTTTTTCCTTCAGTAAAACGTCTTGTCAACTCAGCAGTGTCTTGCCGACTGAAGAGGAGCTCGGGGAGATGATGAAATGAAAAGAAAAAGGAAACAAGAGAAATCTCGGTGAGAGGTCTCGCCAACCAAAGAAGGATCCGACCGATACAAAATGAGCCCGGGTAGAAGGATCGGCATCGCTATGAGATCCTGTCAACTTAGTAGTGTCTTGTCGATGTTCTCACAATGACAAAGATGAATTCGGTATGACTTTGCGAGCTCGATAAGAGCTCTCATCGACCATCACATGATATGCCAATAGATTCAATGGGCATAATCGCATTGGTGAGACACTTTCAGTGTCTCGCCGAGATGCGATTCTTTTTAGAAGAGTTTTTGACTGCCTACAGAGTCTGCATGGAATACGCTCAACCAACTAGGGGGAGTTGAGGCGAGCTATGGCAGTTTGATCAGAATGAAGAACGTCAATGGGATGAATGCAGCACATATCTGTTGTGAGCTCAAGAGCATTCAAAGCAGCTCGACTACAGAGAGATTCAAAGGTGGACACGAGGATCATAAATGAATGTGGTGGTTGTTGCTAAAGATCTGAGGGCTTCTCCAAGGGAAATCTTTCACACTAACATGGACAGTAGGGACACAATGGAAGACAACATTAACTCCATAAAAAGATCTATAGGAGATCTTTTCTGGGACTAATATTTTTTGTAAGCCCTAAGGGACCGAGATCTTTTCTGTATATAAGGCATTTTTTCCTTTTTGTAAAGGAGTTCCAATGTATGCTACTCTGAAGTCTGTGACCCTTTTTGCAGTCCTCTCTCAGACTAGCAGGATTTTGTAACTCAATTTGGAACATAATATACAAAATCTACCTTGGTTACCATTGATGGTCCATCATTCTGCCTTCTGATTCTTGTCAAGTATAGTGCATTCTTTTTAAGTGATTCATTGAGCTACTTAGTGAAATATTCTCTTTCCTTATAGCTTTTGTTTCATGTCGTGCCTTTCTTTGCAGAAGTAGTATCATATAGGTTACAAACTATGTTTACTTAATCTAGCACATGAACTTCTAGTTTGTGAAAATCTACCTTTCCTTCTTGAAGGCATGTGCATGTCAAACTTGTTTGAATGTGTGATCTACAAGATCTTGTTGTGCAGTCTCATGGTTGTCACTAGTATTCAAGTTTAGCTCAAGTATCTCATTGTTCCTGTCATTACGGTGCATCACCTTAGAGTTTAATCTTTATTTTTATGCATTATCTCTCTCCCTTTTCCTTCAAAAAATCAGTAGTTTTAGGTGATACCCAAAGGAAGTCGGCCTTCTCCAGAGGTTGACCTCTGCCTATAAAGAAACCCACATCTTTAGAGGTCTTCCCATGTTACACTGAGGCGTTGAACATCAGGTTCAACAAGGGTGCAACTTGAGGTGATAACAATTATCATCCAAGTGAAGGAGGAAAAGTATGAACAATATGCTCGGAAGGTTGATGAATTTAAACTGTCATTGCACGAGGTATCTCTAGAAGGTAAATTGCAACATAATTTATATCATTGGTATATGTTTTGTCAAGGGTTATTAGCAATTGCAAGTAGATTTCAATCCCTTCAAGTCAAGGAAAACAAGAAACTTAAGTTTGGTGCTTCACATACACAATATAGAGCTACTGTTTTAGTTGTTAAGGCACTATTAAAAGAAGAATTTAGAGGTGTAGATAGGGGACATGCTTATTTTGACAAGTTCAAATACCTTTCCCAACTGTTAAAGAGACCTAATGTGAAGATGAATCAAGCATGGGACTGTTTCAAAGAAGAAATATGTAGGGATTTAAATACATTAGAAAAGAGATTTCAAGCATGGTTCTCATGTTGCTGCCCTCCATTCAACTAGAACTTGAATCTTTTCTTCCTCGGGAGTATAGTGCAAGGGCACCATATGTCTTCATGCCTCCAAGGGATCAAAGTTAGAATTTTGTTTTTTCTGTGATATTTTCATGTAATAAGGTCTAAGAATACAATTCCATGTTTTTTTGAGTCTATTTTGAGTTCTTAGGGGTCAATTAGTGTGCACAAACAAAAATTGTCAAATGTTGCACAAGATTGTCAAACAATTTTTGCACTTTTTGTCATAAAAGGGCATAATGAGGTTTTGTTAAGTATATAGTTTGAAAAGTGGTTGGTAACCATTGGAAATTTTTGTAAATTCTTTAAGAAATCCTTGTATGTTCGAAGACGAGGTTGGATGTTGAAATTATTAGAGATTGGAGCAATAAAAAATTTGTTTTCTACATTTTTGAACGCCATTTTTCTGCCACACTAACTTGTATGGATATATACAATATTTCCACGGTATAAAATTAATTTTGGTTGATAGGTAGTTGTGACTAGTTCCTTTTGGAATTGATTGCATTTGATTTCATTGTGTTGTTTTTACTCCAAATGGTCTAAACTCTAGGTAGGGTAACCAAGAAGAAAGAAAAATGTAAATACTTTCATTCCACTAATAGAAACTCCTGAAACTTGGTGGAATGTCTTGTTTATGGTTGATCTTCGGTTTCACAAACTTTCAGGGGTAGAGAATGGGATTTGGCATGTGTGGAATTGTTGCATTGGCCTAATACCTTCATGTATTAGGCCTAGGAACCCTAGAGACTTAGGGTATTTGTTGAAAATATTTTGGAGATTGATCTATTTGATAGGAGTTGATGTGTTGGGCCATGAGTGATATGTGGAGAGTGTTGAAATAGGTATTGAAGAAGTTTGAAGCCTTGAACCCACTTGGAGCATGCCTAATTGCCAATTAGGCCTAGTCAAAGCAAGAGGATAGTCAAAATTTGAAGCTTTCCGTACAAAGTGACCCCACCTAGTTTTGAGATATGTTAAATAATGGAGAAATGGGTATTTGAATCTTGTTTTCTTTCTTGGAGAATAGTTTTGGTTGGGAAGTTATGTCTGAAAAAACATGTTGGAAGGTTATAAGGAAGAACAAAGGTTTGTGAAGGAAAACCCACATTTTGATGAGCAAAGACAATTGGAAGTGGTTGCCTAAGGTTGTTTTGAGATTATTTACCCCTACTCTAAATCACAATACAAAAGTTTCAAAATTTTGGTACCACATTCTAGGTGATTTCTTTAAACCATATAGAGATTTCTTTAACTTGCAAACCATTCTTTCTTTACCTTTTTCAATAAAGTGCTCAGGTTGGGACATATAAATCTCTTCTTCCAAATCTCCATGAAGAAACATTGTCGTCACATCCATTTTCTCAACCTCTAAGTCATATGCAACTGCAAGTGACAACAAAAATCTAATAGATCTCAACTTAGCTACAAGAGAAAATATTTCTCCATAATCAATTCTCTCCACTTGGAAATAACCTTTTGTGACCAACCTGGCTTTATACTTCTCAATACTTCCATCCATACCAATATTCTTCTTAAATACCTATTTACAGCCAACATGCTTTTGACCTTCAGGAAAAGATACCAAATCCTAGTTTTCATTCTTTTTTAATGATGCCATTTCTTCATTCATGGCTTCCAACCAAGAATCTAAATCAGACAATTTAATTCTCTTTTACAGTCCTAGGCTCATTAGTGCTAGTAATCAAATCATAGGCACAATTTGAATCAAACATGGAAAATCCATACCTATCAATTTTTTGCTTTTCACGTGTAGATGTCCTCATAGGCTGAGGATGAGGTTGTGGTTCTTCTTCCTAATTAGAACTCTTATAGCTGCTAGAGTTCTCCTTAGTTTCAGATACACTTTGAATTCATAGTTCATCTTTATCTGGAGTTAGAGGAATTTCAACTACATCATTCTTCTTTACTTTTTCTTTTGTCTCTTACTACAGATCAACTATAGAAGGTTTCAGCTCATGAAAGATTATACTTCTACTATATAACACCTTCTCATTAATGGGATTCCAAATCTTGTATCCTTTCATGCCAATTCCATAGCCAATGAAGATACATTTGAGAGCCTTGTTCTCCAATTTAGATATTTTCTCATTCGAAACATATGCATATTCCTCACAGCCAAAGACACGAATATGTCTCAGAGAGGGCTTCTTACTAGACCATGCTTCCATAGGTGTTTTGTCAACAAGATTTGAACTAGGTGAATGATTAATCAAGTAGCATGTTGTAGCCACAACCTCAACCCAATACTTCTACTCTAGATCAACACTGCTCAACATACTTCTCACTCTTTCCATTAGCATCTTGTTCAACCTCTCAACAACTCCATTCTGTTGTGGAGTATAAGGCATAGTTTTATTCCTTTTAATCACATGGTCTTTGCAATAACTTTCAAAATATGAAGAACATAATTAACTATCATTATTCATCTTTAAGAATTTAATTTTTCTTCTAGTCTTATTTCCTACCAAGTTTTTAAACTCTTTAAACTGACCGAATACTTTTTATTTACTTTAAATAAAATACACAAATTCCCTTCACAAATAATCATCAATAAAAGAAACATAATATTTAGACTTTGATAATGAAGGAACATTCATTGGACCAAATAAATCAGAGTGAACATAATCCAATATACCAGAAGACTTATGAGGACTTGAATAAAATGAGACACGATGTTGCTTTCCATTAATGAAATGTTCACAAAAATTGAACTCAAGGTTGCAATCAACAAGATCTTCTACTAGGTTTTTATTTTTTAAGGCTTTTAATCCCCTTTTTACTATGTGACCAAGTCTATGATGCCATAGCATGGTTTTCTCTGTTGGGAGTTTCACCTCTAAAGAGTTTACACCCAAAGGAACATTTTTATCCTTCCCTATGCTAGCAGCTTTATTTGACTTTACAAAGACGTTACATTGAAAAACACATGCATCCAACTTGTACGGAGTGCCTATGCACGCACCCCTAGCCAACACCATTGAACCTCTAGTAATTTTGTAGCCTCTACTTGAGAAAGAAACTTGCACACCAACATCATTAAACTTACTAATAGAAAGCATATTATGAGCCATAACTGGTATGTACATTACACCATCAATTCCTTTGATTCTTTCATCAATAAATTGGATTCTGACTCTTCCACGACCAAAAATTTCAAGAGATGAATCATTTACTAGGTACACCTTTCCACTAGCATACTTTTCATAGTTTGTGAACCAATCTCTATGAGATGTCATGTGAAAACATGCCCCTGAATCAGTCATCCAAACATCATCTATTGTGTGAGTCACCAAGGTTGCATTGAAGGCGTTTGCATCACTCTAAGAAGAATCTATTGGAAAAAAAATCATAGACAACTAAGAGGGGGGGTGAATCAGTTGTCATAGAATATTCAAACTTAACTTAATCTCAAATTTGATGAATGAACAGTAAACCATGAACAAACAACACATCAGAAGCACAAAGAAAACCAAAAAAATTTATGTGGAAACCTTGTCAGGGGAAAACCATGGTGGATGTTAGTCCACAATATTATACCCTGTTAAAAGTATAAGAAAAATAATGGGAATGCGCATGCATTCAGGTACACTGCGTTGAGCTTACTACTCAAATACAAGAGGGCTCACTACCCAACAATACACGACAATGAAGATTAGATCCGTAGGGTATGAATTGAGGAAATAGCTTCTTCACAAGCCTGATTATAGTTTCAGTTAAGCACATAAAACCTTCTTCATACTTCACTCAAACTTCTTCTCACATTGCTCTGCAATCGAATGATTTGGACACTATTCATACGTCTGCACTTTCTCTGGCATACATTTTCTCTTATGCACACACTAACTTTTCTCAAACAATTTCTCTTATATATCCACAACATGGATTTACATCAACAACCTTGTCAGCCAAAATATAAGACATATTTTCAATTTTCACCCAATTTTTACAAATAAAATTTCAATGTGGATCAACCACCATTGGTTAATATCATGATGCAACCCAAAAAAATATCCTTGAGCATGCCAAACATTCAAAATTAAACCTTCAAGGATCCACAACATGCCACAACCATCATGTCGGCCAAGAACATGAAAACTTGAACATACCGAGAAAAATCTTTGACCATGAGCACACCGATCAACGCGAACATACAACAAGGATAGAGAATAATCTAGATGCATCCACAAACAACAAGAACTAATAGAGAAATATCCACAACAAAATAAATTATCAGAAACACATAAAATTCAATCAGGAACACAAACAAAACCCACAGAAACATTGTTAGAACACAAATCTTCATAACTCGAGCAAATGTTCACACGTGCCTCTGAAACTTCTTGTGGATGGACTAGATACACTTAGAAATAAACCCTTTATTCCACAACAACTGATCTTCAATGTACAAAACAAGACACCTTCATGACCTACATAGTTCCACTGGGAATCTGGAACTCTTTCTTTAACAATTTTCTCAATATCCTCGACATATACAACCTTCAATACAATAATGGTAATAGTGTTGACATCAATGAAAACCACATATCAGCAACATAACCACAACATCGAACAATCTCCCCCTTTGGAATTGATGGAAACACATGATGTGAAAAACACCATCAACCCAACTCTCAATCAACACTTACTCCTCCTTAGATTTGGATTCTTCTTCCTTGACTTCTTTTGCCTGATCTTCTCCCCACAAGACTCTTTACTCTAGATAATCAATAGTTTTTCACATGACTCTTCTCCCCCTTTGAAATCAATGGAAAAGATAAGAATTATCTTCCCACATACAAGCTCTGAACCACATATCTGCACATCTGACAACTCCCCCTGAGTAGCAGCCACAAAAACATCAATCTGGATCAGGAAATATCCATGAAGCACATGGACTAATGCAAGTAAATGCATCTTTAGTCCAAATCAGGAGGGGTATTCACCCCTAGCATCCCTCTGAGATACTCAAAAGTATCCTTTGGCAATGACTAAGTGAAAATTTCTGCAATCTATTTTTTGGTAGGCACATACTCCAGTTTGACTTCTTTCTCACTCACTTTTTCTCTTAAGTGAAACTTGATTGATATATGCTTGGTCTTAGAGTGTAGCACTGAATTCTTTGATATGTTAATTGCACTTGAGTTGTCACAGTATATGGAAATAGGTTCATCATATGCTACTATGATATCTTTCAGCATCTATTTCATCCACATCACTTGAGCATAGTTATTTGTAGCAACAATATACTTTGCCTCAATAGTAGATAGAGAAATGGAATTCTACTTTTTTCTCAACCAAGACACCAACTTCTTCCCTAGGAAAAAGGCGCCACCACTAGTACTATTCCTATCATCTACATCTCCTGCCCAATTTGCATCAGTATATGCATTCAAAATAAGATCATCCTTAGGATACTAAAGCCCAAAATCAATTGTTCCTTTCAAATACCCGGAGATTCTCTTAACAACAATCACATGAGACTCTTTTGGATCAGCCTAAAATCAAGCAACCATACATACAACATTCATAATGTTTGGTTTGGTCTGAGTTAAATAGAGAAATCCACCAATCATTGAATTGTATCTTATTTGATTTTCCTTAGGAGAATCATCATTTTGTGTCAACCTACATCCGGTTACGATGGGAGTACCAACAGGTTTTGAGTCATCCATGCCAAACTCCTTCAACAGTTCTCTCACATATTTGGACTAAGATATGAAGATCCCCTTGTCTAACTAAGAAACTTGCAATCCCAAAAAGAACTTCATCTCTCCAATCATACTCATCTCAAATTCACTCTTCATTTAATCAGCAAACCTCATACATAGATTATGATCTCCTCCAAAAATAATGTCATCAACAAAGACCTCAATAATTAATTCTTTATCATGATCCAATTTGAAATATAAGTTGTTATCAGTAGTACCTTTATTGAATCCAAGCTTCAGTAAGTATTTTTCCAATCTAGCATACCAGGATCTCGGGGCTTGCTTGAGTCCATACAAAGCTTTCTTCAATTAGAAAACAATGTCTTCTTTGTCAGTCAGTTGAAATCCATCAGGTTGTTCAATATATACTTCTTCTTCTAACTCACCATTCAGAAAAGTTGACTTCACATCCATTTGATAGACTTTATAATTTTATATGCATCATAAGCAAGAAATAACCTTACAACTTCAATTATGGCAATAGGGGCAAAGGTTTCTTCAAAATCAATACCTTCCATTTGTGAATACCCTTTACATACTAGTCTTGCTTTATTCTGGACCACTTCACCTTGTTCATTCAGCTTATTCTGAACGACCCATTTAGCACCAATCACATTCTTATCTTTAGGTCTAGGAACAAGTATCCATGTATCATTCTTTTCAATCTACATCAATTCTTCCGTCATAGCTTCCACCCAGTGTTCATCATTACAAGCTTCATTAGCATCTTTAGGTTCAATCTTGGAAATCAGGCAATACTCTTCTGTAATCTTTCTTCTAGTTTGCACTCCTTTATTCTTGTCTCCTATAATTTTATTTTCAGAATGATTTAGCTTAATATACCTTAGAGTTTTAAGATTCTCTCAAACTTCTTATTCTTTTGTTCTTTCTTCTGCACTTGCACTTGTCTCTACTTCATGACTATCTTGATTTACCATAACAAATTGAATTTGTCTTACCAAAACATATGGCACAATTTGAAGTTGATTTTCTATCTAAACATTATTTCCTTTGTTTGTATTGTCTTCATCTGAATCATATCCACAATATACATATGATATAGCATAATTCTCATCAACTCTAACATATGCACTCTCAACCATTTTTCTCAATCTTCTATTATAGCATAGGTAGGCCTTGCTTCTAGTAGAGTAACCTAAAAATATTCATTCATCACTTCTTGCATCAAACTTGCCTATATCATCATCTCTATTGATGTAACACTTGCTTCCAAGGATCTTGAAGTATTTAACAGTATGCTTATAACCAAGCCATAGTTCAAAAGGAGTCTTACCAGAATTACCATTTACATTTATCCAGTTCAAAGTGTACACAACAGTGCTTATAGCTTCAATCCAGTAGATGTGAGGCACATTTCCTTCAATCATCATTGTTCTAGCAACATCTAGAATTTTTTTTCTTCCTCTCTGCAACACCATTCTGTTGAGGGGTTCAGGGAGTAGATAACTGTCTTTTGATTCCATGCTATTTACAAAAAGAATTGAACTCCTTGGAGGTGAATTCACCACCTTTGTCTAACCTTAGGCATTTGATTTTTAGACCTTTCTCATTTTCTTCCATAGCTTTGAAACTTTTGAACTTTTCTAATGCTTCACATTTTTCTCTTAAGAAATCAACCCATATCACTCTAGAATAATCATCAATAAGCAACATAAAGTACCTTTCACCATGGAGACTTCTGACTCTGGAAGGACCACATAGATCAGTATGCACCAGCTTCAATAATCCATTTGAATGATGTCGTTTTCTCCAAAAAGAGACTCTAGTCTATTTTTCCATCTGACACTCCTTGCAAGTTGTGTTAGTAGCCTTCACTAGCTTAGGTAAACCTCTTACTACTTGAGTGGAACTTACTTTGACTATGTTATCAAAATTCACATGACACAACCTTCTATGCCATAACCAGATTTCATCTACTTGAGCAATTAAACAACTTTCACTAGGAACATTCAGGTGAAAAACATTACCTTTTTTCTGTTTACCTGAAGCAATTATATTTCTAGAACTTCCATATATCCTACATCTTCCATCTTTGAACTAAAGATCATAATCCTTGTCCACCATCTCTCCAACACTCAACAAGTTGTGCTTCAAGCCTTCAACATAAAGAACATCATCAGTGTTATGCTTACCACCAAGACAAATAGATCCTCTGCCACAAATCACACAAGCATTGTTATCTCCAAATCTTACAATCCCACCGTCATACTTCTTTAGACTTACAAATTTTATTTTTTCACCAGTCATATGATGTGAGCATCTATTGTCAATGACCCACTCATCCTTTTCTTCAATTTTTCTACAAGAGCTTTCTTAATTTTAGAATATTCAATAGCCACAAGACTACTTTCCTTGATAGCAATGAAAGCCCAATCATCTTCATTTCCATTTTCTTTATCAGACTCTTCATCAGTCACACCTTCTTCAGGAAAATAGAATTTCTTTTGAAATATAGCTTTGTAAGGCTTAGATATAGGAACTCTTTTAGGACACCTTGATGCAAAATGACCTATTTTACTACAAGAGAAACATTTGATAGGAAACTTTCCTTTATACTTTCCTTGTCCCCTACCTTCTTTCTTCACAATCAGTGCTTCTAACTCTTCTACCTCTCTTCATCTTCAAGTTGTTTCATTTCTTCCTCATACTTGAATGTATTTATAGAACTCTCTCCTAGATCATATCTTTGCTTGTTTATTCCAGATATAGTAGCCTTGAATGCAATTTTAGTCTTAGAAGCAGATTCACCAAATTTTCTCAACTCAAAGGCAGCAAGTTTACCAATCAGTCTATCTCTTGTCACATTCATCAATGATTTGGTTTCTTCAATAGCATGAGCCTTTTCTTTGTAGGAGGGAGAAAATGATTTGAGCACTTTAGCCATAATTTCTTCCTCATCCAGGGTACCACCGAGACATCTAATACCCATCACTATTTCATTTAATCTTTGCATAAAAAGAGAAATATTTTCATCTTCACCCATCTTCAAGTTTTCATAGTTTCCTTTCAAACTCTATAGCTTAGCCATCTTCACATGTACATCCCCTTCATACAAAGTTTCCAGCTTCATCCACATCTCATGAGTTGTCTTCAGACCTATCACATTTGTCATTTTTGAATCTATTAAAGCACTCAACAAAGCTTCCATAGCCCTTACATTATTATTATCTTCTTTAATCTCATCAGCAGTGGAAGGACCATTCTGAGGAATAACATATCTATTCTTTGTAATCTTCTAGAAGGGTTCACCAATACACCTCAAATGACACTCCACCCTACTTTTCCACAATGAGTAGTTTGTTCCATCAAATCTAGGACTTCCTTCCTGTATGATGTCATCTCAGATCACCTCAAGCTTTTAAACTTCTTCAGAGGAACCTGCTCTGATACCAATTTTTGGAAAAACAAGGATAGACAAATGAGAGGGGGGTGAATCAGTTGTCACAAAATATTCAAACTTTACTTAACTTAATCTCAAATCTAATGAATGAACAGTAAACCATGAACAAACAACACATCAAAAGCATAGAGAACACCAAGATTTTTTATGTGGAAACCCTGTTAGGGAAAAACCACAGTGGATGTTAGTCCACAATATTATACTTTGTTAAAATTATTAGAAAATTAAGGGAATGCACATGCATTCAAGCACACTTCCTAGAGCTCATTGCTCAAATACAAGAGAGATCACTACCCAACAATACACAAAAATACGGATTAGATCCATAGGGTATGAACTGAGGAAATAGATTCTTCACAAGCTTGATTACAATTCTAGTTAAGCACAAAAAACCTTATTCACACTTCGCTCAAACTTCTTCTCACTCTGCTCTACAATCGAATGATTTGGACACTATTCACACATTTGCACTTTCTTTGGCATACATTCGCTCTTATATATCCACAACATGGAATTACATCAACAACCTTGTCAGCCAAAATATAAGACATATTTTCAATGCCGACCCAATTTTTACAAACAAAGTTTCAATGTGGATCAACCACCATCAGCTAATATCATGATGAAATAAAGCTTGAGTATGTACCTACAAAGGATCAGGTTGTTGACATATTTACTAAGGCTCTTCTTAAAGATACTTTTGAGTATCTCAAGGAGAAGTTGGGGAACATTTCGCCTACTTTCTTAAACTAGATGCATATGGAGATGCATCATTGTAGTGGATTTATGGATCTATCTTTTTTTTGGATTGATGTTTTGATGCTACCTATCAAGGGGAGCAAGTAGTGTCATGTGTTGTCATTGATAATTTTTTTGGGTGTACTCCTAAGGGGGAGTTTTCAGTATTCAGTATTGGTAATGTTAAAGGAAGAAAACAATGTTAAATATCTTTTTCCTTTTCCATTGATATCAAAGGGGGAGAAAATATTACATGAAAAAGAAAAAGTAAGGAGGAGAAATCATTCTAGAGTTTGATGGTTCAAACCTACTGTGTTGTCTTTGATGGTTTTTCATATCGTGTGTTGCCATCAATGACAAAGGGGGAGAATTTTTCAAGTATGAAGGTATTGCCATTGATGTCAATTGGTTAAGTAGTTATTAACTAGTTTTTGTTGTCATTGATGTCATGGATGTTGGTTATTGGTTGTATATGTTGAGGATATTGAGAAAATTGTAATAAAGAAAGGTTGCAAGCATTCAGTGTTTGCTCTAATTTTTTCTCTGGGATTTTTGTCTATGCTAGTGAGGATCTGAGGTATTATTCATGATTGTTGGAAGTTGTTATATCCAGATTTTGGGTTTTTACATCGTTGTATAGTGTGAGTTATGTTCACCAGTTGTGAATTGTGATTTTCTATGTATTTGGCTGAGGTCTTGGAGAAATGTATTTTCTCTAGATTTCTTCTTGTTCAGGTTTTATGACTTATGATTCTCAAGGTAAGTTGTTGAGCTTGTTATCTGAAAGATTGGATCATGTTGTGTTAGCATGTGCCTAATTGATTTGTGAAAACCTGCCACATTTACCTCAATTTTCACACATGTCCTTGTCATTTTGTGACAGTGAGAGAATTTTTGTTAGGGATGTTTTCCTACCACATGGATGTTTGGACATTGTGTGGACATCTGTGTGCTACAATTCTATCATGACAAAATTATTGGGTCAGGGAATATTAGAGGCGTTATGATTCTCTCTCAACTACGAATATAACACCCCTCTTTGAATCTCAACCACTAGGAATGACCATTTTTTCCTCCTATTTTCCTTTTTAACCTCATTCTTGAACTCTCTCAATCTCTCTCTTCATTCTATCAACTCTCTTGAACATTCTATCAGTCCTTGTTTCTCCATAACTCTCTCTTTCTTCTATCATCTTCATACTCCACTCTTACATCATCTTACTGCTCCAATCCCATTGTTATTGTAGGTTGTCATAGCTCCCCTCCATTGCTATGGTGATCTTGTTCTTATTTTTCCTCTCTCATCTTCACAAGCTCATAGAAAGGAAGGTGATATTGTGTCTATTTTCTTATTTGCATTATCTTACTTGTAGAGTAACATCTAGATTATCTTTTCTCTCTATTATCTTTTGTCTATTCTCTATACTTCTTTATCACTTTTATACATCTTATAGTATATTGGCTGTTTGTGGAGGTGGGAACACAAAAGTGTGGGTTTGACTGAGGAAAACCTCAAAAAATAGCCCCAACATTTTTTTGTTATTGTGTGTAGGTACAATCCAATTGTGAGGAGATTGTTGGAAAATTAGACCTTTAGTGAGTTGGCATTCTTATTCTTTCTTTTTCATCATTTGAATATTAGAATAGTTTATATTTATTAGTTAAATTATTCTTCTTACTATATTATACATTTCCATATATTTATATTAAACATTAAAACTAGAACTTTTGGGTTGTCAGTAGACTCTATGTGTTTCAGTCTGTAACTTGACCTTGTGTTCATACAGGATACTCATGTGCCTTTAGGGACCTACAACATGATGTGTTGAGGTTTGAACCATGTGTTGTTTTCCTCTAGCATAGATCCAGTCAGTCTTCAATCTGAGGCCTCTATGGTCCTCTCACTTGCTTTCAATAAAACTTTGTCATAAATCATAAGGAAAATAGAGTATGATTTTCCCTTCCTTTTCAACTTGTTCTATCTATATAAAGTCGAGGTAGTTTAGGGTAGTTCACTCCCTGTAGACTCTTTGGTGTCTTAGAGACTTTGGAGTAGCGAATCCACCTTCTCTACATTTTTGGTGAGCCTGATATGAACGCCCTTCTTTTCATTTCTATGTGTCAGAAATTCTTCTCTTAGGTCTTAGGTGTGTTGTAGATTCATGTGTTGTGAAGCTTTATGGGCTTTACGACCCAATCTATGACCTCTAGAAAAAATATTAGAAGGATTCTTCAATATATAAGGATGGAATGTAGGAAGGTCATTATTGGTTAACCTGATTTACATTGATCCATTTCCTTCTCACTCTACCAATCTGCTCACATATAATTTCAAATATTTTGAGATAGTCCCATTTGAATACATGAACATGGTCTCGTTCACGCATATTATTCATGTTGAGAATATGAGTGTTATTCTTGAAATAAATTTTACCTCACATTATTTACTGCTAAACAAGGATCTTTCCCCATTGTACATTCCTACTTGGATTAATGGAAACATTGTGACTAGTGTCATGGTTGATCTGACAGGCTGAGTAAATGTGATAATGGATGAAACCTTGTTCATTAACAGTTTGCATAAGGAGAAGTATGATGATTTTTAATCCACTCTCTGTATTCATGATGGGATTTTTGTTTCCCCTATGGGCACCATTTATTTGTTATTCCTAGTAGGACCTAAGACTATAGATGTGTCATTTGTTAAGATTCCAAAGTCTAACTTGTTTAGAGTTAGGCTAGGAATTCCATGGCTAACCTCTATGAATGGGGTCACCTCTATAGTCCACAAGTGTTTGAAGTTCTCCCATGAGGGTACAATGCACATGGTTCATGACACTAGTTATAAACCACTAGTGTCACATGGGGGATTTTCTCTAGATCACTTTTGGCCAACCCTGGTTGGACCTCTCCCTCGAAGGGGAGATTTGTTGTATCAAGCTTATGTTAAATACAATACTGGGGGCTTGGCACTAAAAGTTAGTTTTTGTGTGTATCCCTACATATTTTTTGTGAAGGCCTCTATAAGAGAGAAACAACGAGATGTCTCTTCGGCCCCATGAAAAGGGAAGGAGAAGATTTCTCACTCTAGAGCCTTCTCCTCCTGCATCTCCTACTCCATTTGCTTTTGCTTCCCAACCCATGGTGGCATCATTGGTTCCTGATCTTGTACCCTACATGGTAAGTGGAATGGTGCCCATGTGGAAGAAGGTGAAGTGCTAGAATTTTCAATTGATTATCCTACCCATGGTTCCCAGACCCACTGTCTATGGCAAGGGGAAGCATTCTTGTGGGGTTGTTCCTATATCTTATCCTTCATTGCCTCTAACTATTCTTCCACCTGTCCCTTGGGTAGAGATTGAGAAGCGGCTTGTTGTTGAGGCTCTTTTGTTTGTTTCTCCTTGTGTCACCATTTTTTCTCTTGTGTCTCCTCCTCTTGCTCCCACTCACGAGACCACCCTTCCATTGATAGTGGTTGTGAAGGATGCTCCCATAGTGGAGTAGCCGACTCTAGCCTCTTCTCAAGTTGTGTGCTCTAGTTCTTGTAGATGACATAACTGGATTATGCATGAGTGTAAGTTCTTGTGAAAGGCTCTAGCTGTGGAGCTCACTACTTCCAAGAAGACCTAGGAGGAGCTTGTTTTCTCTTCTCCTATTTCTTCCATTGCTTTGCTTCATTCTATTTTTTTTCTTTAGTTCCCATTGCTTTTTTCTTGCTTCTAGATCCTCTGATGGGTCCTAATGTAGCTCACCCCAAAAGGGTGCAATTTTTCATTGCTCCTTCCATGGAGCCTCCTCTTTTGATGTCCCTCCTATACATCCCTCCTTTTTTTGTAGCTCATTGACATGCCCAATACAAAGGTGGTGTCTTCTATGGTTTCCTTTAGTTCCTCCACTTTTGCTTCTTCACCAGGGATCTCATATCCTCCATTGAAGCATAAGTTGGAGGATGACCTCACTACAAGCGATTGTCATAAGAAGGGTTCCTTTCTTCGAAGTCTAGTTTAGTTTTAGCTTGCACCATCCTCGTGATAGAGGCAACCCCTTCTTTAGTTGGTCACAAAACCTCTTCTCAAGGTTGGTAGTGACTCTTGGGTGCTTCATCCTTCCCCTATTGATTTGACACAAGGAATTCCAAAAACTTGCATGTTCAACTCGGTGGATGATATCCCGATTATGTCCTTGATCTTTGCAAGAATCATGACCTTTTCTTCACAAGAACTCGATGAAGAATACCTTGAGGAGTCTTCTTCCTTAAAGATCTTGTTGTAGGTCAGTTGAAGGGTACTACCTTTCCTATCCTTCCCATGTAGGCTCATCCTCCCTCTCCTTATAATGATCTAGATTGGAAGTAGGATGACCTTCTTGTTGATGAGGACTAGGGTGGTGCATCATCTACATCTGTAGATTAGATTTGTGTTTTTGTTTGTATTCCCCCATGCCTTTTTTTGTTTTTTATCCTTCCTAGAGGACCATTTTTACCCTTGTAGGTACTTAGATATAGGAATAGAAATCTATCTTACATTTCTTTTATTTGTGTCATCATTCTTCTATGTGTCATAATCTTGCCTTTTGATATTGGGGATGATGCAAAGCATTGGAGACATTTAGGCCTTCTTCTATGTTGACCCAATTTTTATTTTTACTTTGTCTTTATGTGTCCTTCTTCATGTTTTGAGAACTTTGGGGATTGATGAAAATTCATATGTATACTATATTATATATGTTAGGTCTCAAAAATGCAGGTTTGAACCACAAAAGGTTGTCAAGCTCTCACAACATTTTTTGCTAATGTACAAGGTCAAATGATGAATTTAAACCTTCTTCTCTTTAGGTACTGCTAGACCTAGGCGGTTACACTTATATGAATGAAGCAGATTTGAATTGTGTTTATTCCCTAAAGTAATTTATCCAAATGGCAAGTGGGAGTGGATAAATGAATTATTGTTTCAGTATAGATTGTATAAGCAATATCAAGGATAATCCTAATATGTTTAGTTAATAGATGTAAAAATATAATGAATGATACTAAGAGATAAAATGTATAAGACTAGTGCCTTGTTGGGTAAAACAGAGTCAAATCAAAGTTTGAGATGAGTGACTTCTATCCAACATAAATTCTAATTTTTTGGCATATAGATACTTATTTACAACTTGTGTAAACATGCAGGAATGTAATTATCAAGTTCTACTTAATCCAAATGATACTTCTAAATTACTGTGATAGACTTGAAGGATTTAATCTCCACTTGGAAGAACCAACTAATCATACCATAAAAGTGCAGCAAATGTGCATTGAAAAATTGAGTATATGCTTGATATATCAATTTAAATAACAAAGAAATATCAATATTGGAGACAACCAAATAATATCTTCTATTAACTTAACAAACAATTGATACTAGAGATATTCCAAAAAATCAAATAACTTCCATTGATTCCTCTAGAATTCATACATGCATCATAGTCCATTTAAATGAAAACATCATTGAAAATTATCTATGGTATACTTCTTCTATTCTCTTGTATCCGTTTTGACACTATAAAACATATATAAATACATCAAAATCGTGAAAGAACACATCACTTCATAAATGTATTTTGCTTAACAACAATAATAAAAATTATAAATTAAGCTCTATTTAGCCACAAATGAACTTTTGAAAAATGGTCCAAGTAATCTTGTCGCACATGTGTGTCAGTATCTCCTAGCGCATTTCAGATTGATATCTCCATTTTCACCATCTTTTCATTATACTCACAAGCCTTGTCTAGTGTTGAATAATTTCCTATAGCCATCTCCATAATATTTTTCAACATCATCTCACATTCCTTAATCCACATGTCCTTTTCTTTCATTTTTCCTTCTTCTTCAAATAGAATTGGTAGTCCCTTTTTGTGGCATCAATCAGTCCCTATTCATCTCCCTACAATTCTTCATGGAAGTCTCTATGTTTTCTTATGAAATGGTTAGTAGTATCCATAACAACATTATTAGGAACATCCCTTTTATTTACTTCTTGGAACTTTTCCTGGATTCTACTATCAATTCTTTTATGCTCTTGTTCTACATTGTAATTCTTTGAATGTGTTCCCTAAAGTTTTTTCAACCAAGTCATCAGGTTGGCTTGCCTCTTTCTGATCACTGCAACAAGTGTATCATATTTACCTTGAGAATATGCACTTGATCCTTCCCATTGATCTTTTGTTTGTGAGATTTCCCCGAGTTAGTAGCTTGGTAGATCCCATTGTGATTCCCACCATATCTTTCAAACGATCATTTTCTTTGAGTAATCTTTCATTTTTCACCTTATACATTTCTTTTTCCTTAATTAACATCTAGATTTGGGCTTTATTCAACTTGGAAACATTAATTCCAATCTTTGTCATAGTTATGGGGTCAACTTCTCCAACCTTTAATGTCATAACATGCCCAAAAGCCTTTTCAGTATCAATTACAACATATTTTGTGTGGTGGATATAAGGCCCATATCATGAGTGATCCTTCATCTGGATTATACTTGGATCCTACATATATCTTTGTTACCCCTTCAGAGTTGAGCTTATGTGTGGAATTATTGTTTTTCAAGAAGCTATCAAAAAGTGAAGCAGAATTTAAATCTAACCCAGGGAAAATCATATCACCTACATCTTAGAATAGTTTTCTTTCCTTCTCAGGTTTCATGTATTCCATTTCTTTCTCCACACCTATCCTTAAACTGTTCAATAATTTCCTTTCATTACTTGGTGTTATATTTTCAACTGACTCCCTTATTGATTTTCATTTTTTCTTGTATAAGAAAGCTTTAAATGTGCTAGGAATAAATGTATATTTTCCAAAAGAAGTTAGGTTCATGACATTTGAATCATCCAACTGCCTAGCAATATCCAAGTAAGGAATCGTATCAGGCACCATTTTGGGCAAGATAAGAGGTGTATCTTCAAATCCATATATTTTGATCATAGTTGCACATTCTAAGCAATACCAGTTCCCCAATTGTGGTTAACAGGCCCATTGAATTCCTTAGATTTGAGAAACCTTTTTATCTCATCGGATAATGAATATTCACAAGGATGATTATATAATTTATACAGTGGTTTCACAAAGTACTCTTCAAAATGTATAAAGCAAGAGTTGGAAAATCTACTATCCCAGATGACACTCTAGAGCTGAATTGGTAATAATCTTCCTTCCCTATCCAACTATGAAAACCTTAAATTTTCAAGCCACATCTTCAACTCTTGTCCATATTAGAGTATCATATACATAAAGATTGAATAATGCTTAAAATTCAAAACCGGAGATCCATTTTTTATTGCCATTAATCCCTTTGAAGATATGTGAGGAATAATCGAAAGGTCTAGAGTTATGGCACTGGACATTCATTGAAACTACCATTGGAACAATTGACATGTACTCGAGGGCCTCCATCCCTAACACCTGGCATGCTAAAAACTAAGTATATTTTAGGTATGGCTCAAACAAGTCAACATGAAATGGGGGGCCATCACTATCTTCTAGTGGAATTGAGTTGCCATCCTTCTTAAATCTATGCAATGGTAACCTCCAACACTTGTATATGGTATCCATTCTCTAGAACTCTCTTTCTAGTTCTTCATGTACAATTTTTTCATCACATACCCCTTCCATGTTAAATACTTTAGAGATTACAGTCTTCAATATGTGTATTAATGGCTTTCTCGATGGATCACAAATAGCTTTGATATTTGGGTCATAATGAGCAGCTAACACTTTTACCAATTCTACATCCACAAACACATTTGGGCAGACTAATTTTCCTAGGTTAAACTTCCAAGGATTACACACTGGTTCATACCGATTCCTTCGACGGTAATGAAAAATGAATAGCTCATATCCCCTAATCAGGGTCCATATATCACCTATGTGCTTGCATTTATCCTCCAATTTCTCCAGCTCTACCCTAAGTTGTGTAGAGCACTTGGCTTTAGGTCCTGAGCTGGGCAATTGATCAATAAGGTCTTGGTTCAATTTCCTCTCAACTACCCCTAGCTCATTTTTAGTTTTAGTTTTTTCTTTTTTCCTTAAGGGTGACTACTCTCACCCCGTCTCTTGCCTTTTATTTTACCTGAGCTCATACTTTCCATTATATTCCTTAAAATCACAGAATTGGAAAATGAAATTGTAGAGAACTCACAAGATTTGTTTGAAGTCCTTTGACTGCAAATTTCTCTGCCTTTTCGTCTGCTCTCTCATTTCTGTCGTTGCCAATTCTACAAAAAGTCTCCTTCAATTATTTTTCTTCAATTTAGAAAATTATCTACTTCATTTTTTGTTTGTGCTACCATTAATGTTTTAGCTCTGAGCACGAGTTTGCAATTTTTTTAAAATTCTCACTGTCACATCAAATTCTTTCCATCAGCAAGACAATTCAAAACTTTGGGTGATCACTTTTACTTAGGCTAAGCCAATGTTCACTGAACACCCTATTGGTCAGGGAGACATTATATCCTTTTCATCAATATCACATAATTTATCCTTCTAATCCATACTACATAGATATCACCAAGTATCACCCCAATGAACCTTTTGATCTATTTGTATCTTTATCGACAAGAGATCATGTATCGCTTAGATATTTAGCAGTTTCCCCGATGTTCATTCCTTCGATCTCAAGTAAGTTGCCAAGAATATTGTCAATGTAACCCCCATCGACATGACATGGAGAATCAGGAGGACATTTCAAACTTACCCCGATAACATTCATCTTTCCAATATGCTTCCTCATGCTTCATTGGTGAGACATGACAGATTTCTTATCGATGGTATCTCATTGATAAGACATATATGCTCGGTCTAACTTATAGATTTCACATCGATAGTGCTTGTCTTGCCGATGAATTTCTTCATTGGCGAGACCACGAGTTGTATCTTCCTGATGTGCATCCTCCTATGAAATCTGATCGGTGTGACAATCTTGACCTCTTGCCAATATGTTGAAAAAATCTGCCTTGGGATGTAATGGCTTATGGATCAAAGAGACCTGCACCAACTTATGTCGATATGTGGATTATTTATTCAAATGTTTTGGCTTAGGGGAAATTTATGGTATCAAATGGTCAAGACTGATGTGATCATTGGTAGTCATGATATCTAGAGGGAATTATATCAGCTTTACATTCAAGATATGGACTTCTTTGGGAAACTTATGACTATAAATCACTATTAATTTTTTATTTTTATTTATTTCCAACAATGGCTCCATCTGGGGATGAATGATTTTGAGATCATTGCAAGGATTTAGATCTTTGGAAGAGAAGAACAAACTCTAGGGGTTATGAAAATGGATTTTTGAAGAGGATGGAATAAAAAATGGATATGGAGATGGAAAAATATGGAAATGATCCTACACTACTGTACATCGAAAGAATTTTGTTTCTAAATGAAGGAATTCTAGGATTGACCATGTACTGGAAATTCCTATTCCTTTTGATTCCCTAAACTACTAGGCATGGAGAAAAATTATTTTAAGAGGTTTTTCAAGAGTTTTCCATGCATTGACAACCCTTAATCCTTTGTGTTTCTCAAGAGAAAAAGTGCTTTAGGAATTGCCCATGTACAGGAATTTTTTGTTCCTCACCAAACATGTTCTGTAAGTAATATGAATCTTCTCCTCCTTTGATAGTGATAATGAAGGGCCCTAACCACAAAGTTTCAAACTTCCCATGCTTTCTTTATCTTTACATCTAGCATTCCACATTAATACTAACTCATTCTCCTCAAATTTTCTATCTTTAGCCTTTTTATCAAATAGATATTTCACCTGAGATTGTAACTTCTCATTTTTCTTTTGTGTTGTTCTCCTTATTTCATCAAGCTCTGCAAGTTGTTCCATTCTTTCTTCCATTGGCTTTAGAATGTCTATATCTTCCTAAAGGATAAAATTGTAAATTGGTAACAAATTTTGCAATGGCATCCTGGCTTGTGATCCATCTACTAGTTCAAAGGATGATTTTCCAATCGTCTTCTTCACAGTGATCCTGTCTACCTATACTATCATTCTCAACTTTGAATCCCATGCTTTTTTGTTCCCATCTAACATCCTCCTTATGATCTTCAAAATACTTTTAGTACTAGACTCTGCCTAACCATTTTCTTGTGGGTGGTAAGGGGCTGCATACGAGATAGTAATGCCATACGTACTGCAAAAAGTTCTAAACTCATCAGACCTGAAACACATCCCATTGTCTGTGATCAATCTTACTAGTGTACCAAATCTGGTCAGAATATTTTCCATTAGGAAATTTATTACCACCTTGCTCATTGCTTGTTTAGTTGGGATGGCCTCTACCCATTTAGTGAAATAATCAATAGCTACCAATATCCACTTATGTACCCCACTTGACTTATCTTGTATTTCTCCAATAAAATCAATTCCCCATTGGTGGAAAGGGGATTCAACTTGTAAAGGTCTAAGTGGAAAGGCTCCCTAATATTTCATCTTTCCTAAGAACTTCCAGAAAGCTTCACACCTTCTTACATATGAAAAAGAATCATTGAATACCTTAGGCCAGTAATAGCCTACCTTGAGAATCTTGTGTGCAGTCGTTTTGGAAGAATAGTGTCCTCCACACACTCCTTCATGTATCTCCCTCAAGACATGTTCAACTTGTCACTCATCTATACACAATAATAACATCACATCCCTTTTTTTCCAGAACAAATCACCCTCTATGAAACCTACTTAGATGCTTGCAACTTCAAAGCTCTCCTCTAGTTATCATTCAATACTTTAGGGAACTTCATGTGTCTGAGGTAATATACAATATTTGTGTACAGAGAAGTGTGTTCAATGCTTGCAACTACATTTTATTCATTTTCTACATTTCAGATTTGATTTGCTTCAATGTTTGTCTCTGCCATCAATTTGGCCAAACCCTGTCCCCTTACTAGCTTGGTAATTTGAATCTCCATATTGAATTCTTGGATTTTATTAATCCATCTGCATCTCTTCCCTGTTACCTCTATCTATACTAGAATATCTTTCACAGCTACATGTGGGACATAGGAAATTACTTTGGCTCCAACAAGATATGGTATGAAAGCCTTTGTTGCTTTGACCAGTGTAAAAGCTTTATTTTCCATAATGTCATACTTCAACTCTAACCCCTCCAATGATTTTTTGAAAAAAGATATGGGTTGTTCATGACCCTCATCATTCTTTTGTAAAATGACAGTTGCTATAGTATGGAATGAGGCAAATGAAAATATTTGAAAAGGTTTTGATATTTCAGGAGATTTTAGGATAGGGGCTTCCTTGATGTATTTTTGGATAGATATAAAGTCTTCTAAGGCTTCTGCAGTCCAGTCCATTTTTTCTCCCTTTTTCAACATTTTAGATATAGGTTTTACAAACTCAACAAATTTAGACACAAATCTCCTAACAAAGTTAATTTTCCCAAAAAATGATTGAATTGCTTTGACAGCCTTGGGAATGGGGATTTTATCTATGGCTTCTACCCTTTCAAGGTCTATTCTAATCCCTTCTTTTGATACAATATTCCCTAAAAGTTTACCCTATATAATAGAAAAGTGACATTTTCTAGGATTAAGACTAATACCATATTCCAAAGCCTTGATGAATATTTTCTCCAAGTGTTCTACCTGATCTTTAGCACTTTTTTAATAAGCAGTAAGGTCATCTTGGTATACTACCATTATAACATTGATTAGATCTGCAAACGCTACGTCCATGGCTCTTTGGAAAGTTTCCCCTACATTTGTGAGACCAAATGGCATTCTCACATAAACATATTTCCCCCATGGGGTGGTAAAGGTTGTATTATATTGCTCAGATTCCTTAACTTTGACTTGATTGTAGCCAGAAAATCCATCCTTCATTGACAACAACTCACACCCTATCACTTTATGCAGTATAGCTTCCATATTAGGGAGAGGGTAATTATCTTTGAGGGAAGAAACATTCAAATTCCTAAAGTATACACATAGTCTAGTATCCCCATTCTTCTTTCTTATTGGAACCAAGTTTGAGAACCATGTTGAATGTCTTATGGGATTGATAATACCTCCATCTCTGAGTTTTACCAACTCCTCCTGCATCTTTGGTTCTAGAGTTGGGTTGATGGGCCTTTTCCTTTGTCTGAACGGTTTTGTGTCTAGTTTTAATGGGATCTCATGTTGAAATAAGTCCTCCCTATATGCTTTGAGATCCTCATAGGACTATGCAAACACGTGCTTGTATTTTCTCAACAATGCAATCAACATTCTTCTGATGGTTGGGCTTATTTTCTTCCTAATATATACCTTTTTTGGTGCTAGCTGAGTCCCCAGATTGATTTCTTCAATATCCTCCCTCTTGACTAGTCTCTTCTTCATGAGAGATCAATCATTTCCATCATATACCCTTTCTAATGCCACAAGTCATTTGGGAAGCTTGTTGGTTTTAAGCTGCAAGAACTCCTTTCCAAATACAATTTTTTTCCCATCTACTTATTCCACAAAAGCATTGAAGTCGATCTCCTAAGCCTCATAATGATCTATGCAATGAAGAATATTTATGAGTTCAGTATCATCATTGGAAACCTACCAGCTATATGTATTGTTAGGGATAGTAGGTCTTGTTTTAAACTCAACATGGGATACTCTAGCCAAGGTAATATTATCTCTTCTCAAGGCTACATTAGCTAAAAAGTCTTCCATTATTTTTTTTGACCTATCTATACACTCAATGGAGAAAGCATCAAATAATTCAATTGTATCCCATACAACATTCCTATATTGTTTCAACATTTTATGTTTTGCAGCATATTTTGACTT
>VDFB02000003.1:157140153-157156065 GCA_007258455.2 Sequoia sempervirens | reverse complement strand
AAGTAAAACTATATATTCTCTTTAGGAAGCCAATCTGACTTCAATCAGCCCGACCTTTACAATAAGGAGAAAATTATAAGTTATAAAAAGAACTAACATCGGTTATCCTATCAAAATTGAGATCCATAATCATAGGGGCATCTCTAGTTGAGTTTGAGTCTTCTTTTGCTGAAATTCTCACACTTGGGAAGTATTCCATATGTCAATCTAGTCAAAATCTAATTGGGAGTCACTGCCTTGTACAATGTTGATCACCACATCCAATCCTTCATCTGCCAAAATTGGCCTAGAGTTGTCCACTTGTTCAAAAATAGATTTGAAGATGTTGCTATCCATAAGATGCCTAGAGATGGTTGACATTTCTAACCTAATTCATTTTCAAGAAAATATAATATTCCCTTGCCACTTAGCTACTTGTAGCTACTTTGGATGCCTTCTATTTCAAATAATCATCCATATTATTAAAAATATGTTGTATGGTTTCCTCTTCGGGTGCATCTACCCATTCCACCCTAAACATTTCTCTTTCATACTCTTTGGTGGTGGCCATATAAATATCTTGCAGCTGGGCAACATTTTGGGTAGCATATTGTACATAAAATCTAATGTCCATAAGCTTATCTAGAAGAATTCCTTCATCATCATCTCCTTTCTTGATCATTCCTTCCAATCTATTATTCCATCGATCTTTCATTTCTTTGAAGGAATTCAAACTAGCACTTGGCAAAGCCTCCTTACCAATTAGTTCACTAAAAATCCACTTTACAACCTTTCTTTCATCAAATAAATCTTGTTGAGCCTATTGCAATATTCTTTTGTGTTCCATAAGGACATTTGTTTTGAAGATCAAAATATTCATACATTTATCGAGATAACCAAAATATTGATCTTGTAAAATGACATATTCAATTATATCTACCTTGGAAACCTTTTTCAATATTCTCAACTTCTTCATATCTCCTACATATTTATCTTCTTTAGATCCTAGCAACTTGATATATTCTCCTAGGGACTTAACTAAATCATCTAACTCTTTATTAACTTTTGAACCAGTAGTAAAAATCTCTTATGTATTCTTCTTAAGAAGGTCAATCCATTTCTCCATCATTTGTGATTTCCTTTTAATTTCAGTCAGCTCCTCCACCTCTTTGCGACTTATTAAGAGTGGAACCTCTAATGGTGTTGGCTATTCAGGAGTGGATGTGATTAGCTCTTTGAGAAAATTCTTTATTTCTCACCCCGAGCTCCTGGCTCATCCCACATGCTTTCTTCTTGGATTAATCGTACTTACTTAGTAGTGGCGCCTATAATGTTAATTTGCATTTATATGTTGATTTCTTGTTTATTTTCCAGATTGATAGTGTTTATTTGATAATTTGTAGCTTGGAGTTCCCTGTCATCTTTATCAACAACAGGTGTAGCAATATCTGCTATCAAGTCTCCATCATCAGTTAATCTTGTAGAGTGAACAAAATGGGGCTTCTTCTTAGGTTTTACCCTATCTACTTCCTTTACCATTTCATTCCATGTTATGGGTTGGGCTTGAACGTATTGTCTCTTCTCCAGATTCAATTTCAACCAAGTAGGAGCAACTGGCTGGGTTACTAACTTTTGAGTACTAGAAAGTTTTGATGAAGGGGGCATAGAAGAAACTAACTCCACGGTTTGCTCAGAAGAATTCTTTTGTTGCTCCTATTCTTTCTGTAACCTTTCCTGTTCCATTTTCTCATTTTGAGCTTTAATTTCCTCTTTCTCGTTTCTTCTTATTTTTGTGTAGTTTCCTCTTCATCCCTTAACCTTTGTTGTTCTAACTCCATTACACAAATTTCTTCTTTTGTTGCTTTATCTTGCTCAGCTTTCTCCTTTTGTTCCAACTCTTGTGCAATAGCTTCTTCTTCAACCTTGTTTTGTGCCTCAATAGCTTTCTTTTCCTGAACTAGCTCTTCATTTTCTTTTATTTGTTCTTCCTCACTAGCTAACTCTTCAGAAACTAATCTCTGATAAATTTTGATTTTTTTTTTTGCTCATCCTCGATCAAAACACCATTCATTACAACCTCACCACATAGGCTTCCTTCTTGGAACCCAATCTCCTCTTCTCCAACTTCCTCCCTCTTAAGATATTCTTCCAATTTTTCTCTTTATTCTTCTTTAGAAGGAGTTTTCTCAGAGTCCAAGGGCATAGGTCAATTTGTCACATCAATCATTGAGGCCCTCTCCTCTTGAGGAACTATTGTTTCTGTAGTGAATGGTGTGGTCAGAGGGTTGTCCTTTGTTTGCACAGGCACTGTAGAAGGACCTTCTTCAAAATATTGTTCTCTTTGGCATGCAGTAGTTATAGGTGTAGCACTGAGACCTTAAATGACCACTGCAACAAAAACTTGATAAGTAACCTTATCCTTTTCCAAAGCTTTAATAACTTGCTTCACCAATACTTCTTCTTCTACTTGAGTAAGTTCCTCCATTGCCACCTCCATGGCCTTACTAGTTTCCTTTAATCACTTGTACTAGCTCATCTTAGTTGAAGAAGTGGGTTCCTTACTGGAATCCTTCTTCCTTGAAGCCTTAACTCTTGGTTTCTTTAGAAAAAGGTTAAGCCATTTCAGGCTTCTATCCACCACTACCTATGACACCTTACGAATATTAAATTCCTCTTTTCCCATCCAATTGATTGGCTCCAAATCCCTGGTTACCACTTTATCCATTTCATAGCAGGGATCAAGAGTAATCCCATCATTAGAGGTTCCTTATGGTATATCCTTTGCAACCTCAAAATATTTTATTTGGGGGAATCATCAATATTTCATATCCCCTTTCCCTTAAAATTTATCTCGTAGGTTGGCCCAAAAATTCTCCAAAAGTGCTCGATGATGGGGAAATTGTGAAGTATATAAACCATACATTTTCTTCTTAGGATCAAAGTCCCTCTTGGATGTATGATGTTTGAGATTCATGGAATAAAACTCCTCTATTTTTTTCTTAGCTTCTATGGAAGAGGAACAAGAATAAAAACCCAATTGCACTGGGAATGAATGGCAGCGAACCTTATGCTGTGCTTAAAACTTGGAATTTGCCTTTGTTGCTTGACGATCAAACTCCATCAATACCCATCTATCAACACAACACCTTGGTAATTTGGAAGCGTTCCCGTCATATCCAAATAGTCTAAAATAGGTGGATCTAAGGTATTTGATAAAATAATACCCCCACTCTTCAAAAAACTCCATTGCCTCCTGGGACAATCTGAAACCAACATCACCTGTGAGATGATTAATGATAACATATAAAAATGCATCATTAACTCTTTTGAAATGCCTCTCTGCTACCTTCAACTCCAACTGATCATAGTGTTCCCATACTTTCTTTTTATTTAGATCATCATCCATTGATCCTATGGGAGTTAAACTGGGAAACTGTTCCATTCTTGCAACACAATATATCACATATGAAGGCATACATAAATTCTTGGTTTCTGCCACTTTCAATAATTTATCATTGATGTTGTTCGAAATAATCTGTCCTCAATCCAAATTTACTATTGTCCATCAAGAATCAATTGGATGAACGGGAACATCCAATGCTCAAATGCATGAGAATCTTCCTTTCCAAACACTCTTGCTAACAATGTGATCATATCACCAATATCTTTAGAGAAATCAAACCTCTTAGGTTTAGGGGGAATTTTCTTTAGTGATTTCTTCTCTATTTTGAGCCACTTTTTGTTAATAAGCCTTGTGTTCCCTTCTTCATCTACTTTCCACCACTTCAGTGCCTCATCCTCAGACATAATCTTGGGGTTGGGATGAGGAGGAGGATCAAACACCAGTCTAACCATCCCTAGAGTTAGATCAATAATCATGTTTCCTTGTGCATCAATGCACTACCTTTGAGTTGGATTATAGGTATGTGAAGTACTTAGTACAAATTTTGGACATTGTACAGTAATGGGAAATGTAGCAACATGAGGAAACCCAAAATTAGCAATCCTCTTAGCCCTTGAGGTAGCATCTGCTGAAAAATGTATTATCATAAAATTGCTTAAGGTTAATATGCCCGAAAAGTGTGTCAGTGATCTTCATGACATCATAACCAAACTTGGATGGTACTAGTATCCCCTGTGTCTTGTACTTCATCATGACATGGAATTTTTTTGGTTTTGTCCTTTTAGCCTTTTCCCCCTTTGATGTTCCTTTAGTGGGCACTTCCTCCTCTAAATTAGACATTTTTTTAATACCTGCAATACTGATCATTATTAGATAAAGAGGAGAAATGTGAGGAGAATATTGGTGTAAGAATTCATATTAATCCCCATTCATTCAAGAAAATTTTCCATTTTACAAGTTAACATTTTTTGGTTTCGGGTTCAGGATAGAACAAAGAAATTGACCATTCTAAGCACACTACTGAATTATATTGAAAGTCAAGATCCTGGAAAACCTTGAATTGGAACTTAATATACCACCCTTGAATTCTATCGAGCATTGAAATTGGGTTTTTGTTCAACACCTACACCCATAATGAAGAGAAGGTTTTAGTTTCGTTACGTGATCCAATCCTACAATGTTTTTGAAAGTTATGATTGGGATGGAACTAGGTACATATGCTCTACAAATGGGATTAGTTGAGGGATGATGAAAAGCATCTACCAAAAATCACAAACCATCAAGCGTACTTCTAACCCTAAACACAACTGGGAAGATCCATTTAACCAATCACCATTATTTCATTTATCTATTCAACAAAATCCATGAAATTTACCTACCATTCACAAGGCTATCAATCTCCCAAATCACCCAATTAGTATTCCAGACCTTTATCAAACTCAAATATACCTTATCCAGCATCAAATTGATTGAACCAAATCAAAAACACCATTACAAATTCTGAACCAACCACATCTTTCACTATTCACCAAATTACCCTTCATTTCATCTTGTTCCAATTAAGGAAAAAAGACAATCAATCATCCATTCTCACTTCAAATCTATTACCAGATCTTAACACACCTTTGAACATCATGATTTGACAAAAGCAAAACCACATTAGCAAACTATGAAATCAACCAACATGATCAACTTGCACACCCAAGACAAATTAGGCTTCTTATGAATATTCAATATTGCTTATTCTAACATGTAGCATTAAAGGGTTCTCAAGAACTCTCAAGTTAATTAAAAATAATGTAATACTCTTCAAATTGAACCACCTTCAATTATCTCGAGGCTTCTCAAAATAGAAAATTCCAAACCTAAACAACACAGTCCAAACTAGGACTATTCCCCAATCTATCTTAACAGGATAGTCAATAATAATGGACTCAAAAGCTTTAAATTTCACTAAAACCAATCAGGAAAGGGATCATTAAACACTTAGAAACCTTTTAAAACAATATAACCCTTGAAGGATTCACTCTCTACAATCAAACTCTTGAAAACTCCACTATACACTGTAATTTTCAGATTTTTCCTCAAATTTCAGACTTAGGGCATCATTTAATCTACCCAAGACCATTTCTTCGAGCTGTACAACTTTTATATCACCTAAAATACATATAAAACTACCTTCTTTCCAATTTATAGAATTTTTCATTGGTTATATTTGGAGAAACTTAATTTCTATTACTCAATGTTACCTTAGATCAGGGTTTTGACCGATTTTAGTAAACTTGCAATATCTTACTCAAAACTAAATGGAAACAAATGAAACAAAAATAAAAAATGAAGTAGACTCATAGTTTCATCAATCCCAATGAATTTCCCTTGAAAATCAAGTCATACATGGCCATACAAAAACCTGCAAACATAGTTTACCAGTCTGAAATACATAAAATGCAAAGTTTTAAGCATGCACAAGGGCTTCTAAATGATTTTCTTCTTATTCAAACTTCCCCTCTACTTGAAAATGATTTACAATGCCTTTTTGAAGGATTTTTATCTTCCCCAATCAACTAAACCTTCTATTTTCCCACTTGACTCTTCATATTCTTTCTTTTTGTACATTTTTGCATTTTTCCCAATTTGCCAACTTTGCAAATTTTGTAAGTTTTACATTTTCCATCATTTTGACCATATAGAGACCTATTAATGAATTAATTACATTGGAAATGACTCTTACATGACCCTTTTACATTGCTTTACATTTGAAAATCAAATTTTAAAAATTTTCCTTTTGAAGGAATTCAGTGAACAAGGTGCACCTGCACCAAGGGATCACTCTGAGTTCCAATCCTGATGAATCATCAAACGTCAGAATCGGGAAATAGTATGAGATTGAATTCATAGGAGTGAAAAATTTTTGGTAGCGTCTCGAGTTCTGATCTTGATAAGTTATCAAGAATCAAAATTTGGATTTCGTTAAGAACTAGACCTTTGGTATGTGTAGCATGGATAAGTTAACTTCAAGTTCTTATCTTGACACTTTGTTGAAGTCAAAATCCAGGTGACACCAAATGATGGAACCTATAGGTATGTCAAAGGTCGGGTGCCCGTCTGAAATTTGATCCTAATGGTGATGCAGGGATCAGAATCGGGACACAAATGGATACATCATCAGAACTTTGAACATTTTGGAGTTACAACCTGAACTCTGATCCCAATGAAACATCAAACATAAGAATTGGGACAAAGCAAAAACCTAGACCTAAGCAATTGTTTAAACATACAGTGCAGTTTTGAATCCTGATTTCTACATAGATTCGGGATTGGGATCAAAGCAATCAACAAACACAAAGGAAAAATAAGTGTAATAATATCCAAAAATAATCCTTCGAAATTGAGATTTTTTTAGTAATGGTCATACCTTAAAGGTTATCAAATTTCAAACATATTTGACTGAATAGTTTGGAAAACCCTAGATAAACTAGGGCATGACAGGAACATAAAACCTTGTGAACAGAAGATGATTTTTTTTTTGAGAAAAACAAAAATGAGGAAAACCCAAAACAAAAAAAATACAAACAAACCAAAGGGTTCAAGAACGAAGATAAACACACCAAAAGGTTCCAAGAAAAATAGAAAACAAACCATAAAGAAAAGAAATCAAGAAACCAAAAAAATGAGGAAACAATAGAGAAAACAAACACACCAAGGTGAGAAAATATGAGTGCTACCTCAAACCATAACTCTCGGCGAGAAAGAAAACAAAAAAATAAAAAATAAAAACAAACAACAAATATCAAAAGCAAAAAACAAAGGAAAAAAAAACAAACAAGCAAACATAAAATGAGAAAACAACTAAACTACATATGCATAATGGATAGACAATCAAGCCTTCATGGGCCAAAGTAATGGTTGAGAAACTACCCATTGACTAGCAATGGAAGAGGTTCTCTTGTCAAGGTGCTAAGATAGAAAGCATTCTCACCTAGGATCTCAGTGATTTGATATTGACCCAACCAAAGTCTATCAAACTTTTGGTGATCACCCTTCCTCTCGTTGTCTTTATCCCATATCAACACTAGGTCTAATATTCTGAAGGAATTGATTTTGGCTCTCTTTTCAAGCCAACATTTGACTACAACCTAATGTTTGGAAAAATACTACAAAGCAACATCCCTTTGTTCTTCTATATTTAGCAAATTAGCTAGTCATACCTCTATCCTATCATCATTAGAATAGAACTATTGCATAAACCAGAAAATAGGTATTTGTAGATGAATAGAAAAGACTAGGTCATGGCCATAGAATAACTTAAATGGTGACTTTCATTCTAGTTCTATCTACCCATAAGGAAAATATTAGCTATGTGTGCCAGTCCCAAGGATCACTTTCTAGCAACTTCTTAATTACCTCCAACAAATTCTTATTGGTAGACTCTGCTACCCCATTTCCCTATGGATAGTAATTAGATTAATACTTCAAAACAATTTTATGTTCATACACCCACTAAATAAATTGTGTTCAAGAAAGATAGGGTTGTTATCACACACCAGAGCAAACTATACTCCAAACCTGGTAACAAAATATTCATTAAGGAATTTGATAACAACATTTGTGGTATTGTTCTTGTAGGATTGAGCTTTGGTTCAACATGTGCAATAACCCATCATAGTCAAAATAAACCTATGACCTATAGAAGAATTTATATTAATTATCCTGACAAATTCTAATGCCCATTGGGAAAATAGTCTATATGGATTGCAGGGGCATCACCGGGTTGTGTTCTCTAGATATCAAAGTTTGACATGTATGACATGTCCTAACATGTTGGTGAGCATCTAAGAACACATGAGTCCAATAATAGCCCGATCTAAAAATTTGATGTGTCATGGCGTTGGCTGAGCTGTTTCCAGTACCATGTCTGCCATGAAACTCAACAATGGCCTATTTTTCCTACTGTGGATTTAGGAAAGACAAATAAATTCCTTCAGAATTATTCCTATACAAGGCCCATCCTTTGACCATATAGTGAGCACTCTTTAGTGTTAGTGTTCTTCTCTAAGTGGTATTCATCCCATTTGGATACTTATTGTTTAACAACATGAAGATCAAATCAACATACCATGGGTCGCCTATGAATGATTGTACTATGTACTGCTGACATGTGATTTTGGGATCAATGTCTGCCATGGATTTGGACAGGCCTTGTCCTTAGACCAGCTTCATTGGGTAAATTTGAAGGTCGAAATCCTATAAAATTTCCATCCATTTTCCTCTTCTTTCTCCTAGCTCGCTCTGCATTAGAAGGGACTTTACTACAGGGTATGAAACTATGGTTGTGATCTGACTATGTAGAATGTAATGCCAAAAATTCTTAACCCATCTTACCAGTGTGAAGGCCTAATTTTCCAATGGCAAGTATCTAATATCAACATTATTGAAGGGAGAACTCATAAAAGATATGGGTCATTCATCCCCTTTGCCTTTACACTATGTCAAAGCAACAACACACGAATGATCATATGTGAAAGAATAAATGTAAAAAGGCATTAAATAGTCAGGATTGGTTAAAACAGGTGCCTCTGAGATAGATTGTTTGATTTGTGTGAAGGAATCCTTAGCCTCATTACTCCATTCAATATTCACATCTTTCTTTATCATCTCATTGAGGGGTTTAATAATTTCTGAAATCTAGTTAAGTGAACTCCTTATGGAAGCCGGTCTTCTAAAGAAATAATTCTACTTTTGCTACCTAACATATAGAGTTTTAAGATGTGGATTCTTACCTATGTCCGGTCTATTGAAAATACACTCTCTTTCGCATATTATATGACTTGAGCTTCCCTTTCCCTAGACCTCAAAACAAAAAATCTCCGCTACACCATAACTTCTATACATTTCTAAGGATGTTTGATGTTAGTACAACGTATCCTCATTTCTTTTGGAAAATAATCACAAATCGGGTTTCCATTTAAATGAATGATAAGCAATACATATTTAACTACTAGATCCTTAAATGTACGTCCATCAATGCTGCTGAAAGATGGTTCCAGCTGGGGCTGATGAGAGACTAAATGGCATCCTTCGGTAGGCAACGCCCCTCTACTTTGTGAAAGCGGTTCTTAATTATGTCTTCATGGTGAAAGAGAAGGGCGGAGATTATCTTTTCTGCTTTGTTAAGGTTTCTGAAGTTGACACACAATTTGATTTCCCCATTCTTTTTTCGAACATGCACCAAATTTGCAACCCAGGTCTATTGCCTCATCGAAAAATTATTCTTGCTGAAAATAGCTTCTATACCTCTTTAAGAATCATGGGTTCAATTAAGGCATTCATCGGACGTTGGTTATGACAGAATGGCTTTGCTTCAGGTTTCAAAGGGATTGTGTGTGTTATCATTGAAGTATCAAAAGTTTTCAGATCCTCATACCCCTAAGCAATTGTTGCAGTATCTGCTTTCAATAATCTCAAGATTTTGTCTCATTCATGTCCTTCAGGAAAGTTTTTCCAATGAATATATTTCTCTTTGGGTCCAAATCTTCCAAGTTGTATGATTCATACTTTCCTCCATCAGTATCGATAGGTAGTTTATCATGGGCCAAAGGATTAGAATCGAAGATCCTCTCTAGTGCTACCATTCCCTTAGGAATTCTATTGGTTTTTAGATTCATTATACCCTCTGCATCACAATCTTCTAGATCCCAATCTCCCTGATCCCTATCAGATTGATAAATGATTTTTCCTTTGAAGACATCTAAACTTTCCAAAAAGGTAAGGATATGCTGATTGTCATTGAAAACCTTGAAGTTTCAGTTTTCAGGAATGGCTAGGATCGAGACTAATTCAACAAAGAAATTATTTAGCTTGGAATCCTACATAGGATCCAAGGTACTACCAATCACAATGAGTGCATATACGATCTTGTTGTCTTATCTGGGAATCAACTTAATACCAAAAGTGTTGAAATATTCGATCAAGTTCCATACTCTATTTCTATATGTAGCCAACCTTTTACCGTGGCATGTGTACTGGTTGCAAACTTGCTTGAATATTACCTCAGAATCTCCCATCACTTTCAAAGATATCACTTTCTTTTGATGCACAAACATCAATCCTCTAGCAAGTTCCTCATAGTCTGCAACATTGTTATTACAACTGAAATGTATCCTATAAGAAGCAAAGTAAGTTTTCCCTTTGAGTCTGGTTAGTTCTACTCTAACTCCACTCCTGATTTTAGATTTGGAACCATCAAATTTGAGGGTCCACAATTGATCTTGGGATAGGGTTTCTTTCTTCAAGTCAACCAAAGGTGATTGCTGAAGAGAAATAGGTTGCAGCTCAGACTAGTTTGAGATATTAAGATCAAGAGACTATTGTAAATGATGATTGTTAGGTATTTCATCAATATTTAAAACATGTGCGGAGACTATTTCCTTCACCTCATCATGATCAACAATTCTACAACTCATTTTATTTTTTATCAATTCCCTTGGAATTGGAAGGTTAGCAAGGGTAAGGGTATTACACAATTTCTAAAGTTCCTCAGCCTCATTTCATGAATAAAAAAATAGGATGAGTTTGATGAGCTAGGGATAAGACTTCCTATTGGGTATTGTTTGTCCTTGTCAAAATAGTTGCATCCTTAGCTTCAAATGGAAATTGATTCAAAGATGTTTTGGGATTGTATCTACAAGTCTCCTAACTAACATACATGACTCAAAATGTCTAAACAGGGTTGACACATCAACTCAGAATGGTTTTGGTAATGGACTTGGCATCAATTCAGGAGTAAAAAACTCCATAAATCAACCTCTTCTCCAAGGAGCAACTTATCTTGCTACAATTTTTGAATTAAAACTTGTTGGTTGATAGTGGTCATAAGGTCACTATGCTCTAAAGGTTGTGAGCAATCGAGATTAATCAATGAAAAGGTCATAATTTCTTCCCTCCCACAAACACCTATCTTAGTTTCAAAATAGGCTATTCATTAGGGTAGTCATATTCTATGATCATATGCTTCAAGCGAGGTTCGATTTAAATCCTAATATGAGTTGCTACCCCCTTCCATGGTAGCCACATGTACAAGAAGTCCTGGCTTAACAACATGCCATACATTTCAGGGATATCAGTTATCTGAATATCCATATAGCATTGAATCTATTGGTCTAACTGAATCTATACATGCACATTTTTCAATTCCCCTACGACATTAACCTCATTTTTATCTAATTGTATAACTTTCTTATGAATTTGAACTAGGGTTAAGCCTGAATTTTTACAAATAGAGAAATGCATAACGCTACATGAGGCTCCAAAATGTAAAAGGAACTTATGTAGGTTCTTCCTAAAAATTCTCAGACTCAAAAGGAATGGGGGTGTCCTTGTCTTACCTCTATAGAGGGTTGTGTTCATGTCAGTAGCTAGAGTCACCTTAGTCTTTCCTTTCAATTGATCTGTTTCTTCCAAGGATTTCAACACAATTTTTTGTTGAGTAGGACACCACTTTAGAATGTCAAAAAATGATAGATAGGTCTTTTGTTTCCACATTTGTGAAATGAAATCGAATTCCATGTTATTATTGATTTGATGTTTATGAACAAAAGCAAAGTTACCTCTGTTTGGAAACTCAGGTGGGCCTTTTGGTGGAGGCAAGTTTTTGTTAGCATTTTGATTAGGGGGACCATACTATTGGGAGGGTAAGATGTGGTAAATGATCCCTTATTCTAATTTCTTAGAAAATAGACTCCCTTGGTTTGAAAAGCTTGAACGTTGTATGTATCTTCTTCTGGTTCATTTTATCCTTACATGGGAAACTGATATTTTTCATCATAGGTCTCAAAAGCCATGGCTGTATCCACAAATCCACCACCTTTTTTGGGATTACCCTGTGGTGATTGGAAATTATCTTGTGTGATCTTAACCATTTTTTCCATCTCAGGGCAATTAACTTTAGAATGTATGATAGTGTCATGTAATCTACACCAATTAGTCATGAAGTTCAAATTTTCAACATTTGTAGTATTTGGTTTGTCTTCATTGGCTTGATAGTTATGGGGAACTCCTCCATTGTTTGGTCTAGTGTCCCATTTTCGGTTGTTGGGTCTTTGGTTATATCCACTACTTTGATTTTGATAGTTCTGACTCTAGTAATTCTGGTTCTGGAAATTTCTTTGATTTTGATTGGTGTTCTGGTTGGAGTAATTATTTTGGTTAGAATACCCTCCCTGATTTTGATTTTGGTTTTGAGGGGGGTTCAACTTGAATTGGGTCATCTCGTTGGTCACTTGGGATAATTTTTTCTTCAAAGTTTCTAACTCTATTATTAAATGAGTAGTGCACTTAATTTTTGTATTTATTATAGTTGATGGGTGAGTCATGGTGTTAGACCCTCTGGTATGATTATGAGAATTCTGAGTTTTTTGGGAGGAATCTAAAGTCCCACCATTGACCCATGGTAACACGGGTGGAGATTATAATTCAGACAAAGGTCCATAGGTAGAGTGGGACATCCCTGGGACTATATTGAATAGAGGGGTTGCATTTGGCATCCCAGGATATCCTAGGGGAGGGAAGAGCCCTCCAAAACCACCTGATTGTGAACATATTTGTTGTTGCAGTTTGATGGCCAGGTGATATACTTTAGATAGCAAATCGATGTCTATCATGAGGTAAGTTCTTTGCAAAAATAATCCAATCAATGGGTCGATGGCCTTTAGGTATGCTTGGATGGCAATGTTCTCAGTCACCAGGTATGGTTCTTGTAATCGTTTATACATCCCCTAGAACCATGTGTTGAATAGAGGCAATGGTTCATGTGGTTCCTTCCTAATTGTGGAAAATTGGTGATATAGGATAGCCAGGTCTATGTAGACCTAGAATTGGTTGATGAAGGCATCATCTAAATTTTTCCAACGTAGGATGGATCTGATAGGAAAGTTCAAGTACCAATTGTAGGCCATATCGCCCAGTGAATAGGGGAATAGTCTACATGCAATGTCATGATGAGATGTTTGAGCCCAAGTGCATGAATCTTTGAATGCCTGGATGTGCTCTTCAACACGTTATGACTCTCCATGGGCGTACATGGTAGAAAACTTCTCTAGAGTCTTAGGAATCTCATGTATGCCACCAGGAATGGTTCGTAGTGGAAAGGGATTATTTACAAAGAACACCATTGGTGGTAGTGGATTTGGTTGTGCCAGTTGTGGTATTAATAGAAACCAAGGTGGAGTAGGTGTTGGTGTTAACAGTGGTGGGATTGGAGTCCTATGGGTTCTGGGTCTAGTAGGAGATCAAAGTTCATCTAATGGTTTGGGATTGGTAGTAGATATTAGAACTCTTTCAAACCTATCTAATGAAAAGGACCCAATTTAGTCCAATTTGTTGCTCTAGGCCCTCCTTCCTTCACCAATTTTGTTGATGATCAAAAGTAACATAGCAATGTTAAACAAAATACTTCTACTCTATTTCTCTTGAAGAAAAAGACAAATGATCTAAAACCACCTATCTTCCAAGGTCTTTGTAGTTGGTTCTCAACTATGCTATCATCAGTCAATGGTCCATGCAACTATAATTTTCAAGGGGCCTTTTCCAATAAATGGATACAAACTGGGTAGTTCAAAAGTAATTTAACATGGGGGATTTTCAAAAAAATAGAAAATATAGATCAAAGATTTAGAACAACAAACATGAACATAAATTTCTTTTAGACATGTAATTCCTGTAATGAGCATTTTTCCATTTAACTAAAACTGTCGAACAACACAATTTATGAGACAATTCATACTATGGCATCCATTCATCATCACTTTTTTTAGCTTTTCAATAATAAAATACCACAAGCTCATCTTCAAGATTAACAAATCAATAAACAACAAGAAACATCATCCACAGATAATGCAATAAATGGTTTTAAACTCAAAATATTCTATTGATATTCATCATTTAAGACACATTTATGCACAAAAAAATCCACTAGCATATAGAAGACCATTTTCTATTAGTATATCATTAAATTAATAAAATTTTGAAAATAAACTACTTGCATTAAAATTGTAAAATTGTATCTAGTCTTTAGGTAGCCAATCTAACTTCAATTAGCTCAACCTTTACAATGAGGAGAAAATTCTAAGTTATAGAAAGAATTAACATCAACTTCTCCTGTCAAAAAATAAAGATCCACAAATTCAGGACTTAGATCCATAATCATAGGGGTGCCTCTAGTTGAGTTTGAGTTTTCTTTTGCTGAAATTATTACACTTTGGAAGTACACCATATGTCAATCTAGTGAAAATCTGACTGGGAGTCACTGCCTTATACACTACTAATCACCACGCCCAATCCTTGGTCTGTCAAAATTGACCTAGAGCTATTTATTTGTTCAAAAATAGATCTAAAGATGCTGCTATCCATGGGAACCTGGAGATTTTTGACATTTTTGACCTAATTTCTTTTCATAAAATGAAATATTCCCTTGCCACCTAGCTACTTGTAGCTACTTTGGACGCCTTCTGTTTGAAATACTCATCCTTATTATTAAAAACTTGTTGCATGGTTTCCTCTTTGAGCACATCTACCCATTCCACCTTGAACATTGCTCTTTAATACTCTTTGTTGGTGGCCATATAAATATCCTTTAGTTAGGAAACATTCCAAGCTACAAGGAACAATGGTAGTTTAAAAAGGAAAGCCAATAGATTGATGTCTAAAGGTTCTTGTGGGTGAATGTTTGAGTGAGTTTGATCATTCCATACCCCTGCTCTACATCATAATAATATAAGCTTTAATAGATTACTATAAACCTGATTATGTTGTGTAAACTATATGGAGATTTAAACAACTATATTTCTTTTTGCAAAGAAAAGAAAGTATAACACATAACACAATTTATACGTAGAGGAACCCTTTTGGGAAAAAAATCCACCAAAGAAGAGATGAATAGTTGTATTAACAACAATGGTGTTTACAATACAATCACTCTAACTCCTCTTCAATCTAGCAGCATCTATGTACCTCTGAAACATCACATTGTATCTCCAACTCAACCCTTCAATATATAGACTCATGGGGGCTCAAAATACGACCATATAAAATTACCATGGGTCAAAACAAGGTTTGGTAATACCATGGTAAAAGTCCACTTGACCCCTTACATTCTAAACATGGTCTCTTACATAACATTACACCTTACAAGATGTCATAAGAATCCCTATAAAATAGGAAATGCTCTTATATGTGTCATAAACCATCAATAGCTATGCAAAGATTCTCTTACGCATGCCATAGATGATTCTCACATCCAAAATGATATCCCCCACTTTCATCCTTTACATTTCTCATAAAACCAATCATAACATCCTTAAAAATAAGCTTTCCATGTTATACCACTAAGTGAGTATCTTTTGACAACTAATAACTTATTTTTCAAGGCCCTGACATGTGGAAAAAGTGTCAACTCAAAATCTCATGCCCCTTTTGATGGAGCACAATTATTTAATAACATAAATGATTTTTATCTATGGGAAAAACTAAAGTAA
>VDFB02000003.1:156669676-157137800 GCA_007258455.2 Sequoia sempervirens | reverse complement strand
AGAAGTCTTGTTATGGTGAAAGTTTTATTAGAGAATACATAATCATGTTTTCTTAAAGAAGAAGTATTAATAGGTATTAATTTTGAAGTAAATTTAATCTATATGCAAAGCATTTGTAAATCAATGAGTGTAATTGTAACAGTAAAATTTGTGCATACCACGTCATTTCCCACACAATTTTGTGTCTATTTTGAAGAAATGTCTTGATACATGTACGTAGTGACTCAACATCTAAATTCAAGCTCATCTCTCTATCCTTTTATCAATTTGCATACTTAAATCACTATACAATTAGCCCTATCCTATTCTTATTCACACACATCTATACATTTACCTTATTTTCCCATTTATCACATTCACCAATGGGTATGCCCTCATTTATCCATTAGCCACCTGGAATTGATTATTAGCCACTTAGATTTAACTATTAACCCATTCTAGGACACTTCTTCAATTGCAAGGGTGACCTCATGGTCACAAACCTATTCCCTTTCATTTTAAAATTCAAAATTCAAACTTTTGGCTAAGTGGCGTCATTCACCCACTTTGAGTTGACTAAACACATGTTTGGCATAATTTTATGATATACGCTAGCATTAATAACATACAATATATTCATTATAATCATGAAAAAATTCATTTATCTTATAGCATTGGAGAAATTAATAGTGGAACATTTTGATTCAATACAATAAAAATGAGTAACAAATTTGAACATCTAGAGTGCTTGCCAACTATTTTTAATCTTGTTTCACTTTTTGGGGATTGATCTAGGAGATCTTGCCTCCCCATCAGAAATCAACAACCCTTATGATATTTCTAAATACCACCAAGTCCCTAGATATTCAAGAGTAGATCAAAGATAAACATTCATACCCTTATCAACCCTTAATTATCAAATACCCCTATCAACCCTTAATTATGTTAGGTTGATTATGTTTGATTGATTGCATTTACTTAATTATCCTAGGTTAACTTCATAAATAAACTTTTTTTTCTTTATATTTTGTTGAGCCCAACCAATCCTACACTTGATCCAACCTTCTTTTTAGGGTTTTACATTATTAAGGTTTTCAAATCTACAGTTTTCTGAGTTTACATTCTATTTTCAAATTTGAACTTTCTTATACATCCTTGTATGCCATTGATACATTTTTCTATTAGGTTTTTCATTTTTTATGTTAAGATATAGTAAATTATATTCACTTGCAATTTGATATGTAAATCTCTTGTATTGTTAGAATGAGTACTTGAATGATCATGAGGTGTTGAGGGAAATATTGTTTTCATTAGTATTCTTTGGAATGCTTGGGATATTGTTGTAATGGCATTGAATAAAGAAGGTCATCAATGGGAGTCACACAATCGTTGCCATCAATGAAATTGACCATCTCTCACATGTAATGCTTGGGAGTTACATTGGGAGAAATGGATCATCTTTCCATAATGTTATGGGTTCCTACTTAGTTGATATGTTCATAGTGGAGGGCTAGTTTTGGGAATTTGTGCTCTCGATGAGTTATTGGTCAAATACATTATCTATTCATGGATTCTATCTTGAGTGCTATCATAATTACATGTTGGGGTGGTTCGTGGTTTTAAACTATCAAGAATGGTTTTGGTGGAAATTAGTTTGGGGAAACCACTTACATGGTTTTATCTTCCCATTGCTTTGTAAATTGGAGGAATTATATGGAGGTTTCATGGGTTATGCAGGTGTACTTAAGGCCTTCAAGGGCTCAAGACAGGTTTGGTTGAAGGAGTTTTTTTCTTTGAATCAATAAAGTTTCAATTATTTAGTTCATATTTTACTATTTTTCTTGTGTTTTCTGCTTGTGCACAAGCCATTCAAGCATTTTTGTATAATTTTTTTATGTAGAAATATTATTACATGTCTCAATGTTATTTCAAGAGTGGAAGGTGGGTTTTGAAATAAAATGAATATTTAAGGATCTAAAGTGATTGGTTTTTTCACTTGAAAATAGAGTTTTTACCCTAGGGTTTGCAAAAATCTATGAGATACCAGAAGTTTCTTTGTTTTCTAAGCATATTGGGGCCTAAATAAAGGTGTCTAAGGTGGTGGTAGAGTCTAAAAGGTTGTGGAAGTGCTACATCCAATAAACCCTCAAGAATTACACTAAAAACTAGGGTTTTGTATTTGACAGTTACAGGTCCGTAGAAATGGAATCCAATTGTAGAATCTTTGTTTTCTTGGCAATTTATTTGCTGCCTCAATGTTTTAGGGGTCTGTGTGGTGTTTGAAGTTATGTTGCTTTTCATTTTTGGGCTAATTGAGTAGCCTATTGAAGGGTGAATGTATAGGAAGTCAATGCTGGTCTAAAGGAGTCTATGTTGTGTAACTTGGATATCAGTGTTTGAGTCAATCATGTGTTTGTCTGGTGTTTTGGAAGATTGTGGAGTAATTGGACAAAAACTAGTTTCTCACTATTACAAAGGTTTAAGGGGGCTAAAGAGGGAAATGTGTATTTAGTTGCTTGTCAAGTTTTAAGGTCCGAGTTTTGGATTTTCCAAAGAGGTCAGAATAATCTTGTTAGATGCCTCAAATAGGCAGGTTGCAAAGAATTTGTGATTGTGCCCTTGTGTTTGCATCAATTTTTCACCTAATTTCACTCGGTCCAATATAGCTCGGAGTGATTTGACATATTTGGGTGCAAGAGAGGACCATCCATAGCATAAACATACCCATCTAGACGCGTTGGAACAGTCTGCTTGGTCATATGAGTTGCAGAATGAAAGTTGCACCACTTTACAAATTTACACTGCTTGCATATGACAACTTTTCCCTCCACTAAAAAGTCATCACCACAAGAAAATGCCTTCAAGATAGCAAAAACCGAGAGAGGTTTTTGTAGATGGTCCCAACATGATCCCATAGCCTCAGATGAAGAGTCTGTAAGCATCTATCAAGCCATGAACCACTTAACATGCTTCTAGCTATTTCCATGATTGTTTGATTTATCCTTTTTGCCACACCATTATGTTTAGGAGTGTACATAGTAGTTTTTTGTCTAACAATTCCTGCATGCTTACAAAATTCATCAAATTTCTTAGAATAGTATTCCCCTCCATTATCAAACCTTAATACCTTAATTTTATAATTTGATTGCTTTTCAACTAAGGCTTTAAATTCTTTAAACTTAGTGAAAACTTCAAATTTATGTCACATAAAATATAACTAGGTAAACCATGCAAAATCATCGATAAATGAGACAAATTATCTAGATTTCCTAATTGATTCAACATCCACAGGGAAAAATGCATCTGTATGAATTAATTCCAATTTAACTTTAGATTTTGTACTGCTAGAAGGAAATGATTTTTAGTTTTGTTTACCAAACACATAATGTTCACAGAAATCAAAACTCTCATTAGAATAGGATAAACCATCTAAATTTTTTTGTTCAAAATAGAATTTAAATTAGCCTCACTTATGTGACCCAATCTACGGTGCCACAACATACAAGTATTTTTATATTTTTTAGTGAAATATCTAGAGTTTACAAAAGTAGCGACTTCCAGATTAAACAAGGTTCCTTTCCTTGTTCCTCTTGCTATCACCAAATTCCCTCTTACCAATCTAAAACCATGCTTATCAAAAGTTACAATTATTACCAGATCATTCAACTTCAAAACTAAAATCATATTTCTAGCTACTCCAGGAACATGCAAAACACTAGGAAGGGTTTTAATCCTCCCATCACTGAAACACAACTTAACCTTACCCCTTTCAACTATTAGGTATGAAGTGTTATCACCGAGGTAGATTTCACCTCCATCATATTTCTCATATGTGGTAAACCACTACTTGTGAGGAGTCATATGAAATGAGCATCTTGAATCAATTAACCAATTTTCATTAGTCATAACCTGAAGATAAGAAATCAAAGCTTCATCACCTAAGTTCGAGGATTTATTTGTTGAGGAATCAACTTGTTTCTTTGTATTTTTGCATTCCTTCTTTCACATATCCTCTTTTACCATAGTTCCAACACTTCACTATGTTCTTCTTTCTAGAGTTTTAGATTTTCCCCTAGAATTATCCTTAGGCCCATTCTTATCTCCTTTAGATCCTCTTTCTTTATGCCTTCCCCTTACATTGAGAGCATCACCTACATTATCCATTTCATTTTTCCTCATTTCTTGTGATAACAAAGTTGCTATAAGAACATCCATCTTTGGATTTTCCATGTTAGTAGTGATAGAAAGTACAAAATTATCCCAATATTTAGGTAAAGAATAGAGAACCATAATACACTTATCTTCTTCTTCTACTTTGACATCAATAGAGGCTAACTAACTCAAAACCAAATTAAAAGAATTTAAATGCTCGACTATAGATTCACCTTCTCTCATATTAAGAGAAAATAGTTTCCACTTCAAATAGAGTTTGTTTACCATAATTTTTGCTTGATAGATTTTACTTATCTGGTTCCACAAAGCGTATGTTGTCTTTTGTAATGACACATTTAGGAGAATAGAATTAGAAAGACATAGCTTGATAGTGCCTCATTCTTTTTATCAATCTTCTCCCAATCTTCATCATTCATTTTCTCGAGTTTCTTTTCATTTTTTATAGCTACCCATTGATCTAATTCTTCAAGGAGATTCTCCATTTTTAGCTTCCACAACTCAAAACCAACTCCATTAAATTTTTTAATATCCAAAAAATTTTAAGTTGTAGCCATGGTTAAACACAAAATACCACAAAAAATAACTCAATAAAACTCCCACTAAAGCTCAAAAAACCTTCGTTCTACCACCTAGAACACAGAATTGGCTAGGCTCTAATACCAAATGTTAGAATAATATCAAAGGAATAGCAATATTAGAAGCTTTTATAGATTACTGTAAACCATATTATGTTGTGTAAACCATATGAGATTTAAACAACTGTAAACAAAATTTTCAAAGAATGAAAAGTACAACACAACACAATGTTTACGTGGAGAAACCCTTTTTGGAAAAAAACTCCATCAAAGAGAAGATGAATATCTATATTAACAACAATGGTGTTCACAATACAATTACTCCAACTCCTCTTCAATCCAACAACATTTGTGTACCTATAAAACATCTCATAGTGTCCCCAATTCAACCCCTCAATATATAGACTCACAGGGGCTCAAAATACCACTATAAAACATTACTATGGGTCAAAACAAGGTTCAGAAAAACCATGGTAAAAATACATTCCACCCCTTACATGCTAAACATGGTCTCTTACATGACATTAAACCTTCTTACAAGATGTCATAAAAATCCCTATAAAATAGGAAATGCTCTTACATGCATCATAAACCATCAATAGCTATGCAAAGATTCTCTTACACATGTCATAGATGATTCACATGTCCAAAATTATATTCCCCACTTTTAGCCCTTATAGTTTTCATAGAATCCATCACAACCTCCTTAAAAATAGGATTTCCATGTAATACCACTAAGTGAGCATCTTTTGACAACTAATAACTTATTTTTCAAGGCACCGACATGTGGAAAAAGTGCCAACTCAAAATCTCACGCCTCTTTTGATGGACCACAATTATTTAATAATATAAATGGTTTTTATCCATGGGAAAAAGTAAAGTAATAATAAATAAACAACTTAGGAATTTCCAATGTTGAGACACCTTAATCTAAACAAGATTAACCTATAAAGGGCTATTGGTAAGAGCCCACTTAAATTAATGTATGGATAGGAAGTTAAGATGTAAATCATCTTTGAGCTACTAGTGTACAATTTGTTGAATGTCATAAAAGAAGAAAAAAATTGATGCAATATATCCAAGAATACTAGCTTGATAATGAAATTAGATGGAAATAAAAGGATTGCACATAATAAGATCTTGTCACACAAGAAAATAATAAGGTATCTAATTGAAAATAAGACACTTCAACACAAATCATGTTGGTGATATGGTTTTCATGTGGAATGTTAGACCATAGGATAAATTAAAAGACAAGAGGTATGCTCCATTTTGGCTTGGTACATATGAAGTGGTAGAGAAGTTTGGTCGCAATGTGTACCAGCTTAAGGATTTAACAAGATATTTGATCAATTTTCTAGTTCATGCCAACATCTTAAGGATTACTTACTATAAGTAATGATATTATTCCATGTATTTAATTTTTTTTTATGTATGTTTATCCTTGTGAGATTGTGACCCATGTTGATCATGATGAAGTGTAACTATCTCGATCCCCTCCTTGTTGCCATTTTTTTTAGCTTGATCCCAGAGATTCATTTTTTTTGTTCCTGCAAGAGACACATGTTCCCAACTGAAGCCAATGTTGGGACTCAATATAATAGTGTAATTTTCTTCTTGAGTCCCATTTCCCTTATGCATTAGGACTTATTTTTCCCATCAAATATAACTAATTGGAGAAGTTTTTGAATGGGTCCACCTTAGTCAATTTTCCTTAAGTTTTGTTCTTCTTCATCCATCATATGTTGTGATTTACAACAATTCAAGATAGTTCTAAGTTTAGGAAGATTTTGTTCATTTTCTATGGTTTTATGAAGTTGAAGGGATTTGGTGGAGTTTTAGAATTCTTCATCTTTTCTGACCTCCTATCCTATATGTTAGTCTTGTGTAAAATTCCCATAATGTTTATTGGTTCCTTTCTTCCTTCCAATTTCTTTTGTTCCATTATTTTTCTAGATTTTGATGGACATCTAGACCTATGTCTTCCCTTCGAACATCCCATTTTATTCCACATTGTATTTAATTTTTCTTTCTTCCCTTGCTTTAGTTCACATTTCCTTTCTCTTTATATTTATATAATTTTAGTGGTCATGCAAACTTCCCTTCCTCATCCATATGTCTTGACCTCCCTTCCTTTCTTATATCCCCAAAATATTGCATTCCATCTCCTTTGTATACTTTTATAATTCATCTAAACATCTTCCACTTCCTTCTTCCGAAAAACCTCAAATCCTTCCCTACTCTTAGTTATCATATTAATTTAATCTTTGTTACTTGAGTAATTCCCTTACACCTCCAAACCTCTAAACTTCCACTTCCACTATCTGATTTTGCATATTTTCCTACTTTAACTATAATATTTTCTTGTAGAATATTAGTGGAGTTTAGGACTTCCATTCCAATGTGTTATCCTAAATCCTCTTTTGAAAAATATTACCACAAACTTTTCTAATTGTTTCCCCTTTGATTTCTTTCACTATAAAATTCAAGGTAACTTTTAAAAATACAATTTTCTACTCAAACATATCATTCTAATCTCAAAATATTGCATTTGGCTTCCACGTTTGTCCATATTTCTTTATTTTATTATTTCACCCTTCTAAGTTTCAATGGACTTCTATATTTCCTTTGTTATGTCTAGTCCTAACCTTCTATCTTGCATTAAATTTTCAAATTTCCTCATGTTCACCTCAACCAAGAGGATTTTACTGAAGGATTGGATTTTATAACAATATTAATGGTGAATGATGAGGGTGATCATACTACCATTAATGTGATGGTTGAGTTATAAATAAATATGATCTCTAAACAAGATTTATGTTACCCATTCAACACATTTTGTGGCATTTCAAGTTGTCGTGCACGACACATTTATGACTCTATCAAGTTTTTTCAAAGGACTAGGTGACCAATCAAAGTGCTATATATAACATTTCACATCACATTCAAATGATCAATATTTTTTGCATTTAAATAGGATTGCAAGTGTTGAGGATCATCTAGGGTTTAAAATCATAAAATTCTATTTTGTCATAGACTATCATCTTTTCTAAAGTGAATGTGTCCTTGGATATTTGTAGATATTCAAGGGAAATTCTATTGGAATGTGTCTAGCATCTCTCTTCGATATTTGTGATGGTTTAACAACCTCTCATTGGTCCTTAACTGGGATGGTAGTAGTTTCTTGGATAGGTGCATCTTTTCGAAAAAAATGACTAGCTCAACTCCCAACAAGTGGTATCAGAGTGAGGCCATGGGTTCAAATCCCCTTGGGTAACAGAAATGGGAGATTGTTGGAATGTGTTGATTTGTCTTCCTTTAGGATTTGTGACATGGTTTAACAACATCTTGTTGGTCCTTAACTGGAACAGTAGTGGTTTCTTGAATAGGTATTCCTTTTGGGGAAAATGACCAGCTCAAATCCCAACAATTCTTATAGATAATAGGTTGCAAAAAACTTCCCAAACTTGAGTTTAGAGTGATCTTTTAAGGAAGGATAGTGTTATTAGATACATTAACACAAATATTACAAAGATTAGTCAATATTTTTGGAGTGTAACTTTGTTGACCATTAATAAATTTCCAAAGGAGTTAGAAATGCTTTGGAACATGTTATAGTTCCAAAATTCTAGTGGCAAGCTAGGCAAGTTGATCTAGGTAGGATAAACAACTCCTAGATCTCTGGAAGCATAAAAAAATAGTTTCCATTTACACAAGGAAAGGAGGTTTTTGATTTTTTTTTTGTAGAGACCAAAGGCCCCTCGTAAGAAGTTTGACTATATATTCCTTTATATAGAACTTAAATAAAAATAGGCCATCAACCATTGCACTAATGGTAATGGTGTACTTCAATTTCTAGAGTGAAGAAACCTAGTTCATTACTTGGTCCAAATCGGGGAAAAAAACAAGGAACTTTCTAACCAAACAATTCTCCATTTCAATAAACATTACATTGAGAAGTTGATTACGAATATCTATCACCAACCCTTCCATTGAGACTAAAAGAAAGAGAATAAACCACTTACCAAGAAAAGGATAATGTTGAGTAATAACTATTGATGTGGATGTTGCACACACACACTAATAGTTAGATAAATTATCACTCAAAGAAAGGGAGAACCTATATTTCTTGAAAGATTCACAAAAAATCCCTAAATCAAAGGCAATCTTGGTTATCCTAAGGCTTGAAAATGCCAGGTATTGACACTCTAGGATCACTAAGGGTCTATTGTGCTAAATTTACTATTAATCATGAGGGGTCTATGGTGTTTCTAGCTCACTGGTCAAAGTAGCAAACACCATATAGCAATCTTCCACCAAATTAAACATGTATCACTCCATAATCTCATGAACATAAATTATTTGCAAGAAATACTTCATGAATTCAAATATTTGCGAGGATCTAGTAGAATCTTTATATATATTGCTCCACAAACTGATGAAGATGAAAGATTTATAAGAATATTTCATGAACTTCATTTTTTAAAGCATTTTCTAGAAATATTTAACATTTATTCTATAGAAAAGCATTAAAGATCCTAAAATTGAAAATTTCTTCTAGTTATTATCCCTATGTATCTCATGAAATGAACTAAAACAAAGCAAACCATTCCATACTTCACCAGATTGCTTCACAACTAGGCATAAAATGATGCAAGAGTTTAGAGAAATAAAACCAATTATCACCAAACAATGTTAATGTGCACCTAAGCCTGGCACAACACATTAGCTTCTTTGATAGGAATAAATAGTTAGTGTTGATGGTCAAAAGTAACACAACAATGTTAAAAAAAATATTTCTACTCTATTTCTCCTAAAAAAAAAAGACAAAATATCTAAAATCACCTATCTTCCAAGGTCTTTGTAGTTGGTTCTCAATTGTGCTGTCATCATTCAGTGGTACATGCAACTATAATGTTCAAGGGGCCTTTTCCAGTAAATGGATACAAACTAGGTAGTTCAAAGTAATTTAGCGTGGGGGGGTTTCAAATAAATAGAAAAGATAGATAAGAGATTTAGAACATCAGACGTGAACATAAATTTCTTTAAGTTTAGACATGTAATTCCTATAATGAGCATTTTTCCAATTATCTAAAACTGTAGAACAACACAATTTATGAAACAATTCATACCATGGCATCCATTCATAGTGTAGATTTAAAACATACAACCATTCATCATCACTTTTTTTTTAGCTTTTCAATAATAAAATACTACAAGCTCATTACCAAGATTAACAAATCAATAAACAACAAGAAACATCATCCACATCAGATAAGACAATAGATGGTTTTAAACTCGAAATCTTCTATTGATTTTCATCAATTAAGACACATTTATGCACAAAAAAATCTACTGGCATACAAAAAACCATTGTCTATCAACATTACCGTTAAATTAAAAAAAATTGGAAAATAAACTACTTGCACTAAAAACTGCAAAATTGTTCAAGTGTCTTGCATAAAGTTGTAAAGTAAAACTGTATCTTATCTTTAGGTAGCCAATCTGAATTCAATCAGCTTGACCTTTACAAGAAGGAGAAAATTCTAAGTTATAGAAAGAACTAACATCAAGTTATCCTATCAAAAAATCAAGATCCACAAATTTGGGACTGAGATCCATAATCATAGGGGCACCTCCAATTGAGTATAAGTCTTCTTTTGTTGAAATTCTTGCACCCGAGAAGTACACCATATTTCAATCGAGTAAAAATATGATTGGGAGTCACTACCTTGTAAACTATTGATCACCACGCAGCTCCAAGATGAGGATGAAGTATTGGCTAATATCATTTAGAACCATTGTGAAGTGGAGGAAGTATCATCTGCTCATTCTACTACTCCAGTCAAGACACTTCTGCATGCTCTTCCTACAACCACTGTTCCTGCAGACATTCTTCCTACAACCACTCTTCTTGTAGCCATTGTTCCTACAGATAGACTTCCTATAGCAACCTATACATTTCTTCCGTATGAACTAAAGGTACCATGTGTTAATGAAGCAGCCATGATAGAGTTAACTACACAAGTACAAGTGTCACAAGGAAAATATCTGAATGTTAACAGTAAATTAAGTGAAGAACAACAATTGCTATTGGAAAACTTATTAAGGACCCATAAACATGAATTTTCATGGGATTATCATGATATGAAGGGATTAGACCCTAAATTTTTTACACACATAATTTAGATAAGAGATGATTGCACCCTAGTAAGACAACCACAAAGAAGAATTAACCCTACACTAAGAGAAATTGCAAAAGGGGAATTGCAAAAATTACTAGATCCAAGATTTGTCTACCCCATTTCAGATAGTCATTGGGTGTCTCCATTACTGATTGTTCCCAAGAAAGGATGGAAATGGTGAGTTTGTGTTGATTACAGGGAACTTAATGCTTCCACCAAGAAGGACCACTTTCCCTTACCTTTCATCGATCAAGTTTTAGACACTTGCAGGAAAGCGATAATTTTCTTTTCTAGATGGATTCAATGGCTACAACTAGATCCAAATTGCACTAGAGGACCAGGAGAAGACCACATTTACCTATCCATGGGGTACTTATGCCTACTTAATACTCCCATTTGGCTTATGAAATTCACCTGCAACCTTTCAGAGGGTAGTCATTAGCATATTCTCATGTATTTCTCATGATTACATGAAAATTTATATGGATGACTTTACCACTTATGGTGTTGATTTTAATCAAGCATTGAAAAATATTAGGAGAGCCCTACAAAGATGTGAAGACCAAAACCTATCCTTAAATAGTGAAAAGTGCTTCATGATGATGCAAGAAGGTGTAGTCCATGGCCACTACATCTCCCACAAAGGAATTCAAGTAGATTCTGCAAAGATTGAGGTAATCACAAATATTCCCACACTACAAAGCTGAAGGATGTTAGGAGTTTCTTGGGTCATGCAAGATATTATAAGCATTTTCATCAAGAGTTTCAACAAGGTAGCAGCACCATTGTATACTCTTCTCACTAAAGATGTTGAATTCCAATGGGTGAAGCTTGTGACAAGGCATTTTGGGCTTGAAGTTAGCTTTGACTCATGCTCCTGTACTCAAAGGGCCTAATTGGAAGCTTCCTTTCCACATCCATACTAATGCATCAGATTATGCCATAGGAGTAGTCTTAGGACAGAAGAAGGAGTTGTTGAAAATGCCATTTACTTTTTTAGCAAAAATTTACAAGGAGCTGAATTCAACTTACAGTGACAAAGAAAAAATGTTGGCAGTGATCTATGCACTGAACAAATTTAGGCATTACATAACAAGTTGCAAACCTTTGTGCACACGACCATGTAACCATTAGATATCTCATGAATAAACCTTTGATCTAGGTAGGCTAGCAAGATGGTTATTGTTAATGTAGGAGTTTGACATAACCACTGTGGATAAACCAAGGAAGGGCAATGTTGTTGCAAATTTTCTCTCAAGGCTGACTACATCAGAAGATAATCAGGCCATATATGACTCTTTTCTGGTATCTATTCTCCCTCGATATAAAAACACCTGCTATGCTAGCACTTGGCAATTATTTAGATCATCGGTAGAGTTCCTTCTCACTTCTCTCCAGCAGGTAAAGAGCGCTCATTGAAAAATCTTTTCCTTTCTCATGAATTGTTGGATGTTTATTTTATATTGGACTAGACCATGGCATGAGGAGATGTGTGAGAGAAGATGAGAAATATGAAATTTTGCATGCATGCCACAACAAACCATGTGGAGGACATTTTATAGCCAAGAGGACAACAATGAAGATTTTGAACACAGGATATTACTGGCCAACACTCTACAAGGATGCAGGAAGGTATACCAGAAAATGTGATAGATGGTAAAGAATGGGTAGACCAACTAGATTCGATAAGATGCCACTTTTCCCTTAGGTAGTAATCCACCTTTGACAAGTGGGGATTGGATTTTGTAGGACCCATTTACCCTTGATCAAATGGTAAGTCTTATAACTTGGCATGCATTGATTATGTGACAAAGTGGATAGAAGTCAAGACTATGAAGCATGCGAGAGGTAACAGGGTTGTAGAATTTATTTATGAGGATATTTTCACAAGCTATAGAGTTCCAAGAGAAATAGTGACTGATCAAGGGGCTCAATTCACATCAACCCTTATTGCAACACTAGTCAATGAATACAACATAAGATATAGGAAGTCTATTCCTTATCACCCCCAGGCTAATGGCCAAGTTGAGGTGACCACTCCATTGAAAAAAACTATAGGCTTCACTCCATTTGAGTTGTATGGAAATTCAACCATGATTCCTATTGAATTTGAATATAAGACTCTTAGGATTCTGATAGATTTGGGGATGGATATTTCCTAAAAGGTACAGAGAGAAAAAAATCATGCAGCTAAATGCTTTGGATGAGATGAGGAAAATAGCCTTGCATCACACTGAGGTGGTGCAAAATCAAAGAATAAAGTGGCATGATAAATTCATCAAGGACAAGCAATTCCAACCAGGAGATTGGGCCCTACTCTATGACTCAAGGTATTAGGACAATGCCAAAAATCACAAACAAGATTGGCTAGGACCATATGAGTTGCTAAGGTATTTCTTAATGGAGTTGTTTGGCTTACTACCTTTGACCCTGTCAGATTCAAGTTACTTGTCAATGGTCATCGCCTTAGATTATATCACAAGCCATCTTCCAAAGAAGAGTTCCTACATCAATTCACCTAGCATTTAGCACTCGAGCTTCTTGCAGCTGAAGGAAGTGGACCTAGTGTCCCACCTTCTGACTAATTAGGGTATGTACTTGTCATAATAAAGACTTCTGCTTTTGTGGGAGTCCATTTCTTCACCCATCCACCCATTCACCTATCCATCACCACCTTTCTCTCTCTTCCATCACTTCATTCCACCTCACCTTATTCCACTTCATTTTCATTAATTGCTCAACTTATTCCCTAAAAAGGAAAACAATACTTTCTCGACCATCTTTGCAACAAATCCTCCACACATTCAGGTATGTGTGCATTAATTGCTATCTTTTAATCATCGTTTAAGTGAATTCATTTAATCATTGTACGTTAGTATATATATTCACATAATATGTCATTATTCCCTTTCAAATCACCACTCCCATCTCGCATGTGCGGACATATGTCCAAACTTAGTTTGGGGGGTGGAAGGAAAAAGATGCAAATATATTTCCCATGTGTCAATTTATGCTAGGCTACGTAAGAAAATTTAAAATGAGCCGATTTGAAATCTGAGTGAGAGGACGGTTCACATGTGTGAAGTGACACTAACTGCAACTGCCATTTCTTCCCATCATAATTCTCCTTTATCACTCCTTTTCTTGCAATTATTGACCCTGTCATTATCCTGAGTTGCAAACAAGAAGGTAAAACAAAAGAAAGGGAAAATTTAGTTGATATTGGCACTCAAAATTTAGTAGGTATTGCGGGAAGGAAATTTTGTAAAGTGATAGCTGATTGCAGACAATGGGAGGAGGGATAATTCAAAATTAGCTCTTGGTTCATGATGTTTTATTGTAGAATGCACAATGCCTAGTTGAATTTAGAAACTGTAGATGGTTAGATTACTTCCTGAAGCTAGATGGCTTTGATGAAAGCATTGCACTAGAATTCACCCAGACATTTTCTGAAGGAAAAGCCAGAGTAAAAGGGTTGGAGGTTGTGGAAACTGAGGAAATAATTTCAAAGGTTATAGGGTTACCTACTGATGGAAAAAATTACCCTGCCTCTAGAGATGCCAGGTCAGCTAGGGCCAAATTTACAGTACTTGATGACCCTCCAATTAGCATGGATAAAAAGGGTGCAAAAATAACCTCTTTGCTCAAACCATGGAAGTAGATAGTTGTCTGCATTATAAGGTATCTCACCTGTGAAGGTCGTCTGTAGAACTTGCATTCAGTACATTTCAAACTCTTGAGTCACATGAGGCACAAAAGGAGGATGAATGTGCCTAATGTGCTATACAATCTTCTCTCAATCATGGTAGTCGAGACCCAAAAAGGTAGGGACAATTCTATCTCCTACCATTGTCTGATTAAATTTCTATTTGAGAAGTCTCTGCATGATGTGTTTGGAATGACTTGGGAAAAATTTATAAATGTTGATCAAATTAGACCCAAACACTTGCAACCTAGGGTTTTGCCTCAACCTTGTAGGTCTAACAGGAGATTGAGCACAATTGTATCCACTCATGGTGCTTCAACCTCTGGCATAGGCCCTAGTGTAAACCCTCCTATAGTAGAAGAAACCATAGAAATTAGTTCTTCTAGATCAAAGCACTTAGAGAAAGAAAGCTCCCCCTCATATTTTGATGATGACGTTCCACTTGGCACCCTAATGAAAACTAGGGCATAGAAGAGAGAAGTAAAAATGAGAAAAGGAAAGGCCAAAAGGAAGCTGACAAAGAAAGAGGTGTTGAGTTCTAAAAAGAGGAAGGTTGACACCATTCATCATGCAGCCAAAGAAAAATTTGAGAGCCCTCAATCAGAACCAGTTGGAGGCTACAGCATTTGATGCATACACCATAAAAGAGTCCTAATTCTAGGGGAAATACCATGGGGAGGTCACTTAAGAGCTCCTAATGGGGTGGGAGGAATTTTAGAGAGGCATATTTGAGGAGAGCCAAGAATATAGTTTGACCGCGCAATATTTGAGACACAGTGGAAAATCAAAGGTTTGAGGAAAATGAGTTCGTTCCAGGTGTGAGCAAAAGTCTGCAACAAGTCTTGTAATATAGCTTGAACGGAGGGAGTTCCCTGCTCAGGGGCATGCAGAACAAAAGAGACCACAACAAAGTGGGAGAGAAATGATACAGCTACAGCAGGGGAGACAGATTAGACAGCACTTAGTCAATACAAATAGTATATATGGGAGCAACCATTCAAAAAAACACTAATTAGGGTGTAATCCCTCCCATTTCCAAATTACATGTGGAAATCTGGAATTTATGGAAAGAAATAAAAAGGGAGGGAGGAGAATGGAAAAAGGAAAGAAACAAAATTAGAAGAAGGAAATTGAAAGAGAGATGATAGAGAATTGAAGATAAAAGATGCAAAGAGGAAATTTCCTGCCAGAAAGAGGGTGGATGATATGGCAACCTTAGTACCACAGATTTTGGAATGGAGAACCCCTCCAATGGTCTATGCTTTGTACTTGAAAGAGAAATATCTCTCTTTTAAGTTTTCAAGGATTGTCTCAAGTTTGAATCCTTCTATTGACACTCCTAATGAATATTTCAATGCTTATAGGATTGCCTCACTTGAAATGAAGAATTGGTTGTGTGAGTTTTATTTGCATAATTATGCTGTAACTCAAGACCATGATTGGAATCCACTATTGTATGTTGGGGATGTCCAATTAAGGGCATTTATGTCTTGCATACAAAATGAGATTAGTTGGGGACAACAACATGGGGCTTATAAGCAATTGGAGTCTAACATCCCTTTGCCCATTAGGGCTGAATCAAGCAACCCAAAGGATATTTACAGAGAACGACACAAAATGCTTCTTAGACCTAGTTATGGCAACAAGATTATGCCTTTCATTGAGGTAGTTTATAGTGAGTATGAGGTAAAGGCAACAAAAAAGGAGGAAATTATGAGAAGATACCTACCACAAAGATGGAATAACCTAACTAATGAGCTGAAATAGGTTGAACCTCATTCCATCCACAATTATGCTACAACACTAAAAATGATTGATAGGTATATTCAGATTGGGAGAATGAAGGGGCGATTTTGGCTTCCCCTAACTTTTTAGCCACCCATTCACATGTGGCCTGTGCAAAACTTCAGGTTCTACCAGTATGACATTGCTGCAAAGAGACATAGATGGAGTAGATTTGACAGATTGGGAGGATTCTATTGGGACCTTGATTCCTGCTTAGAAAACATTGATGTTGGACAACTATCAGTTGCAAATTTCAAAGTTTTGACCAAGCAGAAGAACAATCCTTCCCCTACTGGAGGACCAACAAAATGGTAGGTTGGGGGGAGTGATGAGCCTAGTTTTTGGTCCAATATTGGGTAGAATCTATAGTTTATTTGATGGAAATTGTCATGGAATTTGATGTTAAATATTGATATTTTCATAATGTTTCCCTCAAACCATAGACATTGGGCTTAATCCTATTTTTGCAAGTTTTAATGACATTGGCATATTATGTGGATTATCTATATTGATTTTGCATGTGGTTAATGAATGTTCCTTAAAGTGGTTATAGATATGTAGTTATTTTGCGTACTGACATTGCCATGCAGATTTAATTTGAGGATGCTAAGTTGAGGAAGACACTACCAACTGGGCATGCACTGTAACGTCCAACAAAGGAATCACTCAAAGGTCAAAGGAGGTCGATGGTAGAAGATTCCTCATGCAAACCAAAAGTAACCACCTTGTAGTGGAATTTAATGTATGTTGAGCAGATGTGGGCATTACTACTATGCTAAATTTGCATTTGGACCTGCATGTCTGACCAGATTCCATGCACGCGTAACTGTCATCACTCCACTTTCTTTGTTTTCCCTAAATGGCGTCCTCGGAGTCATGGAGTTGGCTTCCTTGTTTAGTTGATAGTATAAATAAATATTTGATGCTCCTTCTTTGGAGGTTGCACAATTTTATATTGTACTTGCACTCTCAAATTTTCAGTAACACAAATACATTACTCTTTTGTACTATTTATTTACAATGAATAAAATAAAGTTATGAGTTCAAGCATATTAGTTCTCATTAGTTTTAGAGGATACTTATCCAAGGGGGCCCACTTCGTAAGTAATCCATCCTCTTAGTTTAGTATTACTTGTTGTTTGGTAGTAGTTAGAAATATGGCATGTCCTATGACAACCTAGAATTCCATTTTTGACGTTCTAGTATGCATGGAGATAGAGTAGTGCTGCCTTGATTGTTCTCAATTTTTATTTTTTTGTTACATACATTTTAGTTTTGATGTAGTTTTTGTTTGATTATTGGCATTTATGGTATTCCCTTCTAAGCAATTTACTTTTAGTATTGTGAGTTCCTTAGCTATAGAATGAAAATGGCTACTTTGGGTTCCTAGTGCACATATTGTTCTAAACCATTTCAAGTTCATGTCCTTGGGTTGAGAAGTTAAATGCACCTTCATGATGATTGAAATGGCTATTCAGGTTAGATGCCCAATCTCTGAATCATGGTTGTAAGGGATTAGTTATTAAATCATTGTAGGAGGCCAACAACTGGCTTGGTAAAGATATCTGCAATCTATTCCTTGGTAGGTACATACTCTAATCTGACTTCCTTTTGACTCACTTTCTCTCTCAAAAATTGAAATTTGATAGATATATGCTTAGTCTTTGAATGCAACATCAGATTCTTAGAAATGTTAATTGCACTTGAATTATCATAGAATATAGCAATAGGTTCATTATACACAACTCTAGTATCTTTCAACATCTACTTCATCACAATACTTGAGGTACAATTGTTAGCAAAAAATGTGTATTCTTCCTTTGCAAGCCAGATAAAATGGCATTCTGCTTCTTACTTAACCATGAAATTAGCTTATTACCCAAGAAAAATGCACCACCACTAGTACTATTTTTGTCATTCACATCACCTGCCCAATCAGCATTAGTAAAATCACTCAAAGTAAGGTCATCATCATTAGGGTACCATAGGCCAAAATCAACTATCCCCTTCAAGTATCTAAAAATCCTCTTCAAAATAGTCACATGAGATTCCTTAGGATCAACTTAAAATCTTGCAGCAATGCATACAACATTCATGATATCAAGTCTAGTTTGAGTCAAATAGAGCAATCCACCAATCATTGATTAGTATCTAGTCTGATTTGCTTTTGTGGAACCATCATCTTGTGTCAACTTACATCTGGTCGCCATGCCAGGTTGTATCAACTAACTTTGAATCTTAGCCCTGCCAAACTTCTTTAGCAATTACATTTCACATGCCGGTGAGATATAGGGACCCTTCCTCTGGTAGGTAATTTGTAATCCCAAAAATAATTTCATCTCACCAATCATAGACATCTCAAACTAATTTTGCATCTCATCAACAAACTTCATGCACAAACTACCATCTCCTCCAAAAATGATATCATCAACAAAGACTTCAACAATCAAATCTTTATCATGATCAATCTTGAAATACAAATTATTGTCAACAGTACCTTTATTAAATCCAAGCTTCAACAAATACTTGTCCAATCTATCATACCATTCTTTTTGGGGAGCTTGGTTAATACATTACTTTCTAAACAAGCTCCCTTATCTGCTCCGATCCAGTGCCAGAAATCCATCGGGTTTGCTCAATATACACTTCTTCTGATTCACCATTTAGAAATGCGACTTGACATCCATACGATAAACCCAACTACCAGTTTTTTGTAGAAAGAAATTAGCATAAGCAAGAGAAACTATTCTCATAACTTCAATCCAACGGGGAAAAATTTTCTTCAAAGTCGAGATTCCTTTCTGCGAGGAATATCCTTTTGCACTGAGTCTTTGCTTTTTATCACAGCTCATTAGGTTTGTTCTAAGACCAGTGGTTCCAATTAAATTTTGTCCATAGGTCTAGGAACAAGAATCCATGTATTATTCTTCTCAATTTTTTTGTAGTTCTTCTTTCATTGCTTCCACTTAATGTTCATCTTTGCATGCTTCATTGTACTATTAGGCTTAGTCTTTGAAATAAAATAGTGATGCTTTGTGATTCTTCTCTAGTTTGAACACCTTTGTTCTTATCACCTATAATATGATTTTGAGATGATTTAGTCTTACCTTAAGTCCTTGTTGTGTTCTTGAACTTTTAGGATCTTGTGATCCTCATACACTTTCACTAGTTTCTTCCTCTTGATTTTTCTGATTCACTGGGATGAACTGAACTTGATTTTGAGTCTGAAATTTCTTTCCTGTAACTAAACTATTATTCTAATCATCTTAATCATATCCACATATTCTGGATGTTCTAACTATGTCTTCATCAACCTTGACATTAGCACTTTCAACTACTTTCCTCAATCTCTTGTTTTAGCACAAGTAGGCAGTGTAATGACAGTGATATGCAATTAGTCCCTATGTGTAGACAAGATGACTATTCCTAGCTTTCAATGGAGGTATACCTATTTTGTAGCAGGATTATGTAGTCCTCTATCTTTGATGTCAAAGGGGGGGCAATAGATTCACAAGAAAGGGTTTTCCATCAATGACAAAGGGGGATTTTTTTATGTTTTTCATTGATTTCAAAGGAACTTGATATCAAAGTTACTTGTTCATTCATTGATGTCAAAGGAACTTGATGTCAAAGGTACTTGTTCATTCATTTCTTGATGTTGATGTAAAAGTGATTTTTGACCATTTAGAGGTATCTTGAGCTGGTGAGTTGATAGGATTGTTGATCATTCATATCTATATTGAGATGGTGAGTTGATAGGGTTATTGCTCATTCATGAGGTCTTATTTTCACATGAATCCTTCTTCATGTTACAAGTTCTTTTCACAAGATCTCTTCATCATATCACAAGTTGTCAACTTTCATAAATTAGGTTTTTAGTTGAAGAGTTTTGCATAAAAAGCATGACTGATAAGGAAAAGATATGGGAAAAGATGTTATTAATATATGTTACATAATAGACCTGAATAATCATTATCAATTCAGCCTTAGAAAGTTGCAAAGTGATCACTATCTTGGTGTTCTTATGAGGATTAGGTTTGTTATTGTTTATTACCTTTCAAAAGGTTGGAATTATTTCCATTTATTATCAATTTTAGAGGCTTATAGAGGGTGAAGTAATATGGTGGTAATCCAATTTTAGGGTTTTGGTTGTTGAAGTATCTATACCTTGTAACCTAAAACACTAAGCATATCCAAAACCCTAAGATTATATTATACCTTGAAGACCTAGGGTTTATGTCTTATGAAGGTCATCAATGCAGAGTTTCATTTATGTTACATTCACTTATTGAGATGCTATACATGGTGGAAAGTTGCTTAAGTGATGAATTGAAGGTTTAAGTTCATTGGACAACCAACCCCTACTCTTAGGTGTAATCTGCTAGACAAGTTAAGGACTTGGATTTCACAGCCCAAAGTAAGATCGATGGCCATTATTTAATTGATGGATTGGATAGTTTCGAAGACCAAATGTCCACTTTTAAAACTAAAGAACAGTTACTTCTCGAGGCCTTCACATTGATGGGTTTATGGGTGTCATCACCCTTGTTTCAATTACACATAATTTTCTCACTATATTGAGGCATCGATGGATTTGGGAACTCTTCCAACACATTGAGGTTATTCTAATTGAGGTTTGGGATCTGTGAGAGGTTTTTGAATACTATGATATCATGTTTGTGTTCAAACAATACACAAGGATGGAGACTTGTATAGCAAAATAAAAAGGGTTATATGGTGCCTCTATATGACAATATTCATGAAATATAATGTCTTTGCATAAATAAGTGTGATATGGATGAGATCACAGGTTACATGAGTTTCATCTAAAGAAAGAAAAATGTGTGAATTTTTTTTGAGAGTGCTTTGAATGTACAAATTTCCATGAGATTGAGTTCTATTTTTTTCTAGGGTTGATTATCATAACAAGGGACATGGTTGTGTAAAAATTATTTTGTGTCATCTATTTTTTCTTTTAAAGAAGGTTACAGTTAAGGCTCTTTGTTCATATATACATAAATTTAAATATTGTTTGTGTTTGTTAAGATAAGGGAATTCTTATTAAAAAAATATTAGACATGTATGCAAGGAGGGACAAGTATTGAATGTTTAAATGTGAAACAAGGGAAATAGATGATTTGAAGCATATTATAAATAGAATAGTACTTTGTACATTTATCCTTCATTTCTGATTGTAGTTGGTTCTCCTATTTTTCACAAGGAGTTTGTGCTCCTAGACATGTTGTATTTAGTTAGAGTTTGGTTAGTGAGACCTAATGGTGAACAAATTGTGAGGATTGGATTGGTTCTTCAAACCCAACCAACACTCACGGGTGATCCCATAATAGTGGTTTACAATTTTTGGCCAAACTGGACACTGAAATTATTATTTTTAACTGAATCTTCACATTCAGGCACCTATAGCGGCTAAACTGTGAGGAATTTGAAGATGGTGCAAACTAGAGTCTCATCAAATTTTGTCTGTAGATTCTAAAAATATTTTTTTCAAAATTTTTGGAATCAAATTGCACTTTTTCCATCTCCCACGAAAATTGTTTTTTTCAAAACAAAATTTTAAAAAAAGTGACGCAATCGTGATAACACATAACTTTTTTTCCATGAAGGATAAAATTCTAATTTTTCAAATTTAGATTTGTAACTCTGATATCTAGTGCTTCCACTTGGTTAGATAGTTTTATTGAATATTTTCCTTAATCAAGTTTCCAAAGTCAAACAAATTACAATTCCTATTAATAATCAGATAACGCTGCGAATTTTTTATATGTCGTAATTTATTTAATTTTTTATGGATCAAGGACTTAATATCTGCACTCATATTTTTCAATTTTTTTGGATAATCTTCTATTTTTCCACATGTGAAGAACAAAGAAATTCTATTTTCGATGAAACCCAAGGTTTAATAAAAACTTAAAAACAAATACATAACAAAACCAAAACATACAAGATTTCATAAGTATTCATTGGATAGCTTGTTCTGAGGAATACCATAATCATTTGAAATAAATTTTAAATGAATTCATTTGATCCCCCAAAAGCTAAATCAAAAGTGATTTTTTATCAGCATTTTGATAGGTGTAAAGGAGACGCATTTATAGGTACAGTTTAAAACTAACGAGGTTCTATCCAAGGGGGTTTGATCTAAGGTAATTTGATCAAACCCTCTTCAATTGGAATCCTTAAAATGGAACTTTTTAAGTCTTAAATCATTGTATTTTCTAAAAATATGTGATTTCAGCTAAAATTCGTTCCTCTCAGGAATTGTAAACCACTATTATGACAGCACCCTCACACAATGTTTTTTTCCCTTTTTAGGGTTTTTCGCTTATAAAAATTGTGTCATGGTGATCCTTATGTTTTTCCATTGAATTTTTTGCTTTTTAAAAGTTGTTTAACTACTTTGTTTTTTGTACCATTGATTCATTCCCCCTCTTAGTGTTCTCAAGTATTCCTACAAATTCGTCAGTAGTGTTGGCAACACAAGGGTAGAAAAGGGAGAGGGGGGGTGAATCATTTGTCACAAAATTTCAAACTTATTCAACTTATTAACCTTATTCTTAGATCTAATCAATAACCATGAAAGAATAAATCAACAACACATCAAAAACACACATAACACCAAGACTTTTTACATGGAAACCCTCTTAGGGGAAAAAATACGGTGGAGGGCAGTCCATAAGATTATACCCTATTAAAAGTATAAATAAATATGAATGGGGAATGCACATGCATTCAGGCACACTACCTAGAGCTCACTGCTCAATTACAAAAGGAAGAAAAACCATCTTACAAAATATTTGAATTACATCCACAAGATTTGAACTAAGAAAATAGAATCTACTATTGCCTGATTATAGTTCTGGTTAAGCACATGAACACTTCTTCACTCTTCTTCACTCTTCTTCACACTCTACGTTTTCCTTTGAAAGATTTGAACAATATTCACACATAGGACTTGCACACTTTTTGTTCTCATTCCTTAAAATGATAAAGCAATCAATTATATGTATCCACAACAAGAAATTACATCGCTACAAGTTGGCCTTAATAAAATAATAAAATGAATACAAAATTGTCAGCTAGAAATATTAAAGATTATTAATCTGAATCAACCAAGGTCAGCCACAACATAGTGAAGACCCAAAATAAAATTCTCAAGCACATACCACTTTAAAAATTACTCCTCAAACATCCACAACATGCTACAACACCCTGTCGGCCAAGAACATGAAAAACATGAACACACAAGAGAAATTTTTTGATAGCAAGCACAATGATCAATGCATATGTGCAACATAGATGGATCACAATATAGAAACATCCACAAACATAATGAATCACCAGAGAAGCATCTGCAGCAATTGAACTTACTAAAATATCATCACCTTCATTTAGGAACACCAACTGAAGCAATAGAAAAATTGTTAGAATATAAATCATCATGCGGATCTCTGAAACTTAACATGGATAAACTAGATATACTAAAAAAGAAACCCTTTAATCCACAACCTTTGATCATCAATGTACTAAACTTACCAACCGACTGAACTTTACTTCACAACTGATAACCTGTAACTTATTTCATTACAATTTTATCAATATCCTTGACATATACAACTTTTAAGACATTAATTCCAATAGTTTTGACATTAATGACAACCACATATCAGCAATAGAACCACAACATCAAACAATATCCCCCTTTGGCATTGATGGAAACACATGATATGAAAAACACTATCAACGCAACTACCTTCAGCACTTACTCCCCTTTAGGTTCTAACTCTTTTCTCCTCAAGAACTCTTCTCCCACATGACTCTTCTTCCTTAGATAATTCATAGTTTTTCACATGAATCTTCTCCCCCTTTGAAATCAATGACAGATCTATTTTCTCCACACAAGCTTTGAACCACATATTTGAACATCTGACTACTCCCCCTGAGTAATAGCCAACACAACATCAATCTAGATAAAAATATGACCATGAAATGCATAGATTCATGCAAGTCAATGCATCTTAGTTTTGATTAGGAGGGGTAACCACCCCTAGATCCCCTCTTAGATACTCAAAAGTATCCTTAGGCAATGACTTTGTAAAGATATATGCAATCTATTCCTTAGTAGGCACATACTCCAATCTGACCTCTTTTTCACTAACCTTCTCTCTCAAAAAGTGAAACTTGATATATATATGCTTGGTCTTTGAATGTAGCACTAGATTCTTAGAAATGTTAAGTGCACTTGAATTATCACAATATATAACAATGGGCTCATCATACACAACTCTGATATCTTTCAACATCTGATTCATCCACAATACTTGAGTACAATTGTTAGCAGTAACAATGTATTCTTCCTCTATAGTAGATAAAGAAATGGCTTTCTACTTCTTACTTCACCATGAAATCGGCTTCTTACCCAAGAAAAATGCACCACCACTAGTACTCTTTCTATCATCCACATCACCTGCCTAATCAACACTAGTAAAAGCGCTCAAAGTAAGATCGTCATTTTTAGGATACCATAGCCCAAAATAAACTGTTCCTTTCAAGTATCTGAAAATATTCTTCACAGCTGTTACATGAGATTCCTTAAGATCAACTTGAAATCTTGCAACAATTCATAGATAATTCATGATATCTGGTCTAGTTTTAGTCAAGTAGAGCAATCGACCAATCATCAATTTGTATCTAGTTTGATTTGCTTTCAAAGAATCATCATCTTGTGTCAACTTGCATCCAATCACCATAGGTGTACCAACTAGCTTTGAATATTCCATACCAAACTTCTTTAACAATTATTTTACATACTTGGACTTTGATACAAAGATCCCTTTATCTAACTAAGTAATTTGCAATCCTAAAAAGAATTTCATTTCACCAATCATAGACATCTCAAAATTATTCTGCATCTCATTAGCAAACTTCATGAACAAACTATCATCTTTTCCAAAAATGATATCATCAACAAAGACTTCAACAATCAGATCTTTATCGTGATCAATCTTGAAATACAAATTACTATCAACACTACCTTTATTGAATCCAAGCTTCAACAAATACTTGTCCAATCTAGCATACCATGCTCTTGGGGCTTGCTTAAGTCCATATAATGCTTTCTCCAACTGATAAATCATATCTTTGTGATCAGTCAATTGAAATCCATTAGGTTGCTCAACATACACCTCTTCTTCCAATTCGCCATTTAGAAATGTTGACTTAACATCCATCTGATAAACCTTGTAATTTTAGTAAGCAATATAAGCAAGAAATAATCTCACAGATTCAATCCTAAAAATAGGGGTAAAATTTTCTTCAAATTCAATTCCTTCCATTTGAAAATATCCTTTACACACCAATCTTGCTTTGTTTCTAACAACTTCACCTTGCTCATTCAACTTGTTTCTAAAGACCCATTTAGTTCCAATTACATTTTTGTCCTTAGGTATAGGAACAAGAATCCATGTATTATTCTTCTCAATTTGTTGTAGCTCTTCTTTCATTGCTTCTACCCAATGTTCATCTTTGCATGCTTCATTCACACTATTAGGCTTAGTCTTTGAAATCAGACAGTATTCTTCTACAATTTTTCTTCTAGTCTAAACACCTTTGTTCTTGTCACCTATAATCTGATCTTTTGAATGATTTAGCCTTACATACCTTGGAGTCTTAGGATGTTCTTCAACTTTAGGCTCTTTTGATCTCTCTTTTTCACTTTCACTAGTTCCTTCCTCTTAATTTTCTTGATTCACCGGAATGATTTGAACTTAATTTTGAGTCTAAACTTTCTTTCTTGTGACTACAATATTATTCTGATCATCTAAATCATATCCATAGGTTCTGGATGGTCTAGCTATATCTTCAACAACCTTGACATTTTCACTTTCAACTACTTTCCTCAATCTCTTGTTGTAGCATCGGTAGTCCGTGTTCTTAGTAGAATAACCAAGAAATATTCGTTCATCACTCCTAGCATCAAACTTTCCTATCTCTTCATCTCTTTTTATATATCATTTACTTCCAAATATTTTGAAATATCTAACAATATGCTTATGACCAGTCCATAGCTCAAAAGGGGTCTTACCAGTATCACCTTTGACTTGTACCTGGTTGAGGATGTAAACAACAATACTCACAACTTCTCTCCAATACATATGAGGAAAATTTCCTTCCAGCATCATAGTCCTAGTAACATCTTGAACTGTCTTGTTCTTCCTTTCCACAACTCCATTTTTCTAACAAGTTTGTGGGGTAGATAATTGTCTCTTTATCCCATGCACTTCACAAAAAGAATTAAACTCATGAGAAGTGAATCCACCACCTCTATATAATCTTAGAAATTTAATATTTAGACCTGTCTCTGTCTCAACCATAGCCTTAAAAGTCTTGAATTTCTCCAGAGCTTCAAATTTCTCCCTTAAGAAACTAACCCATGTCAATCTAGAGTAATCATCAATAAGTAACATGAAGTACCTGTCTCCTTGTAAACTTCTAACTCTAGAAGGACCACACAAATCAATATGAACAAGTGCCAACACTTCTTTTGAACAATGTTGTTTTCTCCAAAATGAAATTCTAGTTTGCTTCCCTAATTGACATTCATTACATATAGGATTAGTAGGCTTTACCAACTTAGGAAGATCTCTCACTGCCTGAGTAGAACTTATCTTAACAATATTATCAAATTTTACATGACACATTCTCCTATGCCACAACCAACTTTCATCAACTTGAGCAATCAAATAACTCTTACTAGCAACATTAAGGTGAAAGATGTTACCTTTTGTTTTTGTACCTAGAGTAATCACATTTCTAGAACTCCCCAATATTCTACACTTACCATTCTTGAATTGAACATTGTATCCCTTGTCAACAATATGTCTGAAACTTAAGAGATTACGCTTCAAAACTTCCACATAAAGAACATCATCAGTATTATTCTTACCATCAAGAGAAATGGATCCTCTGCCATGGATTACAACTGCTTTGTCATCACCAAATCTTACCACATCACCATCATATTTTTCCAGGCACACAAATTTTCTTTTATCAGCTGTCATGTGATGAGAGCATCCACAATTAATCACCCATTCATTTTTCTTCTCAACTCTAGTTGCTAGAGCTTTCTCCACATTAGAACAACTAACAGATTCAATAGGGGATGGATCATTTTCCTTGATAGCAATAAATTCCCATTCATCTTCACTTGCATTCCCTTTATCAGATTCATCATCAGTCACACCTTCATCAGTAGCATAATAGCACTTTCTTTGAAATCTAGGCTTGTTATGTCTTGTCTTAGGGACTCTTTCTGGACACCTTGATGCAAAATGACATATCTTATTACAAGAAAAATATTTAATAGATAATTTCCCTTTATAATTACCTTCTTCTTTGGCTTCTCTCTTGACAATAAATGCTTCAAGCTCCTCTATCTTTCTCTCCTCTTCTTCAATCTCTCTCATTTCCTCCTCATACTTGAATACCTTTCTAGAAGAACTTTCTCCCAGTTCATATCTTTGCTTATCTCTTCCGGAAGTGGTAGCCTTGAATGCAGATTCTATCTTAGGAAGAGAATCACCAAATTCACTCAACTCAAAAGCAGTAAGCTTACCAATCAACATGTCTCTAGTTATATTTGTTATAGTTCAGAGCTCTTCAATAGTAGTAGCTTTGGCTTTGTATGCAGCAAGCAAGGATCTAAGAACTTTAGCAACAATCTCAGATTCTTCCAACTATCCACCAACACATCTAATATGACACAAAAGTTCATTACTCTTTGCAATGAAAGTAGTAATGTTCTCATCATCGCCCATTCTCAAAATTTCATATTTCCCTTTCAGACTTTGTAACTTAGCAATCTTCACAATAGCATCACCTTCATGCAAAGTTTCCAAGTTTTTCCAAATCTCATAAGTTTTCTTCAGATCCATAACATTTGTCATCTCATAATCAGTCAAAGCACTCAACAATACTTCCTTAGCCCTGATATTGTGCTCAACATCCCTAATCTCAATAGCAGTAGTAGTACCATTCTAAGGAATAACATACCTATTTCTTGTAATTCTCCAATAGGGTTCACCAATGAATCTCAAATGGTACTCCATTTCAGTCTTCCATAGAGAATAATTTCTTCCATAAAATCTAGGAAGACACACTGTCTTACAAAAGATTTGAATTACATCCACAAGATGAGGAATTGTGCTTTTTTGATGGTTAGTATAAGGATGAAGTATTTTGTTAAAGAGTTTCACATATTGGGAATTTTAAGAAAAAATTTGGGAGTCAGTAAAGGGGGTAAATGGTGTTTATTTTGAGTGTAAAACAAAAGGGTAGCCTTTTTTACCACTATAATTCCCAACCTAATGGTAAGCTTCATTTCTCGCAAGTTGAAATAAAAGATCTTATAAAGAAATATCAAAAGAAATATCCAAAGAGAATCCAACTTTTTAGGTTATCCAAATATCTCTATGAGGGCTATGGATGCCTGACTGGCAGTAGAGCTATGTTTAGAAGGATTATCAAACTATGTAGCTCAATATAAATTGCCTAGTTCGCTTTGTTAATCCTTGAAGATGGGAATTAATCAATGCACACACTAGTACTCTTTGACAATGTGTTGTGATTTTTATACTAGTTGCAGAGTGAGTGTGATAAATTATTTTGGAAAATATGTTTAAGTTTCAATTTACTTGGACTAATTGGTTCCATTGTTTCTTTTAAATTTAGTTTTATTGGTTGCAAGTTGTGTGGTCTCACAACATGCCCCAAGAGTGTAAGGCTTGAGGAACCAAACTCAAGAGTTACATGTTGTTTATCTACCCAAAAGGGATGGAAATTATGAAATAAAGTTTTGAAGGCTTTAAAAGGACTTAAATTTGAAAAAAGGATCATCGAAAGCCAAAATTTTTAGAAAATCAGGCCCAGGTGCATGGTTAAGATAGTCTTGTTACAGAAATGTGAAAGTAGCACAAGTTACTGTTGTTGCAAACTAAGTGTTTGCAAGTATGGAAGAAATAGATGAAGCCATGTTACTAATGTTTTATGGCCCACATGAAGTGTATTAGAATGGTTTTTAAGTGTTTTTACTAAGAGTCAGGTAATTGGGTTCTGAGTGCCTGGGTGCTCGGATAAATGTTGCATTTGAGAAAAAATTTAAGCATGATGCTTAATTTTCTCTTATACATCAAATGTTTGGAAATTTTCTTAAGCTAATATTTATGTGAAAGAGAAAAGAACATGTTTTGAATTGTTAAATTCAAAGGAACCAATTCTAAACACATTTAATTTTAGTGGTGTTTCATTTTATTATTCAAAAGGAAATGACATGTGATACCTTATTTTTAGGTGTGACAAGTGGTGAACAATGGTTAAAGTATGTACGGTCAAGCAAATGGATTACACAAGTGAACCATACAATTCTCCTAAGCGAAATATATGTGGTCCAAAGGTGAGTATGTGGGAAAATCATATGATGTAGGGATGCAACTGATCGAATGATCATGAACTTGAGTTTTCCTTGGAGAGCAGACATGGTGAAAAGTTTTTTTGGTATTACCTTAGTGTGAGTGTTTCCCGAACCCAAAGTGTGAGAGTAAGATCACAAGGTTGATGGATTAAAATTTATATATCCACCTAATCATTCTAAATATCCAATGAGTTCCTAAATTTTTTTGACAGAAAAGGGAACCTGATCTACTTCTGATATTGTTCTCAAAGTTCCAATCAAGTAAGAGAGAAAATTCAAAGTATTTTTGACCTTTTTCTAGAATATTCCAATGCCAACTTTCACTTGCCACATGTTGCCTTATGATTTGATCTTTTGGATTAATTAATGCATTTTATTGAAACTCTATGACCATCTTGTGTTCTATAAAAGGCCAATTTTTTTTCTTTTTATGGAGTTTCAGAACTTGTGGAATTACAGAGACTTAAAATTGGATTTCACCAATTTTATTTCTTTTTCCTATTTTTTGTACTATTCCAGTATAAAAGCTTATGTATTTCACTAAACTTCGTTAATATCAAAGTTATTTTCAAAGCTATTTCCTGATAAGAAATCCTACATAGCTAAATTTTATGCCTTGCATAACCACCCCATTTTTGTTTTTGGTTAAAATGGGTCCTCCTTTGTTTTTTTTCTTGGGTGTTCTTGTTCGGGCTTTAGGAGTTTTCTTTTTCTCCTAAGTCCTTGTTTTCCTTTGTTTTTCGGGTTTGTGTTTTGGACTATCATCGGTAGTTGTTACTTTTGAAGTGTAACTTCATGTTGGTGTTCTAATCCCTATCCCCATGCTTTACCTTGTGTTTTCTTTGTTCTATTAGATTCGGGTTTCAGATTAGAACCGTCACCTTACACCCTTAAAGGTGTAAGTTCATGTTTTCATTCTAATCCCAACTTGCATTTTTATTCCTTGCGTGTTTTTTCTTGTGTTAGAATCATACATCGAACCGAAATCAGAACTAAGAACTTTGGAAAATTTCTTGTTCCTGTTTCCATCTCAATCCCAATTTTTGACTCTCTTTTCCTTTTTTGGAATCAAACATTGAACCAAAACTAGAACCAATAAATTTTCCAAATTTATTGTTCCATGTTCCATCTCGATCCCTATTCTTGCATTTTTCCTTGTTTGTTGGGATTCAGATTTTGGACCTTCACTTCAAATTTGCACTCATTGAAAGTTCGATGCCGTCTCATGTCCCGATCCCAACTCATGCTTATCTTCATTCTTGTGATGGTGCATTTATGAATTCTTCCCCGATCTTGAGGCCCAACATAACCACATTTATGGACACTTGTTCACACACGCGAGCAAGTTTTTATTCTCGCCATTCCTCAGCTTTCATTCAATTTGGCTTGTATAGTTTGGCGGAATGAACTAGAACGGAACTAAGAGTTAGGGTTTGAGATAGTGCTTGGATTTCTCACCTTGCTGTCGGATTTACGTTTGCATTTGGAGGTAGGCATCTTGTTCTATGTTTTCCCTTTGTTGTTAATTTGTGTGTGTTTGTTTTCTCTGTTGTTTCACATTTTTTTGTTTAGTTTCTAGCTTTCTTTTCTTTCTAGTCTTTTTTCTATTTTTTTTGGCACCCTTTGGTGTGTTTCTCTTCCTTCTTGAACCCTTTGGTTTTTTTTGTTTTGTTTTTTTTTTCCCCATTTTTTTTTCTCACAATTTGTTTCAACTTTTGTTTGCAGGGTTTTATGTTCTTGTCATGTCGTAGTTTATCTAAGGTTTTCCAAACTACTCAGTCAGATATGTTTGAAATTTGATAACCTTTAAGGTCGAATCATTACTAAACAAATCCTAATTTTGAAGGCATATTTTTGGATACTATTACATTGATTTTTCCTTCATGTTTTTTGGTTGCTTTGATCTCAATCCTAAATCTATGTTAGAATCAAGATTCGAAAATGCACTGCATGTTTAAACGATCACTTGGGTATAGGTATTTGCTTTGTACTAATTTTGATGTCCAATGTTTCATCAGGATTGGAGTTTGAGTTGTAACTCCAAAAATGTTCAAAGTTCTGATGATGTATCCATTTATGTCCTGATTTCGATCCTCGCATCACCATCAAGATCAAATTTCTGATGGGCACCCTACCTTTGACATACCTATAGGTTCCATCATTTGATGTCACCCTGATTCTGAATTTCAACAAAGCGTCAAGATGATAGCTCATAGTTAACATATCCCTGCTAAATATACCAAAGGTTAGATTCTTAACAAAATCCTGATTTTGACTCTCGATATCTTATCAAGATCGAAACTCAGGATGCTACCAAAGCTTGTTCACTCCTATGAGGTCAGTATCATACCATTTCCTGATTTTGACGTCTAATGATTCATCAGGATCGAAACTCAAAGTGATCCCTCAATTAATCCCATTTGAAGAGTGTATGTACCTAGTGCCATCCCAATCCCAATTTTTGAACACATTTTGGGATCGGATCACGAAACAAAATTGAAACCTTCTCTTCATTATGAGTGTAGGTGCTAAACAAAAACTTGATTTCAATGTCCAACCTAACTCAAGGTTTTCCCCAATCTTAACTTATGATATAGTTCAATACTATGCTTAGAATGGTCAAGTTCTTAGTTTTGTCTCGAACTCGAAACCCAAAAATGTTGAGTCAACTTGTAAAATGGAAATATTTCTTCAATGAATGGGGATTAATATGAATGCTTGTGCTAATCTACTCCTCACATTTCTCCTCTTTATTTGATAATTATTAGCATTGCAAGTATTAAGTAAATGTTTGATTCAGAGGAGGAAGTTCCCATTGAAGGAAGATCAAAGGGGGCAAAGGATAAAAGACTAAAACTAGAACAAGTCCATGTCACGATGAAGTACAAGTTCTAGGGGACACCAGCACCATCCAAGTTTGGTTATGATGTCATGAAGATCACTAACACACTTGTAGGGCATATTGATCTTAAGAAATTTTATGATAATAGGGTATGTGCAGGATCATCACGGAAAAAACAGGCCCTTAAGTTGCAATTAAAATTCAGAAAAATCAAAGTTAGGCAACTTGACATAAAAATTTGAATAAGTTATCTATATTATTTAAAAAATATGTAAGGATAGAATCTATGGAAAATTGAATGTAGTTTATAAACTACTAAGTTTATTTTATTTTTTTAAAAGTCTATTTGGTAAAAATTTGAAATTTCAATGTAGTAGTACTTAAATTTTAGGGAAAAAATAAGAAGTAGGTGTCTGTCTGACCACCCAATCACAATAAAATGATAATATTTTTTTTATAATATTTTTTAGATATAAGTAAGAGGACTCATGTCAGATGTGACGCATATTTTTTTGTAATTTGTTTCCAAGCAAATAATTAATTATAAATTTTTTATTACAACTTTTAAAAAATATAAAAACCCGTATGTCTGACCACCTTAACTTGGTCAAAACTTCATGAAATTCATTTTTTTTTTTTAATCCTATAGTATACGAATCATAGAATGTGACGCATATTTTGGATTCAAAAAATATGATACCGTTTCAAAGTTATAGATATTTTTCAATTAGCCTATTAATCAGGACTTTAGTCGTAATTCTAATAGAAAATGAATAATAATTATTTATTAAATTCAAAGTAAAGAATAATTTATATTGGTGGAAAGGTGATAGTCTCCTCTAGAAACCCTTTTGGTTTCATCAATTTTGGCTAAAAAATAAAGTCGTCAGCCACATGGACAAAGTCTAGAAAAATAAGGTGAGTTATCAAACACGTTTTTTGGTTGACTTCTTAGGATTGGCATGTCCAAGCCAAATACCAAAGCAAGCTCGAGGCTAATCCCTAGGCAATAAATTCTTCATAGAAATATCAAATATTTGTTTCAAATCGGATATATGTTTTGAATTGAATATCCGATTTGGTTTATATATGATTTTAAAAAATGTTTTATACTTTATAATATATGATTTATAAAATGCAATAAATATTTTATAGTTTATTTTTAATATATAATATGTATATTATTATTATTATGTATAATATTTAAATATTATTTCTATATTTTAGTTAATGTATATATATATTACTAATATATAAAATATTATATAACTAATTAATATTACTAACATATAAAATATTTAAATATTATCTCTTCCCCTCTTCGTTATTCCCCTCCTAATTCTCTCTCTCCTCTCTCTCCACCCCTCTCCTCTTCCCTCTCCCTCTCCTCCTAGATCTCCTCCTCTCTCTCTTCTCTCTCTCTTCTCTCTCTCCCTTATCCACCATAAACCCTCTCTCTCTATCTCTCCGACTCCTCCCTCTCTCTCTCTCTCCCTCCCCATCTCTTAGACTCTCCCTGGACCCTCTACCCCTCCTTACCCTTTACCCTATCTCTCCTCTCCTCCCTCCCTCTTCCATTCTCCACCCCTCCTACCCCCTCCTCCTATCTCTCCCCACTTTGGCCTCCACCCTATCTCTCTCCCACTCCCTCCCTCTCCCTCTCCATCTCTCTCCCCCTCCCCACCAACCCATAACCTCCTACCTAAACTCTTTAAGCCCCTAAGCCATAAACCCTCTACCCCTCTCTCTCTCAAGACTCACCCTTCCTGCCTCCTCTCCCTCTCTGGTCCTATCTCTCACTCATCTCTATCTCTCTCCCCTTTGCCCTTAGCCCTAAACCTTAGGCCCTTAAACCTTGTAGCTATTTGTCTAATAGGAGGCCTTTTGAAATATTTTTTCTAGTTTCAGACCTGTCTGATATTGCTCTTCTTATCTCCAATATTCCTTTGTTCATCAACATTGTTCGAACTTTGATTTTCCTTTGAAATTTCTCCTCTTTCAAATCCCAAACCTTCTTTGTCCTTATAAGCCTTCTGACTAACAATCATTTCATCAAGAAAGGTGGATCTCTTCTTGAATTTGTGTTCTTGAATCTTTGCTTTCTCCAAATATGTCCCCACATTCATAATCTCTTTTTCAAGCTTTAAAATTTTTGTAGAGTTGTCTTTCAATTTGGAATTCATGAATTATTCAACTCTTTTTCCTTCTTCAACTTGACTTTCATATTAGTGTCATTTGATTGTTTGAGTTGCTAATTTGGTTCCTTGAATCTTTCTTTAACTTTCTTGAGTTGCTCCCTCAAATTCTTTATACACTCATTTGCATCCTTAAGGTTTTCTTTTAGGTCTCTATTCTCACATTCTACTTTATCCAGATCATCAAGGGTTGATTTTAGTTATCCTTCCATATCAACTTCATAGTCTTCTTCAGTAAAACATTTAGGGATGATTGCTTCTAGAGGAATAGGATACCTCCTAAGTGTCATGTATTCAACCTAAAAGATCTACCTCAACAATTAAGCCAATTGAAGGAACCAATCTTTGATACCAATTGTTGAACACCCAAAATATTAAGAGGGGGGTTGAATCAATATTCATTGAAATTCATTAACTCTATCAACTTAAACATGATTTCAAAGCATCTCATCAAACTTTTAAAAATGGAAAGGAACAATTAAAGCATGCACCATATATATAAACACAAGAACACCGGATTTACATGGAAAACCCTTAAAAGGGAAAAACCATGGTGAGGATTAGCTCACTATATATTATAACCAGTTAGAATGGATTTACAAAATGGTGAACTCACTATCGAAGGACTTATTATCCAAAAAGAATGGCTCAATGTCAGAGGCTCCCTACCTAGAATATAAAGAGATAGAAGAAATGGTGGCTCATTGTTAAACATGAACTGCTAACAATGCATCTGTAACATGATGAAGGCATAGTTCCAATTAAGCTTAGAAGACCAACTTTACAAACTTCATACTTCATCACTATCACCTTTTTCACTTCACATTGTTGGATGTCATTGATATGTGGTTGTCATTGATGTCGACACTATTAGAATTAATGTCTTTAAGGTTGTATATGTTGAAGATATTGAGAAAATTGTAATAAAATAAGTTGCAGGTTGTCAGTGATGTAGTGAAATTCAGTGTGTTGGCTAGCTTAGTATGTTGATGATCAGAGTTTGTGGATTAAAGGGTTTTTTATTGAGTATATCTAGTTTATTCACGTTAAGTTTCATAGATCTGCATGAAGACTTGATTGAGTTATGAGTATCTGTGTTTTGATAGTTATTTTGTTGCTTCAATTGGTGCTCCTAAAAGATGATGTGATTCTAGTAATTTGAGTTGTTTCAGATGATTTTGTGGTGATTCGTGATGCCCATGGATGTTTCTAGACTATGTGTTGTACATCCTCATTAATCGTTGTGCTCGTGATTGGTGATTTTCTTTTGTGATTTCATATTTTTCTTGTTCATGGCCGACAAGGTGATTGTAGTGTGTTGTGGATCTTCAAGGCATAATTTTTGGAGGTGTTTCATGTTTGAGGATGTTGTTTTGCATCCTCACTATGTTGTGGCTGACATTGGTTGATTCACATTGAAATTTTTTTATTGAATTAAGCTGACAGTTTGTACAAGTTTTATTTTTTGTTGAATCTGACAGGTAGATGATCTTACTCTTAGTCACAAATATATATGTGTGATTGTTTATACCATTTTAAGGCATGTGAAGTAGTGGTGTGTGAGTTCTATGTGTGAATAATGTTCTAATCTTTTGAAGGTAGAAATCAAGTGTGAAGAAGAGTGAGCAAATGTTTATGTGCTTAACCAGAACTGTAATCAGACATTAGCAAATGCTATTCTCTCAGTTCAAAATCTTGTGGATGTAATCCAAATGTTTATGTAAGACAATGTGTCTTCATTTGGGTAGTAATCCTTTTTGTATTTGAGCAGTGAGCTCTAGGCAGTGTGTTTGAATGCATGTGCATTCCCCATGTTCTTCTTTATACTTTTAATAGGGTATGATCTTGTGGACTGACCTTCACTGTGGTTTTTCCCCTAACAAGGTTTCTACTTAAAAAATCTTGGTGTTATGTGTGTTTCTGATGTGTTGATGGTTTATGCTTTCATGTTTATATATCAAATATGAGAATAAGTTTAATAAATTTAATTTCTATGACAAATGATTCACCCCCCTCTTAGTTGTTTGTCTTTGTGTTGCAAACAATTGGTATCAAAGCAGGTTCCTCAGAAGAAGTTTAATAGCTTGAGGTGATCTAAGATAACAACATATAAGAAGGATAGTTCAAGATTTGATAGAACTAATTATTCTTTGTGGAAGAATCGAATGGAGTGTTATCTGAGATGCATTAGTGAACCCTACTAGACAATTACAAAGAATTGGTATATCATCTCATAGAATGGTCCTTCTACTTTAGCTAAGATTAAAGATGCCAAGTACAATATCAGGGCTAAGTAAGCATTGTTGAGTGCTTTGACTGATTCTAAGATGACAAATGTAATGGATTTGAAGACTTCTTATGAGATCTAGAAAAAATTGGAAACTTTGTATGAAGGTGATGCTCATGTGAAGATTTCTAAGCTAGAAAGGTTGAAAGGGAAGTATGAAATGTTGAGAATGGGTGAAGATGAGAATATCACTTCTTTCATGCAAAGAGTGAATGAACTTGTGTGTAGTATTAGATGTGCTAGTGGAACATTGGAAGAATAAAAAATTGTTGCTAAAGTGATCAAATCCTTACTTCCTACATGCAAATCCAAATCTATAGCTATTGAGGAGATCCAGACTATGAAAAATGTAATGAGAGACATGTTGATTGGTAAGCTTATAGTGTTTGATTTAAGTGATTTTGGTGATTCTCTTCCTAAGAAAAAATATTCATTCAAAGCTACTATAGACATCCAAATTTGACCACTCCCACATGGTCAAATTTGTCCCCTTTATTCGTCTATTTCATATTTCATCGATATTAATTAAATGATTTATTTAATTAATATTTCCCCTTTGCCTAAGGTTTCTAAAGTATTTTATTTAATAATTAAATACTTTACCTTTCATCCCTTCCTCTCTAAATTAAATAAATACATCAATTTATTTAATTTAGTCATTTAGCCTTTTTGAATTTAAATCAATTTTAAATTCTCTCTTTTCTCTCTCCTTGTCACATCCTCCATAATCTTCTTCTAATTTGGATTAGTTTAATTAATCCACGATTAGGATGTGCACACCCTTAATTAGGATTAATGTCACATCCTCCATATTTGGCCACTTATCTCTAATCCTTCATTAATCTTCTTAATCACCTATTTGCACAACCTTAATCTAATCTCATGCCATCTTTGGTATGTCCTCCAATTCAACCTTTCATAAGTGTTTTCCCTTTTAAGCCTTGACCTCTTCCCCATGTGAACTAAAAATTCACATTTATTCATTCAATGCATTTCTCTTCCCCATGTAAGTTGTTGGGAAATTCTAAATTCCTTCATAGGTCACATCAGTCACATGGGACAAGGAACTCCTTTATGAGGACCTTGTCTCATCCCCAAGGTACTCCCCAATCATGTGAATTTAAAATTCAGATTCTCCCAATAGCTTCTCTCATCCCCATGATGATAAGAGAGGACTTTCTAAAATTCTTCACTTGTCACCATCACTCTCATATGGGAAAAAAAATCATTTTTAAGGAGATTTTCCCCTAATCCCAAGGTTCTTGTAAGTACTTCCACCTCACATGTCCTCTTTACACATCACCTGTCCTTGTGACACCTCCCCTTCCACATGGAAAGATGTGAGGGCTTGTGAGTCCTCAACTCACCACAACCCTCTATCTTGTCCATGTTGGATAAATCCTAGCCATTGATTCCTCTAGAGACTCTTCCCTTAAAATGGAAGATTTTCTCTCATTCAATTCATAACACACATTCACAATTCAAGCATTCTACTCTCTAGCAATTTTCATGCAATATCAAGAACTTGCATATTCATCCTCCATTCTTGAACTCTTCAAGCTTGCATTCTGTCCATATCATACATTTAGCCAAATACCCACATCTTTCATTTCATTCATCTTGCAATCTAAATCAATTTTCATAGCATTTTCATCATATTTTCCATCAAGGAGCACACATCCAAGCTACATCAAAGGGCCAACCAAAAGTATCACATGGACAAGGTATATCTCTTACTTTAATCTTTATTTTGTTCAAGTCAACTTAGACTAATATTGAGGTAGTGTTGTGTTATTTCTCCTTGCATTTCTTTGTTTTTGCATATTTTAGGTTTAGTAAATAAGGTTGCATTACATTTTTGGCACTCTTGGTGGGACCCATAGACAGGTCTGTTTCTTTCATGTTTTCTATTGTTTGAATTTTTGCAAGTTAAGGTTACATAGAGTGAACTCTGTAACTGACAGGGGTGACCTTTCCCTTAACAGGGGCAACCCTACCCCCAGTTGGGTGACCCTGCCCTTAACAGGGGTAGAATCGCCCATTTGTGAAATAGAAAATAAAAATAAAAATTACTCCATGTTTCTTGAATAGGGGCAACCTTGCCCTCAATAGGGGCGACCTTGACCTCAAAAGGGGTGAGTCTTCCTTGCAGAATTTCCCATCTGTGAAATAAGAGAAAATATGCTCACTTTTTCTTGAATAGGGGTGATTCTGCCCTCAAGACAAGTGACCTTGACTTTAACAGGGGTGATTCTACCCTAAACATAGGCAATTTTGAGGTAAATAGTGACTTAAAAGGTTATTTCGAGAGTTTGTTTCTTGTCATTTTTCTTTGTACTAACCCCCTAACCTACTTTGTTGGTCATTGTGCTTGTTTTGACTAACATTTGTGCAGTTGTTTCATGTTTGTCCAAGACTGGAGGTTAAATTTCTAACATATTTGTTGTAGGATGAATGGGCCAAGAATTTTAGTTAGCTTGTTTTTTTTCGTTTTCATACTAGTTAGGCACATAGATCTAATTAGAGGGAGTCAAAATATTGTTTGTTGTGCTTGAAAGTGGGCTATTGACGTATCCAATCCCCTTGCACCATTTGGTAATATTCGGTGAAGAGAAATTGTAGCTCACTTAGTCCTTTGTATTACCTAGGAGGCACTAGATCATTCAACCTTTCCCCTTGCACTTCATGCGAGCCTGGGGACTAGCTGAAAACATTTAGTGCTATCTTTTTAGCAGGGTTTGGTTGGGGATTTCATCAACCCAAGGGACGATCCCAACCATGTGTACCAATGGGGTATATAAAGGGGGGAGAGCCAAAGCTGTACCCCAATCCAGTCACATCGTGTCTAGCGGAGCGTCGAAGCTAGGGTGATACCTAGATAAGACATGAAGAGTTGGTCTAAGTTCCTAGTACCTCGCTGGGGCTTCTGACTCATGCTTGTGATGGGATGGTGTTCACAGTTGTGCCTCATGTACTGTGCATATATCGAGGACTCCCTAGTTTTCCTTTTTTAGCCTAGTTATAGGACAATGTTGGCCATACCCATCTTACTAATCTTAGGATTTGTGCTACTTGAACTATCTTTTCTATGCAAAACCAGTGAATTTCTGTTTAATCAAGTTAGCCTTACCTTCTACTTGTTGTTTGTTGTGTTTTTGGTCCTTTACCATAGTTTTTTTACCTAAGTTAAGTCTAGGTTTGCTGACAGGGGGGGCCTTTCCCTCAACAAGGGTGATTCTGCCTCTAATAGGGGCGACCATGTTGTCCACATGGGTGACCTGGCCTTCTTTCTGAGTCATTTCATAGTTCATTCTCATCAAAATCACCCATCCTTCACTGAATAGGAAACCTTTCCCTCAACAGGGGTTGTTTTTCCCCTGAGATAGGTGACCCTGACCTTAACAGTGGCGATTCTGCTTCCTGCCCAAGTCAATCCATCACATTCGACTATTTTATCAAAAGGGGCGATTCTTCCTTTGATTTGGGTGACCTTTCCCCCTAGTTCAATCAGTTCATTCATCCCTCTCGTTAGTTCGTTCATCCATTCAGTAAGTCCGTTTAACCATTAGGAGCATCTATTTTCTCATTCCAAGTGTCTATTTATGCAATAGGAGCATTTTTTTCTCATTCCGAGCATCCATTTCCCCATTCAGAGCATCTGTTTCTCCATTTTGAGAGTCTGTTCATACATTTGGTGCATCCTTTTTCTTGTTTAGAGCATCCATTTTCCTATTCTAAGCACCCATTTACCCATTTAGAGGGTCTGTCTCCCCATTTCGAGAGTCTTTCTCCCCATTCCAAGAGTCTGTCTCCTCATTTCGAGAGTCCATGTCCTCATTTTGAGAGTCTGTTTCCTTGTTCCGAGGGTCCAAAAGCTAGTTAGGAGACCTTTCCCTCCAGATAGGCAACCTTGCCCTCCAGTTAGGTGACCTTGCCCTCTAGATAGGAAACCTTTCCCTCTAGTTAGGCAACCTTGCCCTCCAGTTAGGTGACCTTTCCCTCTAGATAGGTGACCTTTTCCTATAGATAGGCAACCTTTCCCTCTAGTTAGGTGATGTTTCCCTCTAGATAGGTGACCTTTCCCTCTAGTTAGGTGACCTTTCCCTCTAGATAGGTGACCTTTCCCTCTAGATAGGTGACCTTTCTCTCCAATTAGGTGACCTTGCCCTCTATATAGGTGACCTTTCCCTCTAGATAGGTGACCTTGCCCTCTAGATAGGTGACCTTGCCCTCTAGATAGGCAACTTTTCCCTCTAGTTAGGCAACCTTTCCCTCTAGTTAGGTGACCTTTCCCTCTAGATAGGAGACCTTTCCCTCTAGTTGGGTGACCTTACCCTCCAGATAGGCAAACTTTCCCTCCAATTAGGGGACCTTTCCCTCTAGATAAGAAACCTTGCCCTCCAAATAGGCAACTTTTCCCTCTAGTTATGCAACCCTACCCTCTAGTTAGGAAACCTTTCCCCCCTAGTTGGGCGACCTTGACCACCAGTCATCTGTAGGTCATTTGTTCATCATCTAAATCAAATAGATACATCTTAGAATGACTCTAGGTTATGTTTCCATCATCATTTTCTCTATCTAAATCCCCTAAACTTCATTTTAGAGGTTATTATCTAAATTGGCTTAGGTGTCTAAATCCAATTGACATCATCCTACAACATCTGCTTAGGATTTTCATCCATCCTAAGTCAGTCATCATCATTCGACCCAATCAATCCACTTCCATCTCAAGTTGGATTTGATGCTGCAATCATCCATCTATCCTTTAATCTGATCAATTAGTACCTTGAGTCACCTAGGGTGATCTCTAAACTTGGTTTAGAATCCCTTTCATCATCCTATCTAATCTGTCATCTAATATTATCAATCATCTCATCAATCGATCTTATCCAATCTAATCCCATCACATCCTCCAATCATCCTAATCTGAGCTTAACCTAAATCCCAATATGAGCTTTAGTCCATCTACGCCCAAGATCTTCTGATATCGAAACAAATCTTAAGATCCATTCCTCCATCTTCTTCCAATCCATCCTATTTATCCTTTCATCACCTTTTCTTTCTGTCTAATCGTCCATTCCCATATTTTCAATCCCTATCCATCTAATCTAACATCATGAATCCTTATCCTTCACCAATGAAACCAAAAATAGTAGTCAAGGGGAATCCTAATTACATTGAAAATGATAACGAGATTCTTGGTGATCAAGAAGTATATGACATAGATCCCCTTGATGCTATCATTTCTAGTAAGCTTTCCCCAACCGCTATCCAAAATCCAATCACCCCTCTGAGCTTTCCCATCAAATCTTCACCCACACCTACTAGCAATCCTTATGCTACCTTTGACAAGGGATATCCATTATCTTCCCTACTCGCATCTCCATCATATCCTTCATCTACATCTTTCTCTTATCCAACACTCACATCCTCTTATCCCAATCTTCTCATCCTCATCTACCATCCCCATCTACCATCCCAATACTCCTATTACAATCCCCCATCCATGTCCCCCTATCCTAATCCTCCTTACTAGTCTGTCCATCCTAATCCTACATTCAAACCTTCTTATCTTAATCCTACATCCCCATCAACCTATCCTAATCCAACATCCACATCTTCCTATCCTAATACACCATCTACATCAACCTATCCTAATCAGATATCCCAATTTTTATGTCCTAATCAATTATCCCAATACCTCTACTACAATCCACCACCTACATCCTCTTGTCCCAATCCACCATCCATGTATTCCTATCCTAATCAACCATCTCTATCTTCCCAACCAAATCCTCCTTCCCAATACCCTTACTACAATCAACCATCCATATCCTCCTATGTCACTCCATCTTCCACTCCACCATGTCCAAATCCTCCATCTACTCCCAATCCTACATCCAATCCCATTCCCCCATCTAATCCTAGTGCACCAATCGATAATCATAATCCTCCACCAATACCTAATCCTTCATCTATTCCCATCACCCCAGCTAAGCCTAGAATATGCATGATTCTCACTCCAGAAGTTCTCCAAGGACTTATGGCAAAGATGACATCCCCAACACAACATCTTGAAGTCATGGAACAATTCCATCCCAATCCATCATCCACGGTCACTAGTGATGAGACCCTTCTCCATACCACACCTATAATTGATGTTACAACCCCTAGCATCACTCAAACCATTGAAACCATCAAATCTACCGAATCCATTGAGCCCCCATTTCTGACTCTGAGAGTTGTCAAACCCATCAAAGACACCAAAATACAATCCATTCCTTCTACTCCTAGATCCACCCAATCCATCAAACACACCCAAATCCAATCCACTCCTTCTACTCCTAGATCCACCCAATCCATCGAAGACATGAAAATCCAATCCACTCCTCCCACTCCTAGTAGCACTAAAATCCATTCCCATGAACCTCATGAATCCTCCATCCTTCCATCCCCCCACTTGAGGAGTCCCTCCAACACTCCATTTTCATGCTAGCCATACAAGATGAGTCATACCAAGAGCTTGATCCAAAGCATACCCACATATCCTCTTCTCTCGATCGAGATCTTTCCATCCCATCTAGTCCATCTCAAGATCATAGTCCCCTGTCCATTCTATTCCATGATTCCCTTGACACTCAAGATTGGATTACTCCATTGCATGAGCCCTTATTACTTGTTGTCACAAATCCAAATCCTATCATATCACCTAATCCCTCTTCTAATACCTTATCACTCACTCCTCCAAATCAAGATGCTACTACCCCATCGTCTCCATCTCATGATCCTCCATGGCCACATAACCCTACAATCCCAACACCGTGTTTATATTCCCTTGGTACTCTTACATTCATCTGTGGTGGTTTCCTTGTAGACAAGGAACCGAGCATATACACCACCCATCCTCCTCCACCTAATAATGGACTCGCATCATGTTTCCAAAATAACAATCATCCTACCATAGATCGAATGCTCAAGAGCATGAACTATCAAGGAAAAGGTTTAGGCCTTCATGAGCAAGGTATTTTAGAGCCCATCCATGTTACAGAAAATATGTGTACACAAGGTCCTGGATATATCTCTCAAGACTTGCAATCCAAAAATGTTGGTACAACCTCTATACGTCCTCAACGAGCCTCCTCCAAAAGCATAATAGGCTCCTCCCGTCATTCCACAAAAAAAAATTCCACTATCCCCCCTCCATTGTATCACCTCAAAAAAACCATCCATATTCCTCCTTCATCTTCCAAATCAATTTTGGGTCCTTTTTCCCTCCATCCAACATCTCCCATCCTTCATCTACTCCACCTATTATGGGTCCTTATGTCCCTCCATCCACCATCACACATCCTCCAGTCACTAAGTCCATTTTGGGACCTTATCCCCCACACTCACCTCCTCCATCCCATCCTATTCATCCTTTTATCCATTCATCACCTATCCATGTCACCCATCATAAGCATCCCAATCTCATGTTCCCTAATCAAGATCAACAAAGGAACGTTCCTACACATCCTCCATCCACATATCATCCCCAAAATACAACCTCCATCACTCCATTCATGTTTCCTTCATATCATCCATCTCCTCGCACCCATCACATTTCTATTAAAAGAACTTTGGATGCCAAAGTAAAAATGCATAAATGTAAACATCCACATGAATCTAAAATCCCTCGTCTCCTTAAAAAGACATGTTGACAAAAAGAAAAATCGAATCCAAAATAAACTCAAAAATCCAAATCAAACCCACATGCCACAAAGGCCCACCAAAGAAAAGATCAAAACCATGTGGATCCTAAAGAAAAAATATGTAATGCCTTTAAATGAAAAATCTATAACAACATTCAAATTTTCTAATCCAAAAGCTAATCCTACTCACCCTCCATCTCCTAAATATATTTTGGGTCCTTATGTCCTAAAATTCACTATCCCATCTCCTCCATTATCCCCACATTATCCATCTATTAATCCTCCTATCCTTTCACATCCACCACCATATGTGCCAATGTTGGTCATGAAATCATCACCCCAGCACACACCTACCCCATCATTCCATCCATACACTTTCCAACATCCCATTCATTATCCCACATATCTCCCACATCAAATCCCTTTAATCCATTCTCCTGCATAATCCATTTATCCTAACCAGGTGGTACCAACATCCAATAGTCATTTAAAACATGGGATCTTATTACCTCATACAAAATTTGATGATTGAGTCCTCCATCCACCTCCTTATCACATGTCTTCCAAATACACTTATCCACATCCCTATCCTTATCCACCTCCATCTGCATACTATCCAAAAAATATAGAAAATCCAAAAATTCCAAAACAAAAATCACAATAAAAAAGTAAAGAGAAATAATTCATCCAATGGTGAAAACTTGGAAAGCAAGCGCCTTGGATAAGTACCATGATGAAAACCTGGTAAACAAGTGTCATGTGTAAATCCCCATCTGAATCTTTCCACATTTGGGGGCAACTTCTTGCTATGCATCCCCTTCATCCATCTCCTCCATCCCACCTATCTTCCACATCCTACCCATCCTATCCCATTTATCTCCAACCCCTCCATCTTGATAAAGATAGGGACACCTATCTACGCATTCTTTGGACACCTTTTGGTATACATTCCCTTCATCCATACACTACTATATTCCTTTTCCACATCCATATACCTTCTTTGTCTACCCATCATGCTACTATAAGCTTCCCTTCCTTATCTAGGCATCTAATCCACATCCATTTGCCTCCCTCATCCACCCATCATATCCTCCTCCATTTATCCCCTTTATCTTCCCATCCACTTGTCTTCCATCCCTCCCACCTCACCATACATGACATATCTAGAGTGGGGGAATCTACCACCTTTGTGACATAGTCCTTGGAGACATCCTTCATCCATCATAGCATCCCCTCCATCTCCCATCCTTATCTTCTTATCCATCTAAACAATCGCTTCCATCTCCCCATCCTTATCTTCCTATCCATCATCCTATCCCTTCCATCTCCCCATCCTTATCTTCCTATCCATCATAGTACCCCCTGCATCTCCCCATCCTTATCTTTCTATCCATCATAGCATCCCATCCATCCAATAAATCGCTTCCATCTCCTCATCATTATCTTCCTATCCATCTAAAAAATCCCTTCCATCTCCTCATCCTTATACCTCTATCCATCCATCATCACAGTCCCTTCTTTCTTCCAAATCCTTACCTTTCCATCTATCCATCCAGTAACCTTTTCCCCATCCAAATCTGTATCCCTTTATCTATCCATCCTAGCATCTTTCCATCTCCTTATCTTTATCTATCCATCCCTTCATCTTTATCCTCATCCCATCTCATATTCCCCTGTCATTGGTATCTAGCTATAGGATTCCTTCCATGCAACCCAATGCCATCTATCTCATTTTCATCGCTCCCACTTCTCTTGCACATCTTTCTAGTCTCCTATCACTTCTCATCACTCATCTCTCTATCATATCACCCCCCCAATTCATCTTTTAATGATTTGGATAACTATCCCATCCCTGAGCTTTGTGAAATCACCATCATCCTATCTAATTCACCAGATTTATCTCGTCTCATCATCTCAGTTCCATCATTTTATCCACTTATCCTGGTTATCTCAACATCCTTTATCCATGTTTGGTCATCAGCTTTGTCAAACTATGTTTCCCTTGTGCTTTCACGTAGGAAAAGTGGATCATTTGATCCACCCTCAGAGCATTTTTTCCATCTAGTTTTGGTCAGCTGTCCTCTGTCTCCATTGTCCCCTTTCCACTCTTATCCCTGGTCAATCATTAGTCCTTTTTGAACTATGTTTCCCCTACGCTTTCACATAGGAAAGGTCGATCATTTGATCCACCCTTAGGGATTTTCTTTGTTTTTCTTTTCTTTATCATCGTCTTCCATCACTTGTCTCCATTGTCATCTTTCCACTTTTATCCATGGTCTTTTCTTGAACTACGAGGGCTCTACACTTTCATGTAGGCAAGGGTAATCTTTGATCATCCCCCGGGCCCCTAGGTCCTTAGGGTTTGTTGGTCTTATGTCTCATGTCTTGTGTCATGTCATCAAGTATGTCCTTAGCTAGTTGGTTCTTCACAAATGGGATCCACTCATATCATGAGATTCAATCGGTTTTGGGGTCTCCTGTGTCATAATCGATCTTTTAGTTTAGTATCCATCTTTGGTCTCAAAGGATGCATCCTTCCTAACAAACCTCATCAACCCCATCCATCCTCTTGATCCTATTGAAAAGGACATTTTGAAATTGATTGTGATATTTTCATACTTTTGGCTTTTATTTATCATTTGAGCTCCCTATCACAACTTGTCAAGGTTTCCATGATCTATCATATCATGGTGTGTTTTGACTGGTAAACATAGGGGCATATCTTGATATTTTTACTTTGTTTCTTTCTTCTAGGTTGTCCCATATAGTACCCACCAAGATCCTCACAGTCTTGTGTTACATTGGGGCATCCTTTTGTATTTGTGGTTATCCCAATACCTGGCTCGACCAAGGTCTTCGTGACTTTGGGGTGTTGGGATAGCCTTCTTGTTTTTTGTGTTTGTTTTGTGCATTAGACACTAATTTTCCTTGGTTTAAATACCCTGGTACCTGGTGTCTTATGCTATAGCAAAACTCAGTGCTCTGAAAATGGAAAATTACATTAGGATTGCATTTCATGATCTTTTCCTCCATTGTTTTCATTCTTTTCATCCATCACACATCTCAATCCAATCCTCATCCATTCAATCTAGCACAAATCATCTAATCACATCCTTGGTCTTGTTCCTAGCCTTGTTGCAAGCCTTGCTCCAATCATCATCATCATCATCATAATCAGGATGTATCCTTCCCTATCTTTGGTGTTGTTTTGGGATGTATCCTTCCCGCATCAACAACACTTTCATCATCATCATCATTAGGACATTTCCTTCCTTATCCTCATGTTGTTTCAGGATATATCATTCCCTCATTGACAACACTCCATCCATCATCAACTCATTTTTTCTTATAGCTTGACTGGGGCAACATCACCTTTGTCGTTAAATCCATTTGTGCTTCCCAATCTCCTATCACTTATCATCCTCTCTTATCCATCACTTTTAATCATCATCTTCATCTCCACTTTCATCATCTCATCCATTTTGAGAACACACCTGTGTTCTCTTTAACCCGCATGTCATCTTGAGGGGGCATCCTCAATCCCTAGTCTTCATATTCACTCCCATAATCCTTCTTCCTAGTCACTCCTTTGATGACTAGGGCATATTTCCCAATCTAATCATCTTCTTCCTTGTGCTATCTTTAAATATTCTTTGAAATTATGCTACTTTGTAACACCATCTCAAAGAGGGCCAAAATGTAGACACAAAAATTTAAACACTCCCACATGGTTGATTTGTCTCCTTTATTCGTCTAATTCATATTTCATCGATATTAATTAAATGATTTATTTAATTAATATTTCCCCTTTGCCTAAGGTTTCTAAAGTATTTAATTTAATAATTAAATACTTTACCTTTCATCCCTTCCTCTCTAAATTAAATAAATACATCAATTTATTTAATTTAGTCACTTAGCCTTTTTGAATTTAAATCAATTTTAAATTATTTCTTTTCTCTCTCCTTGTCACATCCTCCATAATCTTCTTCTAATTTGGATTATTTTAATTAATCCACGATTAGGATGTGCACACCCTTAATTAGGATTAATGTCACATCCTCCATATTTGGCCAGTTATCTCTAATCCTTCATTAATCTTCTTAATCACTTGTTTTCACAACCTTAATCTAATCACATGCCATCTTTGGTATGTCCTCTAAGTCAACCTTTCATAAGTGCTTTCCCTTTTAAGCATTGACCTATTCCCCATGTGAATTAAAAATTCACATTTATTCATTTAATGCATTTCTCTTCCCCATGTAAGTTGTTGGGAAATTCTAAATTCCTTCATAGGTCACATCAATCACATGGGACGCGAACATCCTTTATCAGGACCTTGTCTTATCCCCAAGGTACTCCCCAATCATGTGAATTTAAAATTCACATTTATTCCCCCAAAAACTTCTCTCATCCCCATGATGATAAGAGAGGACCTTCTAAAATTCCTCACTTGTCACCATCACTCTCATATGGGAAAAAAACTTTCTTTTTAAGGATATTTTCCCCTAATCCCAAGGTGCTTGCAAGTACCTCCACCTCACATGTCCTCTTTCCACATCACTTGTCCTTGTGACACCTCCCCTTCCACATGGCAATATGTGAGGGCTTGTGAGTCCTCAACTCACCACAACCCTCCATCTTGTCCATGTTGGATAAATCCAAGCCATTGATTCCTCTAGAGACTCTTCCCTTAAAATGGAAGATTTTCTCTCATTCAATTCATAATATACATTCACAATTCAAGCATTCTACTCTCTAAATTTTTTTAAGCAATCTCAAGCACTTGCATATTCATCCTCCATTGTTGCACTCTTCAAGCTTGCATTCCATCCATCTCATACATTTATCCAAATACCCACATCTTTCATTGCATTCATCTTGCAATCTAGATCACTTTTCATAGAATTTATATCATATTTTCCACCAAGGAGCACACATCCAAGCTACATCAAAGGGCCAACCAAAAGGATCACTTGGATAAGGCATATCTCTATCTTTAGTCTTTATTTTGTTCAAGTCAACTTAGGCTAATCTTGAGGTGGTGTTGTGTTATTTCTCCTTTGCATTTCTTTGTTTTTGCATCTTTTAGGTTTAGTAAATAATGTTGCATTACAACTACTATCTTGGGAAAGGATAAACAAAGATATGATATGGATGGAAGTTCTTCTAGAAAGGTGTTTAATTATGAGGAGGAAATGAGAGAGATTGAAGAAGAAGAGAGAAAACTAGATGAGCTTGAAGCACTTATTATCAAGAGAGAAGCCAGAGGAGAAGATAAGTATAAAGGGAAATTTCCTATTAAATGTTTTCCTTGCAATAAGATAGATCATTTTGCATCAAGGTTTCCAGAAAGAATTTTGAAGCCAAGAGCTAACAAGCTTAGATTCCAAAGAAGGAGTTATTTTGCTACTGATGAAGGTGTGACAAATGATGAATCTGATAAAGGGAATGTAAGTGAGGATGAATGGCTATTTATTGCTATAAAGGAAAATGATCTTGTACCTACTGAATCTTCTAAGTGCACAAATGTGGAGAAATCCCTAGCTTCCCAAGTTGAAGAAAAATATGAATGGGTGATTGGTAGTGGATGATCTCATCAAATTGTAGGTCATAAAAGTAATTTTGTGAGCTTGGAAAAGTATGATGGTGGTGTTGCAAGATTTGGTGATAGAAAAGTTGGTGTAATCTGTGGTAGAGGATCCATTTCTTTTGATGATAAGCATTATAATGATGGTGTTCTATATGTGGAAGGTTTGAAGCATAATCTCTTAAGTGTTGGACAGATGGTTGCAAGGGATACAATTTCAATTCAAGGATGGAAGGTGCAGAATATTGGGGAATTCCATAAATATGATTGCATCAGGTACAAAAACAAAAGGTAATATCTTTCACCTAAATGCTACTAGTAAAAGATGTTTGATTGCTCAAGTTGATGAATGTTTGATGTAAAATTTGACAATATTATCAAGACAAGTTCTACTCAGGTTGTGAGAGATCTTCATAACTTGATAAAACCTACTAATACTATATGCAAGGAATGTTAGTTAGGGAAGCAAACTAGAGTTTCATTTTGGAGCAAACAACATTGTTAAAATGAAGTGTTGGAGCTTGTGCATATTGACTTGTGTAGTCCTTCTAGAGTCAAAAGTTTACAAGGATATAGGTATTTCATGTTACTCATTGATGATTATTCTAGAATGATGTGGGTTACTTTCTTAAGGGAAAAATATGAAGCTCTGGAGAAATTGAAGATTTTTAATGATATGGTAGAGACAGAGATAGGTCTGAAGATTAAATGTCTAAGATTAGATAGAGGTGGTGAATTCACTTTCTATGAGTTTAATTATTTTTGTGAAGAGCATGGAATAAAGAGACAATTATATACCCCACGAACCCCTAAGAAAAATGGAGTTGTGGAAAGGAAGAACAAGACAATTGAAGAAGCTGCTAGAACTATGATGTTGGAAGGAAATGTTCCTCATATCTATTGGAGAGAAGTTGTAAGTACTATTGTTTACACACTCAACTGGGTACAAGTCAAAGGTGATACTGGTAAGACTCCTTATGAGCTACGGTATGGTCATAAGCCTATTGTTAGATACTTCAAAATCTTTGGGATTAAATGCTATATCAAAAGAGATGAAGAAGTAGGAAAGTTTGATGCTAGGAGTGATGAAGGAATTTTTCTTGGTTATTCTACTAAAAGAAAATCCTACTAGTGCTACAATAAGAGATTAAGGAAAGTAGTTGAAAGTGTTAATTTCAAGGTTGATGAAGACACAATTAGATCATCCAAAACCTGTGGATATGATTCAGATGATCAGAATGATAGTTCAGATAAAGGAAAGAAAGTTTAGACTTCAAATCAAGTTCAGATGATTTTGGTGAATTAGGCAAATCAAGAGGAAGGAACTAGTGAAAGTGCAGAAGTGAGATCACAAGAGCCTAAAGTTCAAGAACATCCTAAAACTCCAAGGTATGAAAGAATAAATCATTCAGAAGATTAGATTATTGGTGATAAGAACAAAGGTGTTCAAACTAGGAGAAGAATTGTAGAAGAATATTGTTTGATCTCGAAGACTGAGCCTAATAGTGTCAATGAAGCATGTAAAGATAAACATTGGATGGAAGCAATGAATGAAGAACTACTACATATTGAGAAGAATGATACATGGATTCTTTTTCCTAGACCTAAGGATAAAAATGTAATTGGCACTAAAAGGGTCTTTCGAAACAAACTGAATGAGCAAGGTGAAGTTATCATAAACAAAGTAAGACTGGTGTGTAAAGGATATTCTTAGATGGAAGGAATTGACTTCAAAGAAAATTTTGCTCCTATTGCTAGGATTGAAGCTGTGAGACTATTTCTTGCTTATGTTGCTTACAAAAAATTCAAAGTTTATCAGATGGATGTCAAGTCAACATTTCTAAATGGTGAACTAAAAGAAGTGTATGTTGAACAACCTAATGGATTTCAATTGATTGATTAGGGAGATATAGTTTGTCGCTTAAATAAATCATTTTATGGACTCAAGCAAGCCCCAAGAGCATGGTATGCCAAATTGGACAAGTATTTGTTGAAGCTTGGATTTAATAAAGGTACTATTGATAGTAATTTGTATTTCAAGACTGATCATGATAAATATTTGATTGTTGAAGTCTTTGTTGATGATATCATTTTTGGAGGAGATGATAGTTTGTGCATGAAGTTTTCTGATGAGATGCAAAGTGAGTTTGAGATGCCTACGATTAGAGAGATGAAATTATTTTTGGGATTGCAAATTACTCAAATAGATAAAGGGATCTTTATATCTCAGTCCAAAAATGTGAAAAAACTACTAAAGAAGTTTGGTATGGAAGATTCAAATCCAGTTGGTACACCTATGGTGACTAGATGCAAGTTGACACAAGATGATGATTCTCCTAAGGAAAATCAGACTAGATATAGATCCATGATTAGTGGATTGCTTTATTTGACTCAAACTAGACTTGATATCATGAATGTCATATGCATTGTTGCAATATTTAAAACTGATCCTAAGGAATCTCATGTGATTGATGTGAAGATTATTTCTAGGTACTTGAAGGGGACAGTTGATTTTGGCCTATGAGGCATAATACATTGTTGTTGCTAACAATTGTACTCAAGTATTATGGATGAAGCAGATGCTGAAAGATATCAGAGTTGTGTATGATGAACCTATTTCTATATTCTATGATAATTCAAGTGCAATTAACATTTCTAAGAATCCAGTGTTGCATTCAAAAACCAACCATATATCTATCAAGTTTCACTTTTTGAGAGAGAAGGTAAGTGAAAAGGATGTAAGTTTGGAGTATGTGCCCACTAAGGAACATATTGCAGATATCTTTACCAAGCCTTTGCCTAAGGATAATTTTGAGTATCTTAGACGAAAGCTAGGGGTGATTACCCCTCCTAGTCAGAATTAAGATGCATTGACTTGCATTAGTCTGTGCATTTCATAGTCATCTCTTGATCTAGATTGATGTTGTGGTGGCTGCTACTTAGGGGGAGTAGTCAGATGTTTAGAAAAGTAGTTTAGAGCTTGTATGGAGAAATATAATGTGTATCTTTGTCATTGATGTCAAAGGGGGAGAAGATTCATGTGAAAAAATATGAACTATTTGGGGAGAAGAGTCAAAATATAAGGGGGAGAAAGTATTAAGAGATAGTTGTGTTGATGGTGTTTTTCACATCATGTGTTTCCATCAATGCCAAAGGGGGAGATTGTATGTTGTTGATATGTGGTTGTCATTGATGTCAACACTATTAGCATTAATGTCAAGTTAAGGTTGTATATGTCAAGGATATTGAGAAAATTGTAATAAAATAAGTTGTAGGTTGTCAGTGATGCAATGAAATTTAGTGTGTTGGCTAGCTCAGTATGTTGATGATCAGAGGTTGTGGATTAAAGTGTTTTTTTTCAAGTATATCTATTTTATTCACGTTAAGTTTTAGAGATCCACATGAAGATTTGATCAAGTTATGAGTATTTGTGTTCTGATAGTTATTTTGTTGCTTTAGTTGGTGCTCCTAAAAGAATATGTTGTGATTCTAGTAATTTGAGTTGTTACGGATGCTTCTGTGGTGATTCATAATGCTCGTGGATTTTTCTATATCGTGTGTTGTACGTACGCATTGATCGTTGTGCTCGCGATTGGTGATTTTCTTTTGTGATTTCATATTTTTCTTGTTCATGGCTAATAGGCTGATTGTAGCGTGTTGTGGATCTTTGAGGCATAATTTTTGGAGGTTTTTCATGCTTGAGGATGTTGTTTTGGGTCCTCACTATGTTGTGGACAACATTGGTTGATTCACATTGAAAATTGTTTATTGAATTGAGCTGACAGTTTGTACAAGTTTTATTTTTTGTTGAAGCCAACATGTAGATGATCTTATTCTTAGTCGTGGATATATATGTATGATTTTTTATACCATTTGAAGGCATGTGAAGTAGTGGTGTGTGAGTGTTATGTGTGAATAATGTTCTAATCTTTTGAATGCATAAGTAAAGTGTGAAGAAGAGTGATAAAATGTTTATTTGCTTAACCAAAACTATAATTAGGCATTAGCAGATGTTATTCTCTGAATTCAAAATCTTGTGGATGTAATCTGAATGTTTTTGTAAGACAGTGTGTCTTCCTTTGGGTAGTAAGCCTTTTTGTATTTTAGTGAGCTCTAGGCAGTGTGTCTGAATGCATGTGCATTCCCCATTTTCTTATTTATAATTTTAATAGGGTATAATGTTGTGGACTAACCTCCATTGTTTTTTTCCCCCTAATAGGGTTTCCACAAAAAATCTTGGTGTTATGTTTGTTTCTGATGTGTTAATGGTTTATAATTTCATGTTTATATATTAGATTTGAGAATACATTTAATAAGTTTAATTTTTCTGAGAAATGATTCATCCCCCCTCTTAGTTTTCTGCCCTTGTGTTGCCAACACACACTACATCAAATTTCTTACCCACTCTTTACACCCAATACACACCATCAAACAAATAATTAACCTTGTATATATACCAAAACTAACCAAAACGTCAATTAGGTTAGCCTAATTACATAAGAAATGCAACATAATAACCTATTGACACAAAAATCCAACACACACACTTTGAAAAGAGAAAAAAAATGTGTACCACACCAAAATAGGTCTACATGACCTATAATCACTCCCATGATTCTGCTCTTTACACAACTTAACTCTGTATGACCCCAAAACCTTTAGGATGGAACCACTGGTAAAGCAACAACTGAATGAACCAATTGTCCATTCATAAATTGACACATGGACCACCAAATCACTTTCTACTTGTAGTACACATAGATTTGATACCTTCCAATACTTCCTAAAAATTGTATGGAATATTATTCATCTATGGCGGAATGCAAAGCATTCCAACATGCACTCTATACCTGTAACACTATCATTACTAAGCCCAACACATTGTCAACAATATCTTCAATTGTGGAAGGCATACAACCCTAAAACTTTGGATATAGACTTCTTCAACACCTACCACCAACACCTCAAAATTGCATGAAAATATTCTTCATAGTGGAGCAATGCGGACCAAAAAACTATTCTACTGATCACTAAATATGGACACTAGAACTTAGTCAATTCTCCAAAACACTTGATCTTCTCTGGACCAACACTTCTTCATTTTTGAAATTGGATTCCATCAATGACAACACCATACACCATCATGCTCAATTTTCCAACAAAATATACTTGTAGAGGAAGATTCTCATGGGAGTACCGCCAACGAGAGATCCAAAGGAAACTCAATAGCTATTAGAATCACACAATATAACAGTGCAATACACATACGTAATATAATTTCCTCATAAAATAAGGTTTCCTTTTATGGTAAAAAAATCAACATAATCCCTATTGTTAGATCTATGACCTAATGATGAATAGTCCATCCCCTTGGACCCCACAAGGGGGTACCTCCCCTACACCCCCCATGCTCATGTTGCAAGGTTTAGATCATTTTATTAACATATACCATATCTTCTTCTAGATATTTTCTATACATGAATTCTATCATTACAGTATTATTTTTTTTCCTTCCCTATTAATATGGTTAGAGTTACAACTGCCTCCTCCATTATGGTATGTATTACTATAATTTTGGTTACTCATTTTTCTTTCCACATCTTTCTTGTAGCAATTTTTTTCATCATATTGAGATCTACTTATTTGGAATCTTCCTCCTCTTACTCTTTTCTCTACCTTCACGGTGAATTGAAATTCTAATTTTATTTTTTAAAATATTATCAAGCTTAGTTCCTATTAAATACTTCCTCTTAGTCCATTCATATATCTTGCAACATTGTATTTACTTTTTTTTACTATGTCTAATCCTAATGATCATCTTATAAAATTATTCAATATATTCCTTCATAGTATTATCTTTCTATTTTAGATTTTGTAACTTCTTCAATAATTATAACTTATAGTTGACAAGTATAAACATATTTTTTAACTTTACTACCATAATATCCAATTGTTTTAATCTTTTATTTTTCTTGCATACAATAATTGCACTTATTTTCACTAAAAATCATGTCCATTTAGTTTCATTTTAGAAAACTTATCCCTCTTAGGATCTACAATCTCATATTTAAATATTTTTTTAGACCGTCTATCTAATAAATAAAATATTCATTATTCTCAAGAAGGAGCGGGAGAAGGTTTTTGAATTTATGGTTTGATTATGGTTTCCTAGGTGTTGTTCCTGCTACTTCATGTGCTTGATTTGTTCACGTATCTTGCTATCCTTTTTTATAGTCCTTTTCTTGAGTTTGTTTTTTGGGAAAATTTTATCTCACTGGTCCTCCCAAACGGGGTTTCAATCGGGGACCCCCCCTTCTCTTCTCCTAACAAGGCTCTAGAGGATAGTGCTTATGCATCTTTTCTTTGAGGTGGAGGACCATTTTTCCTTTGTGGATAAGGTTATTATTGTGTGGTATCACAACATGCCCCAAGAGTGTAAGGCTTTGGGACCCAAACTCAAGAGTTACCTACTAGTTATCTACCCAAGGGATGGAAATTATGAAATAAAGTTTAGAAGGATTTGAAAGGAATTAAATTTGAAAAAAGGGTCATAGAAAGATAGGAAAATGGGTTTTCAGGAAAATCGAGCCTAGATGTATGGTCAATATAGTCTTGTCACATAAAGGAAAAAGTAGCATAAGTTACCGATGCTACAAACTAAAGGTCTATGGGTATGACAGAAATGGATGAAGGTATGTTGCTAAGATTTTATGGTCTACTTGAAGCATATTGAAATGGTGTTTAAGTCTTTTTATCGAGAGTTGAGTATCCAGATGCTCGGGTGCTCGGGTGCCAGGGTAAACATTGCATTTGAGAAAAAGTTTAAGATGCTTAGTTTTCTTTAATACATCAAATGTCTAGAAGTTCCCTTAAGCTAATATTTTTGTGAAAGAGAAAAGAACATGTTTTAAATTGTTAAATTCAAAGGAACCAATTCTAAATGCATTTAATTTTAGTGATGTTTCATTTGATTATTCAAAGGGAAATGGCATGGGATACCTTATTTGTAGGTGAAGATATGTGGTTTGAAAGCAGGTACATGGGAAAAGCATATAATGTAGGGATGTGAGTGACTGGATGATCAAGAACCCAAATTTTCCTTGTAGAACATCTACATGATGAATTTTTTTCTAGTATTACCTCAGTGCGAGTGTTTCCTGAAGCCAAATTGTGAGAGTAGGATTGCAAGGTTGGTGGATTAAAATTTCTATATCCACTTGATCATTCTAAATATCTAGTGAGTTCCTACATTTTTTTGTCAAACAAAGGGAACCTGATCTACTTCTATTATTGGTCTCAAAGTGTCAATCGAGTAAGAGAGAAAAGTCAAACTCTTTATGACCTTGTTCCAAAACTATCAATTGCCACATGTTGCCTTATGATTTTTTCTCTTGGATCATGTCATGTGTTTTCTTGAAACTCTTTGACTACCTTGTATTCTATAAAAGGTAGAGAGTTGTCCTTTTCATGAAGGTTTAAAACTTGTGGAATTATGGAGACTTAAAATTGGCTTTCACTAGTCTTATTTCTTTTTCATGTTTTTTATACTATTATAGTATAAAAACTTGTGTATTTCACTGAAGTTTACTAATATCAAAGTGAAATGAAGAAAAATAGGGTGCTCCTAAGGTTTCCAAAAATGGAAAAGTGGATCCAAAGAGGAAAAATGGGTCCTACTTCGCTAATTTCATTAGGAAATGAGATACACACAATGAAATGACTATAAACCCTTAGGTGAATCAAGTCAAAGTGTGAATCTTCAAATTTACCTTTTTTTGCAAAGACAAGGGTCTAGGTCAAACAACACTTTGGGGAGAAATATTAAAAATAGAAAATCAAATCCAAAATGTAATCTATAACTTGGATCTAATAGATTATGCATAGAACTAAAGGAACTAACAAAGTTTTCAAAAAACCTGAGAGGATTAAATTTTGTCTATCTTTCAAAAGTTGTTGTTTCTATAAGCTAAACATGGACTCATTCGCCCTAGGGAGAATGGGTCCTAGCAGAATTTTCTAGAAAAATTTGAATCTGATATTGAAGTCTAAGACCTAAAATTCTTCCCTCTAACTTTGTACCTCCACTCCCATATCCAAATCTATGTAAAATATACCAAAAAAAATTTTTGTTTGTTGGTGGATAGGGGTTTACCTCAATCAGACCCCAAGTTTGGTAATTAAACCTTGATGAGAAACATAAATCTGAAGCATGAAATGTTTTTTTAGTACTAACCTTTAGTGTGTCTAAGATTAATAAGCAAATTATGAAAAGAAACCCTACTCAAATGTGTTAGAATAGGATCCCTAAATGAACATTCACAATGATGAAGACCTACTTTGGGAGATCTTAAATAACCATAATAATTCACAAATCTTATTACACCTTACTTTAGGATGAAAGTAAAAAGATAATAGAAGATGGAATCACTTAGGAAACAAGTCATTAGGCTTGGTTGAATGTCTTCTGCATATCCCAAAACCTAGAATCCATCATGATCCTCTATAGGCATCTATCATCAATCTTTTGGCAATACTTGATCGTGATATCAAAATGAGCTTGAAGACCAGCAAAAACAACTTAAATGCTTCTCTAGGGCTTCACTTTTGAATACTTGATTGACTCCTCCTTTCTCTTGAATATGAATTCTTGATCTCATGTCAAATTCTCTTCCTTTTCTAGTGTAAAATGAATGTGAAACTTAGTTTTATAGGATTCCTTTCTAATTTCCCATTTATCAGATATTGAAAGCTGACATGTGAAATTTGAATTTGAGATCTTGAAATGCCACCAAAAACATATCCAAATTTGAGTTTAAGGCACTTAATGAGGACCCATTCACCCATGGGCAAATGGGTCCTAACCTAAAACTTCAAGACTCCACAAATGTTGGGGCATTAATTTAATTCATAGCATTTATTCAATATGGGTTGTGGTGTTGGGATTTAAATAAAATTAGGTAAAATAGGCCTTGGGATACATAATAAAGGGGTATTAGGGGCCTATTAATGAGATTTTGAAATGAATTAATGAAAAAGTCACCAAAAGAGGTCCAAATAAGTGTGAATTGTACTTTCTCCTAGAAAGGGGTACAATTTTCTACACTACATTTAGCCCCCACTTTAGCATCCATATGACACTACGTGCATATGCAAGCTAAATGAATTAGAATAATAAACTTTAAAAAAAGGATACTCATATGGATTCATTAAGGAGAATGAAGCCCCCATTATAGTTATCTACAAAAACACAATGTTAGGAATTGCATCTTGCAACACAAGTTTGTTAGTCATTCAAAAATCCTCTTATTAAAATTCTATAAAGAATTCAATTTGAGGGTAGATGTATGTCCCCTGATTCAACTTGATTTATGGAGGTGGAATTAGGGTAGCCATAAAACCATGCATCGAATTACCTAAGTCTTATCATAGGGTATTTCCAAGTACCATACCACATAGTGATAGACAGTTGATGAGATCAGAAGTGGAACAAAAAATTGAACACAACAAACAACATTGAAAATGGAGTTCTCTAGCCCCCAATATGTTGATTTGAATGGAATATACCTAAAGTAAAATATATATGTTTATAATGAAATTAGGCATATATGAATGAAAATGAAATTTATATCTATCATTTTGACATTTACTTCCTTGCAACTTACCTTAGTGTAGAGTGATCCAAGATGTTGAGCAAATGAACTTACAAGCCTCCTAAACTTGATGTTCTTCACTGCTTTGTCTTCGTTTTCATGCATTTATAGTAATTTTTCATATATTTTTAGTATTTTTAGGACCCTGGAAAAGAAATTCACAAAGCATCCATCTTTGTCGCAAAATGAAATGAAGAAAAATAGGTTTCTTTTAGGGTTTCCCAAAATGAAAAAGTGGATCCAAAGAGGGAAAATGGGTCCTACTTCTCTAATTTCATTAGGAAATGAGATTTGCACAATGAAATGACTATCAACCCTTAGGTCAATCAATTCAAAGTGTGAATCTACAAATTTACCCTTTCTTGCAAGGACAGGGGTCTAGGTCAAACAACACTTTGGGGAGAAAGATTAAAAATAGAAAATCAACTCCAAAATGCAATCTACAACTTGGATCTAATAGATTATGCATAAAAATGAAGGAAATTACAAAGTTTATGGAAAATTTGAGAGGAATAAATATTGTGTATCTTTTAAAATTTGTTGTTTCTGCAACCTTAACAGGGACTCGTTCACCCTAGGTCGAATGGGTCTTGATAGACTTCTCTAGAAAAATATGAATATGAGATTGAAATCTGAGACCTACAACTCTTCCCTGTAACTTTGTACCTTCACTACAGATTTGGATCTATGCAAAATATGTAAAACAAAATTGTTGTTTGTTGATGGATAGGGATTTTCCTCAGTCAAACCCCAAGATTAGTAATTAAACCTTGATGAAAAAAATAGATCTGAAACATGAAATGTGTTTACAATCCTAACCTTTAGTGTGTCAAAGATTAAGAAACAAATTATGCAAAGAAAACCTACTCAAATGTGTTAGAATAGGATCCCTAAATGAACATGCACAATGATGAAGACCTACTTTGGGAGATCTTAAATCAACCTAACATGTCACAAATCTGATTATACCTTCCTTTAGGTTGAAATTAGAAAGATAATAGAAGATGACATCACTTAGGAAACAAGTCATTAGGCTTGGTTGAATGTCTTGTGCATCTCCCAAAACCTAGAATCCATCATGATCATTTATAGGAATCTATCATCAATCCTTTGTCAATTCTTGATCTTGATATCAAAATGAGTTTGAAGACCTCCAAAAAAAACTCAAATGTTGCTCTAAGACTTCACTTTTGAATGTTTTGTTGACTTATCCTTGCTCTTGAATATGAATGCTTGATCTTGTTGCAAGTATGAAGGTGTTGTCATTGATGTCAACTGGTTAACTAGTTGTCAACTGGTTGTTGTTGTCATTGTTGTCATGGATGTTGGTTATTGGCTATATATGTCGAGGATATTGAGAAAATTATAATAAAGAAAGGTTGCAAGTATTCAGTGTTTGCTTTGGGTTTTGCTTTAGGATTTGTTGCTATGTTAGTGAGAATCTGAGGTATTGTTCATGATTGTTGGAAGTTTCTATATCTAGATTTTTCTTTTTTGGATCATTGTATAGTATGATTTATGCTCACCAATTGTGAACTATTCTTTTTATGTATCTGGATGAGGTCTGAGAGAAATGTAGTTGCTCTAGATTTCTTCTTGTTAAGGTTTTATGACTTGTGGTTATTAGAGGTTATGTTCAAGTGATTTTTTTTATCTAGAAGATTGGATCATGTTGAGGTAGTGTGTGCTTAATTGATTTATGTGTTTTACATTGGTATTAGTTGAATTTGTGTTAAAAAATACTTATGAAGATCATGGAAGCATGTTGAATCATATTGGGACTTATTTAGGTCCTCATTTATTATGTGTTTGGGTTGCCCTCATTCTAATTCCACCATAGAAAATTATTCTGCTGACCTAATTTGAATTAGTAAATACAAATGGTGTGTGACCAACCTTGGATGTGTTTCAAGATTGAAGATGGTATAAATACAAATTGAGATGTTCGTGAAAGATGATGCAAGAGCAAGATAGATGTGAAACAGTGTGTGATGTGAGTTTGAGAAGATCAATGTGAAATTCAAGTGGTGAGTTTCTAGAGGCATTGAGCTAAAGGTGTACTCTATCATTCAATCATGTGTACAAGTGTGTGAGCGAATTGTGGTGTAAATATCTCTTGCATTGAAGATTTTTTTTCTCTTTAAAAAAAATCTCTTCTATCTTCTTTGTAATTCTGTGGAAGTGATCTGTTTAAATGGTTAACCCTTATTGGACAACGAGTCTTGTTTTAGACAGTAAGTCTTGTTTTTGTAGTGAGCCTTTGTATTCGGTTTTGATATTCTCTATATTGTGAGCTAATCCTCACCATGGTTATTTCCTTATTGGGTTTTCCATGTAAATTTAGTGTTACTATGTGTATTATTTTACTTCTTTCAGTTTTGATTTAGCACTTAATGATTAATCACATTAGTAGAGTAAAGGATTTATGAATGATAATAGATCTAATCTCTAGTGGAAGTTTTAAAGGTCAAATTTTCTGCAACTGATTCACCCCCCCTTTCAATTTTCTTGTTCAATAATTGGTATCATAGCTTGGTTCCTTGGAGAAAATCTTAGCAACTTAAGCAAGGTATAGGATGGAGAGAAATAGCACTATTGAATTTCTTAGGTTCAGTGGGACTGATTATGCCTTCTGAATGACAAAGATGGAAGGATATCCAGAATACTGTGGATATGGTGTTGAGAAAGCTTATACGACTACATACACTACTCCTACTAATGGTCTGAATGCAACTAATGAGATCAAGGCGCATGAAGTAAACAATAAGGAAAAGTTTATTCTGAAGAATAGTCTTTCACATTCTGAATTACTTAAAGTCCAAAATATGGAGATTGCCAAAGATTTCTAGGATATATTGGAAAAGATTCATGAAGAAAATGAAAAGGTCAAAGAAGTAAAGTTGTAGATCTTGGAGGCATAATTCGAGATCTTGAGAATGTCTGAAGATGAGAAATTAAATCCTATGTATAGAGAGTGGATGAGTTGGTAAGTGGAATGTGAGGACTTGCAACTATAGTGGATGAATCCAAGATAGTAAAGAATATTCTCATAACTCTCCCCAATGCATATAGTGAAAAGGTATCTACTATTGAGGAATTTGTAGATTAAAAAACTTATACTAAAGATCAGTTATTGGGTACTCTAACATCATTTAAAATGAGAAAGCCTAGCTTGAGGAATGGATCAAAGTCAGAAACTAGTTTTAGACCTATAAATGTTGAAGATCCAAATGAAGAGAACTTTGTAAGAAGGATGAAAAAGGGATCCAATAAGTATGAAGGTAAGTTACCCTTTATGTAAGGAAAGCTCAATGCGGAAATTCCTTCCAAATGCAGATTTCTCGGGAGAGAAGTGTACAAAAGAACTTTTTAATTCAAGTTACAAATTATTAAGATGCAAACTAACAAAACAACAGAATAGATAATTTACTGATACATAATTGAACACCATATTTACATGGAAAAACCCATAGAACAAGTAAAGACACTTTGTATTACAATAAATAGATTACATACAGAGTTACAAAACTTCACTTCCAGGTGTTATTTCATAGTAGCATATATTTCCCTGATCAACCTTATACACAAATTATTATTATAGTTGTTCTCTCACACTATAACAATGCTCACATACCATACAATGTAGAACATCAATGAATTGATAAAATATCTCTCATTGTAGAGTGTTACAATGTATATTTGACATCCAACCATGGTCGCTCGACTTCCAAGAAACCAACCATTTTAGTTCCTGTACGCAAACTGTCATAGACACGTAACTGTTAAAACTAATTCAAGCCATTGAAAAGACTCCTTCCAATCTTTGTTCAATGACACCCAATTTCTCGAATGTCTATTCATATTCCAAGTCATTCATCAAACAACCATCAAAAGTCTCTAGAAAATTATCGCTTAGCCATAGCCTCAACTACCTTTAAAAGTTGTTTAGAAGACACAGGTTTCAAAAGTCTTGAAACCTAGTCATTGGTTCTTCAAATTCCTTAACCAAGTTGTAGAGTTCTTAAATTTCTTAACCCCTCGATCCCCTGACTTGGAATTTCTTCCATTGAGTTTTAAACCTTCATCCTGTTGTATTTGTTGTTGGTAAGTCAAAGTTTTCCAAAACTTCAAAACCCACAACTTGTGGTTCTAATGTTCTAATCCTCCATGATCTCTCGATATTGCCATGGCTTCGGGTCCCACCACAATTATCAAGCCACCAAATGAACTGTCAATACGATAAAGAGAAGAACATAACACTAATCCAAAAAGACGATCAAGCCAGTAAATCTAAGGTACATTTTCTAACATGCTCCCACTTGATGAATGACTTTCTGGCTTCTTCCAAACTTGAAGTTATTGAAAAAAATAGGCCCCAAGGCCCATCGAACTAGCACACCATGTGTATTTGTCTGTACTCAAAGGGTTTTTCAATGCATCAACGACATTCTCCAGAGTATCTACTTTTTCAAGATTAACCTTTCCATCTTCCACCATATCATGAATGAAATGATACTGAACATCAATATGATTCATCCTAGCATGGAAAGTGGGGTTTTTCACCAAACAAATAGCACTTTAACTATCATAGAAAAAATTAATCTGCCTTGCATTATACCCAACATCAAAACACAAACATCTAAACCAAATGGATTCTTTACAGGTGATGCAGGAGCATCCTTGGTTCTTTGCAATCATGCATGAACCAAAAATATTTTCATTCCAGTTTTGTTCTTGTTTAGTTCAAGTTGGGAGATTCAACATATTTGCTCACCAGACCTTGTGGATCTATGCTTTCATCGTGGAAATCTTCATTTTCCTTATTCCAAAATTTCAATGCGATTGGATCTTTTCCAAAAAGTTATCACTCCCATATTAAGTGACAGTTTAGTGAACCGACACCAGAATAATTTTAAGCCTAACAACTAGTTTTATCTCTTGTGGATCCTTACGGTGTGTTTTGAATTGTTTCATGGAGTTTCCCCAACCATAATTTAGTTCCACACTTCATCCTATGCACCTTATGAGGAGAAATTCAAATTTAAGGCTAACCTATTTCATGCACTCGTTAGATTTTTCCTTCATTAGAGATTGTAATGATCTTTGGCCAATGCGGAAGATTCTAGATCTGCAGATATGATATAAAGCATTGTAATGATCATTAGGATAGAATAAGTTAATTAAGTAGATCAATGTAGATTTGATATGTAAGATTTCTGCTCGTGTTAAGGAGCATATAGGAATATTGTATTTTGAGCATGTTGTATCAGGCCTGTGAGCTGAATCTACAAGCCTAACTATTGTCGACTGGTTGTAATTGAAATTTCTAATAATAAGACTATTTGAATCTACATTTTCCTCCATATCCTATGTTTCTTCTATTGTGTAACTCTCGCTGCATGGTCTATATTTTTCTCTTTGAGGACCTTCCTACTGTGGCTGCACTAGATTGGTATCAGAGCTCTAGAGGACTTGTGTAAAGATGGTGGGAAGAAGAAATGGTAGAGGAAATGGAGCACACAAAAATGCAGACCCAGCTATGATGGAGATGTTGAGAGGAATTGTTGCTAGATTAGAAGTAGTTGAAACAGCCTAGAGGAGAGGTTGACTAGTTGATGATGTGAGTGATGAAGAGGTAGAAGAAAAAGGGGAAAGGGAAAGAGAAGATTAACTTGGCCTAGATCAAGAAGAAGAGAGGTTCATAAGAGCCCTAACTAGAGTAAATACTAAACCACATTTCAATCCACCAGATTATAGTGGTAAGTTGGATTAAGATGAATTGCTTGATTGGATAATGGAGATGGAGAATTATTTTGATTTTAAAGGTACCATTGAAGATAAGAAGGTGAAATTTTCTTGTACAAAGTTGAAAGGACATGCATCCCTTGGGTGGGAACATTTGAAGACAAATAGGAAACATAGAAGAAAGGAGAAGATAAAATCATGGGATCGGATGGTGAATAAGATAAAAATGAAGTTTATGCCTACAGATTATCAGATCAATTTGTTCTGAAAGTTGCAAAATTTGAAGCAGAAGGAGTTAAGTGTGACAGAGTATACTAAGGATTTCTACAAGCTGAATATCAAATCTCGACATTCGGAGGATGAGATCATGCAAGCAGCCAGATATGTGAATGGATTAAGGTCATCTATATAGGATGAGATCAATTTGATCAAGTTGTAGAGTGTGGAAGAGGCATATCAATGTGCCCTAAAAGCATAAGACAAGTTGAATAAAAGACATGAGCAGAGACCAAGAGGAAGAGGATATTTTGCAGATCAGAATAAAGATAAGGAAGTCAGTAAGAATGATAATTCATACCATAGAGATGATGAAAACTCTTACAGGAAAGGAGGATATGGTGGTTACCAGAATGAGGGTTATAGAAAAGATGATAGAGGACATGAGAAAAGAGTATTCAAGGGAACTTGTTTTAACTATGGAGGAGGACATAGAGCATTTGAATGTAATCAGGGAGAGACAAGCACAAAGATAGAGAACAGTAGAAGAACAACCTTTTTTGAGGAGGATCATGTTGGATCATCTAATAAATTGGAAGATGGAGAAGTGTTGGTAAACAAAAGAGTATTGTGTCAAAGTGAGATGACACAGGAACCATTGTAGAGAAATAGTTTTTTCTGGACCAGATGCAAGGTAGCTAGTAAATGTTGCAAAGTGATTATTGACAATGGAAGTTCATAGAACCTAGTTTCTAAAGAAATGGTGACCAAATTGAAGTTGGAAAGATTGAAACACCTGAAGCCCTATCAGATAGCATTTATTCAAGATTAGGATAAAATACTCATAAGTGAACAATGTTTGGTGAAATTGAAGATAGGAAATTATCATGATGAATTTTTGTGTGATATCATCCCTATGGATGTATGCCATGTTTTGTTGGGAAAGCCTTGGAAGTATGATAGGAAAGCTATTCATGATGGAAAGAATAAAAAATATACCATTGTTGCTAATGGGATGAAGCATACTTTGTTTCCATTGGAGGATATTCCTAAAGTTGAGGTTTGTATGAATGCTAGAGTTTGTTTGGTTGGTGGAAGGAGATTTCTGGATGGACTGAGACATGAGAACATGTGTAATGCCTTGGTTCCTAAGAAGGCTAAAGACTTGAAGCATGTAGAAGAACAATAAAGGAGTTGCTAACAGAATATGAGTAGATCATTTTAGATAATGTACCTGATGGATTGCCACCTATGAGAAGTATAAGTCATTGTATGGATCTAATTCCTAGAGCTAGTTTTCCTAATAAAGAAACACACTTGATGACATAGAAAAAGAATGAAGAGTTGAATAGACAAGTGCAAGAGTTGTTGAAGAAGGGTTTGATTAGAGAAAGCTTAAGTCCATGTGCAGTACCTACTATGTTGGCACCTAAGAAGGATGGAGAATGGATGATGTGTACAAACTCTAAAGTCATAAACAAGATCACCGTGAAGTATAGATTTCCATTTCCCTGGATGGATGACATTATGGATTGTTTGAGTGGAGCTAAATAATTTAAAAAGATAGATTTAAAGAGTGGATATCATCATATCAAAATCAAAGAAGGGGATGAGTGGAAAACAACATTCGAGACAAATGAAGGATTGTATGAGTGGTTGGTGATGCCTTTTGGACTAACAAATGCACCGAGTACTTTCATGAGGCTGATGACTAAGGTATTGAAGAATTTCTTGGGTAAGTTTGTGATTAGATGACATATTAATTTTCAATAAGACTAGAGAGGAAAATTTGTTGCATATAAGACAAGTTTTGCAGAGGTTGAGAGAAGATCAGTTGTTGATAAACATTAAGAATTGTAGTTTCATGAAGGAAGAATTGGTATATCTAGGATTTGTGATATATGTGGATAGATTGAAGATGGATCTTGAGAAATTAAGAGAAATTGTTTAATGGCATACACCAGAAAGCATTGGAGAGGTGATGCAGAGCATCATAGCCAAGCCACTCAACACCATCATTTCTCCAAGGGATTTTAATCCCAAACAAAATTAGGAGAAGATCAAATATATATAACATAAAATTTTCACTTAAATTTCATCAAAATCAAACTCATTTCACTATATTTACAAGATTCTCCAAGTTCTAAAACTCAAAACCACATAGTACTTCAAGCAATCACCAATATATTCATTCCTCAAGGAAAAAGAACAACTAAACATTCTCCCTTATCAAACCATCAAACCACTGCATTTATCAAGATTGATTACAATAGTTCATTTATAGATTTACAAACTCACAACTCACCAAATTCACCATTCTTGACAACTTACATCATAAGGAAAAAGACCACCATTCTTTAATATGCTTTAATAGTGTTTTATATGCAGATGTATTGTGACAGTCATGTGACAGATAGAAATTGACTTGGACAGTATTTTGTAAGTATGCTATGGAAAAATTTATGATGTTTTACAGTGCTTTAAAGATCTAGTAACAGGTTAAGCTGGGATTGAGAGAATGGTTATTCTTTTGAAGTCATCTCCAAGCCCATGCATGTGTTATTTCTCCAAAACCCTATTTGAAACCACCATTTTTGAATGGAAAAACTAAGTTTTTGGCCTTGAAACAACAACTCCACTCCATTTTCCCGTCACCCCTGCACTCACACACAAAAAAAAACTCACATAAAAAATACCGTACTTATCCCATTCCACCATTCTACTAGACTTATATTGGTGGGATGGGCCTTAAACTTCTTTAGTGACTCTCAAAATCATAGTGAAAAGAACTCTGTCTGAGACATAGGATTTCCTTTGATTCTTTTGCTGCTTAAAACTAACTTTCAGACTCCTTGATATTGAAAACTACTCTTTCTCAAATGAGATTACACAAGAACTAACTCTTAGATATTACTAAATTAGCAATACAAGTTAGGAAAAAAAGAAAGAATGTTGATAACTTAGAAAATAGGGGCTTTTATTCAAGATTTTGTTACAAGAATTCCAAGGTTGACCTCTTCCTCGCCTATAGATGTTTTTAATAGTTTTTTCATTCCTTTCAAATGACTTTCTAACTCCCATTTGGTTCAAACTACCTCTTATCTCCTAATTTTCTTGATTTATGCCTTTTTGTATACATAATCACATTTTGACAACAATATTGCATTATTTGCATTATTTGCATTTTCACCTCCTAGTGACTTCTTTTATGACTTGATTACATTTAAATTATCCTTTACAAAGCATTGACACATCATTTTGACTTGAATCATTACAAATTTAACATATTAGCCTCTTGAAAGCATTTAATGACCTGGGTGCTCTTGCACCATACAACCAACCAACAAAGCTTTCCAAGTCTCTTGGAAACACATGCTACATCATCTTCACTTGTACCTGCAAAAAAAAACCAAATTTCCTTGTTCCTTGTCCTCTTCATCTTCATCTTTCTTCATCTCTTTCACTTTTCTTCATCTTCACTTTGCTTCTTCTTGTCATCTTCTTTCTCCATCTCTATCTTCATCTCTTTGCCTTGTACCTTTCTTAGTCTTCATTATCAGGTTCTCAAACAATTTTCTCTTTCAAAAGGACACAAGAATTTCATTTTCATCTCTTCTCCAACTCTTTGCTCAACCAAGGACACAAGGATGTCCTTGCAAACCTACCTTGACCTTCTCAATCACCTTTCATTTTCTCAACTTTTCATCAACTCCCATAAGTGGAGTTTCCCTCATCAGAGCTGCAACTCTTCAATGCTTCTATAGATAGGAATCCATCAGGTTCTAACTACAACACAACTTAGCTTACCTCACCTAGGTGTCTTTTCTTACTCTCCCTAGTCTCTTGGACTTCCTCAATGTAGCTTAGATGGATAAGAACCTGCAACCAACCAATAATCTCAACCTACTATCAACAACTTAATCGCAAACAACTTCCTAGAGAATCTTCAAGCTTTGACACCAATTTTATGTAGAGCATCATAACCAAACCACTCAATACCATCATTTCTTGAAGGGATTTCAATCCCAAATAGGATTAGGAGAAGATCAAATATAGATAACATCAAATTTTCACTTAACTTTCATCAAAATCAAACTCATTTCACTATCCTTACAACATTCTCCAAGTTCTCAAACTACAAACCACATAGTACTTCAAGCAATCACCAATATATTCATCCCTCAAGGAAAAAGAACAACTAAACATTCTCCCTTATCAAACCATCAAACCACTACATTTATCAAGATTGATTACAATAGTTCATTTATAGATTTACAAACTCACAACTCACCAAATTCACCATTCTTGACAACTTACATCATAAGGAAAAAGACCACCATTCTCTCAATCCCACCTTAACCTGTTACCAAATCTTTAAAGCACTGTAAAACATCATAAATTTGTCCATAGCATACTTAGAAAATACTATCCAAGTCAATTTCCATTTGTCACATGACTATCCCAATACATCTGCATATAAAACACTATTAAAGCATATAAAACTCACAAATCCAGATCACCATGCTATCAAACTCTGTCTTCCACACCTTATCCCACTTTAGAAACATCTTTAACAACATAAATATAACATTTATATCACTATTTTCACTATTTCTTCAAATTTCTACTATCCTTACAAACAAGGCACCATTTTCCAAATAAGACTTCATACCATAAAGTGGGTGAATCCCACAAATCAAAAGAAAACTCCAAGAAACAAGGACACCTTTTGAAACCCTTTATTGTCCACTACAATATTACAAAAGCTCCTAATAGACTGTCTTGAAGAAATTTTTCAAAAACTTCAACTGTACGCTTAAAAGGGTTAGTAGATTAGGCCTGTTTTGCAAAGTAGCTACCAAAAAATCAACTCCCTTTCACTCAAGAACTTCAAAAATTCAATGTTCATGCTAAAAAACTCAATATTATTCTATTTTTAAAGGTGGAGAAACTTGAAACCACACTGTTCTATCAAAACCTAGATTATAGGGTGAAAACACCAAGAAACAAGGAGGGTTTTATAAATATTACCCTTACAAACCTCACGCACTCCATCCAATAGTTGAATCAAGCTTAAATATTTCTTCTTATGCTTTTGAAGAAATCTCCAAGCCCATGCATGCGTTATTTGTCCAAAACCATGTTTGAAACCACCATTTTTGAATGGAAAAACTCAATTTTTGGCCTTGAAACAAATCCACTCCATATTCCTATCACCCTTGCACTCACACATAAAAAAATTCCCTACTTATCCCATCCAACCATTCTACTAGACTTATATCAGTGGGATGGGCCTTAAACTTCTTTAGTGAATCTCAAAATCATAATGAAAAGAACTATGCATGAGATACATGATTGCCTTTGATTCTTTTGCTGCTTAAAACTAACTTTCAAACTCCTTGATAATGAAAACTACTCTTTTTCAAATGAGATTACACAAGAACTAACTCTTAAATATTACTAAATTAGCAATACAAGTTAGGAAAAATAGAAAGAATGTTGATAACTTAGAAAAACAAGGGCTTTTATTCAAGATTTTGTTACAAGAATTCCAAGATTGACCTCTTCCTCACCTATACATGTTTTTTATAGTTTTTTCCCTCCTTGAAATTGAATTTATAACTCGCATTCGGTTCAAACTACCTCTTATCTTCTAATATGCTTGATTTATTCCTTTTTGTTTACATAATCAAATTTTTAAAACAATATTGCATTTTTTGCATTTTTTGCATTTTCACCTCCTAGTGACTTCTTTTATGACTTGATTACATTAAAATTAGCCTTTACAAAGAATTGACACATAATTTTGACTTGAATCATTAAAAAATTAACATATTAGCCTCTTGAAGGAATTTAATGACCTGGTTGCTCCTACACCAAGAGGTAAGATCATTTCATGGATTGGAAAGTTTCTACCAAAAGTTTATTTAGGAATTTCAGTTCTATTTGCAGTCCTATGACCGAAACATTGAGAGGGAATAAGAAATATTTTAGGTGGACATTTGGAGTAGATCAAAGTTTTGAATTGTTGAAACAGAAGGTGACTAAGCAGCCTGTGTTGGAGTTACTAGACTTTAATAAGTTATTTCAGGTAGACTGTGATGCAAGTGGAAATGGAATTGTAGTATTAAGTCAAGAAGGAATACTAGTAGCTTATTTCAATGAGAAATTAAATGATGCTAGGAGAAGGTATTCAGTGTATGACTAGGAATTTTATGCTAGAGTTCAAGCCTTGAAGAAGTGGAGACATTACTTGTTGCGTAAGGATTTTGTGTTATATACATATCATCAAGTGTTGCAGTATTTGAGTAGTCAAGGTAAGTTGAATTAGAGACATGTGAGATGGGTAGAATTCTTGCAAAGTTATACTTTTGTTTTGAAACATAGGAGTGGAAAGTTAAATAAAGTTGTTGATGCTTTGAGTAGGAGAAGGAATTTACTAGAAAAGATGAGAGTGGAGGTATTAGGTTTTGATGAATTGAAGAACTTGTATGAGGAAGACCTGAATTTTGCAAAACCTTGGAGAGATTGTAAAGAACTAGTCTTGGAGGATAGGAGTCGGTGGTTGGATTATTTCATTCAGGAGGATATGTTTTTTAGAGGGAATTAGTTGTGTATACCTCATAGTTCAATGAGGGATAGCTTGGTGAAAGCAAAAAATAGTAGAGGATTGGCAAGAAACTTTGGAATTGATAAGATACTAGCATTGGTAAGTGAGAATTACTTTTGGTCACAGATTCATAAGATTTTAGGAAATTTGTGTAGAGTTGTAGAGTTTGTCAAGTTGCAAAAGGGAGTAGTCAAAATTTTGGATTGTATAAGCCTTTGACAGTTTTGAAGAGACCTTGGGAGGATATCAACATGGATTTCATACTTGGCTTACCAAAGAAACATAGAGGTAATGATTCTATATTTGTGGTGGTGGATAGATTTTCCAAGATGGCACATTTCATACCTTGTAAGAAGACAACAGATGCAGTACATGTAGTAGAATTTTTTTTCAAGGAAGTGGTAAGATTGCATGGATTACCTAGGAGTATTGTTTCAAAAAGAGATACAAATTTTATTGGCTATTTTTGGAAGACACTTTGGAAGAAGTTAAAGACAAATTTAAATTTTAGTTCTACTTTTCACCCATAGACTGATGGATAGAAAAAGGTAGTAAACAGGGGTTTGGGGAACTTGCTAAGATGTTTCGTTGGAGAAAAGACCAGAAGTTGGGATTTTTTCCTTGCACAAGCAGAGTTTGCTTACAATAATTTAGTGAATAGGAATACCGGAAAGAAACCTTTTGAGATTGTTACTATAGTTCATCCTAGAGGTATATCATAGTTGCAAGACATCAGTAATGAAGATAAAAGGAGTGTAGAAGCAGAGGAATTTGTAGAACATATGAAAAGAGTGCATACCCAAGTAAAGCAACAATTGGAAGATATGAACCAAAAGTATAAGGAGTGAGTAAATGAAAAGAGGACACATAAGGAGTTTGAAGTTGAAGATGAAGTGATGGTGTATTTGAGGAAGGAAATATTTCCATTTGGCACATATAATAAGCTCAAGACGAGGAAATTTGGACCCTGTAAGATTTTGCAGAAATTTGATTCAGGAAATGCATACGAAGTAGAGTTACTGAATGGCGTTGGTATATCACCTATATTCAACATTGCAGATCTACATCAGTACCATGAAGTAGAATTTAGTAAAGATAATGAAGCAAATTTGGAGAAATGGTTTCCTAAACAATAGTCAGATGAGATAGAAGAGATTTTGGATATCAGAGATGGGAGGAAAACACATGGAAGACAATACAAAGAATATCTTGTGAAGTGGAAAGGCAGACCAATGCAGGATTCTTCTTGGATTTCTTAGGTTGAGGTAGACAATATTGGTTTTCCTTTAGCCCCAAAAAAGTTAGGGACTCACTTTTCAAATAACCCCGGATGTTTGATGCAGGATAATTCTTGGTTCTTTGCAATCCAACATCAACCAAAAATATTTTCATTCTAGTTTTGTTCTTGTTCATTTCAAGTTGATAGATTCAACATATTTTCTCACCAAACCATGTGGATCTATTCTTTCATCGTGGACATGTTAATCTTCCTTATTCCAAAATTTTAGCGCGATTGGATCTTTTTCTTGCAAGTTATCAATTAAGTGACAGTTTCTTGAACTTGCACTAGAATAGTTTCAAGCTTAACAGCTAGTTTGATCTCTTGTGGATCTTTCTCGTAACTTGTAGATCCTTATGGTGTGTTTTGAATTATTCTGTGGAGTGTCCCTGACCTTAATTTAGGTCCACACTTCATCCTATGCACCTGTCGAGGAAAAATTCAAATTTAAGGCTGACCTATTTCATGTACTTGTTACATTTTTCCTTCATCAGAGATTGTAATGATATTTGGCTAACGCGGAAGATCTAGATCTATGGATATGGTATAAAGCATTGTAACGGTCACTAGGATAGAAGAAGTTAATTAAGTAGATCAGTGTAGATTTGATATGTAAGATTTTGCTCGTGTTAAGGAGCATATAAGAATATTGTATTTTGAGCATGTTGTATGAGGCATGTGAGCTGAATCTGTAATCCTAGATGTTTCCAATTGGTTGTAATTGAAATTTTTGATAATAAGAATGATTGAATCTTCATTTTCCTCCATATCTCATGTTTCTTTTGTTGTCTAACTCTTGCTGCATTGTCTTGATTTTTCTCTTTGAGGACCCTGCTACCATGGTTGCACCAATAGGCATGTGTTGCTGCTATATACTTTGCCTCAGTAGTGGATAAAGCAACTACAACCTATCACTTGCTCATCCAACTAACTGTACCACTAAACAACATGAAGATGTATCCACTAGTGGATCTTTTGTTGTCAACATCCCTTGCCCAATCAGAATCCAAATAACCACGAATGTTAAGAGCTATCTGTGATACAACCAAGTTGCCATGATAACACAAAGCATACTTTGAGGTACCCTTTAAATATATGAAAACTCTTTTCACAACATCCTAATGTGACCTTCCTAGATTAGCCATAAACCAACTAACTACTCCCACTACTTGGGAAATATTTGTCCTGGTACAGACCATTGCATACATTAGATTGCAAACTTCACTTGCATAAGGCACTCTGGTCATGTCTTTCATCTCAATAGGAGACTTCATAAAATCTTCAATAGATAGCTTCGTTCCCCGCAACACTGGAACAACTAACCGCTTGCAATATTTCATACTAAATCTCTCAAGGCTAGTATTAATATACTTACACTCGCTGAGCCAAATTTTTCTACGTCCCCTATCCATTATGATTTTCATACCTAGAATATACCTTGCTACACCTAAATCTTTCATTTTGAGTTGTGCTAAAAATTGATATTTTAAATAAGAAATTATGCCCTTACTATTCCCAAAGAATAACATATCATCCATGTATAGGGAAATAATAAGTAAACGATCATTTTTAGTTTTGTAATACACACAATGATTTGATTTTGACCTCAAAAATCTTAATGAAAATACAAATGTGTCAAAATTTTGGTACCACATTCTAGGTGATTGCTTTAAACCATACAAACATTTCTTTAACTTGAAAACTAGTATTTCTTTACCTTTTTCAATAAAGTGCTTAGGTTGGGACATATAAATCTCCATGAAGAAATGTTGTCTTCACATCCATCTACTCAACCTCTAATTCATATGCAGCTACAAGTGACAACAAAAATATGACAGATGCTAGTTTAGCTACAAGAGAAAATATTTCTCCATAATCAATTCCCTCCACTTGGGAATAACCTTTTGTGACCAACCTAGCTTTATACTTCTCAAAAGAACCATCCAGACTAATCTTCTTCTTAAATACCCATTTACATCCAACATGCTTTCGACCTTCAGGTGAAGATACCAAGTCTCAAGTTTCATTCTTTTTTAATGATGCCATTTCTTTATTCATGTCTTCCAACAGGGAATCTGTTGATGGTGTTTTCTGCACAGCAACAACTCAGACAGAAAATGATGTTCTATCTCTCTTGAAAGATAATCTTCAACAATAGATTGTTGAAAATCACCCCAAGGTCTCTCGGGTGTTAGGTCATAACAATGCATAAACAACTCAGATAATATGTGAAAATACTGGTAATCACAATCGGACCTTACTACAAGCAAATTGTATCTCTCCACTTATCAGATCTTGCAATATGATGATCTTTAAATCCTAAATCTAACCAGATAATAAAGAAATAGCAAAAGACAAGGGTGCAAGGATTGAATAAGATCTAAACTATTCCTAGAATGAACAATGCAAATGACAGATATCTGGAATGGACCAATCTCAAATAACCAATTCTTGCTTAACCCACAACGCAATACCACAATAATAGTGCAATATTCTAAGGTGTACATATTTTCAAACCAGAGATATGCATCTCCAATCGAACTTAAGCGCAGACAAATATTAGGTCCAGGTTGACTTCACCAGCCTACTACAATCAGATAGTTACTGGGAGTATAGACCAGAGATTGCTACAAACATTCCAAATATGGAATCACAAACATCATTCACCAAATTAAAACTAATCTATTTCTGAATATTAAACCCTAAATCTTCAAGCAATTTGAAAGATAGAACAAAGGAACCATGCAAGATGAAATAACACGAGATTTCACCAGGAAAACCACAATGTCTTCAATTGTATTAATCACCAAAATGCTGCAACAATTCAACTGTTCTGATACAAAATTTGCTTCAAGAAATCAAACACTACTCCTATTACAAAATAATCTAGCTCTTGCTCTTTAATTCCTAATGTCTTCTAGCTAATGTCTCACACTTTACAATGAGGCGAGAATGCCTATTATAGCAAATCCCAAGATATGTCGGCCTAGCCAAACATTTTTACAAAATAATAAAAACCCACCAAAACAGGTTGGCTCAGGAAGGAAATAAAACAAAGGCACACATTAAATGCCATCATCCAGGTCGGCCTTGACACAATCTTCAATGCAGTCCTGTCCAATGCATGCCCCGTGATAATAGGGAAGCACAAATCTCAAAATAAGCATTAACCGCTTCTTCCCTTATCCTCTCTTTCCAGACGAACCCTGCACCCTCAAGAATGTTCCATCCAGCTCGGTGACAGGTGGCAAAGGTAATACCCTAAGCCGACATTTAATAGCATCAATCTCTTCCTTGGACCGTTCAACAATTTTATCCCAATCTTCCCTATGGGCCAGATATTTATCCATCACTGCCAAGTAGGTGGCTGCATCATCAAGCTGATGGCCGGTTACAACTCCTTCTGCATCTGGGGCATAAAATTCATGCCACCATTCCCTTAGCTGCTCAAGACTCAAGTACTTAGGAGCGATTTTCCTCCTGCCGATCATCACCTCAAAGAACGCAATGCATCCATCATACACTGTGGTGAGATCCCCATCAATCTGTTTCTTTCTTTTCAGGATCTTCTTCATGGCCTTCTGCCTAATCTGCAGAGCCTCGAACCATTCCCAAGGTTCGTCCAATCTGGAGGAAGGAAGTATTCCATCTACCAGCAATTGATCCCGACCATGTCCCATGATAACTCTTGATTTCTACAACAGGAGGTCCATGTCCTCGTTGTCTTGGGACAGTACATGTTCTAATAGCTCCTTAGCCCAAACTGCATCCTTTCCAACCGATAGAATGTCCCTGATGGCATCATCTCCCTTCGTTTGTATGCTCACCAACCAATCTATTGCAGCCTGAGCTGAGGTTTTCATCTTCTCAATTTCAGAAATTGTTTCTTTGGGCAAAAAGCCGGGAGTGGCAGAAGAAGAATGATGGAAGGATTGCAGAGGCTTCATTACCTCCTCCAAACATTTCCTTAATCTTTCATTTTCCCTCTTTAATTCACTCTTCATCTGAGTCTCCCTCTTCAATCTGTCAACAATCACCGCACTAGACCCTTTAAACTCTTCTATATCTTGCTCTATGGATGCAGGCCCAAGGTTAATCATTTGTACATTATAATCCTGACCAGTAACATCTTCTCTCATTTTGTCCGCGGCAGGAGTGGCAATGTGGATAACCCTGTTATTGGCTTCATCCCTTTCCACCTTTGAAACCACCTTGGTAGCCTTCCTTTTCTTCCCCTTGCCAATCTTTGATAGCATTTCGTCCCAGTCCAAGGGAGTATCCTCAACAATCACTTGTTTCTTTCTTGCAAGCTCTCTTTCTAACCAGTCCGAAGCTGCAGGCTCCACCCGGATTTCCTCTATTTTCCCTTCCTCCGACTGTTCTGTCGCATTCTCTTCTTCTTTTCCACCCTCTGCAATTACTCTGTCCTCCACTTCCTCGGGGAATTGCTCACCTTAGCCAGCTTCTTCAAGTTCCACCTCTAGATGTACCAGTGATGGGACCTTAGCAGGGATATTTTCCTCTGGCTCAGGCGATCCGCGGCCTTTGTCACTTTCCGGGGAGTCCTCATATTGTACCAAAGGAGAAGTATGTCATTCCTCCTCTTCTACCTCCAGCTCTGTTGCTTCACTAAAGAGAGTCCCCTCCTTGAAGGGCTCTGCTTCTCCGCTAGTCTCCTGTTCCCCCAGAATTTTCGGCTTTGGTATGCTTGGTGGAGGAGAAACAACCTTGGGTGGCTCCACAACTGGTGGCCTTAGAGGAGAATCCTTCTTCAGCACAGTATCCTTCGGAGAGGGAGTTCTGGATCTCCTGGTATAAACCTTGGCTTTCTCCCCTCCTGAACTCTCCACATCAACAATTGGAGGTTCATCACCTGAAGCACCCTGACCCTTCTTCTTTGCAGTTCGAGTTGTTCTTGCCTTCTTCGGCGGTGGAGGAGCATCTTCCTCTTCTGCCTTTTCCATTTCCTCCTCATCAGAGGACTTACTAAGCGCCAGAGTCTTCCATCTTCTCTTTCCTTTCGACTTCCTTTTTGCTTCGGGCTCACCCTCTTTAGGACCTCTGACCTTGATCTTAAAAGGGGAGCTTTTGGTAGTTTTCCCTTTGGGGTCATCTTCCCCGGATTCCTCTGAAGTAGACATGGGGCTCAGACTTCCCATCAAATTGAAGGTGCAGGTTACCTTCTCATTCTCCAGCTGCCAAATCTTATGTTTAAGCCAAGAAAGGGTGAATTTCATCACCGGGGCCATCAGATCTTCCAATTTCATAACCTCGTCCTCATTCCAATTGATATCCCCAACCGGCCAATCCTTCACTGCTTCATAGGTGTGGTCATGTACCAGATTTCCATCATCCTCCAACTGATTCGGGATCAGCATGACATTGTATTATCTGACTGCCTCCACAGGGAGCCTGGAATATCTCTTCTTTCTGGCCTCAAGGTTATCTTTGATATTCACACAATAATCTTCCAGGTCATCCTTATGCCTGTAATCCCTAGTAGCTTTCTTCTGCGCTTCTCCTGTTATGTCAAAGTTCATCCTTTTGGAATGGAAAGAGAAACCATACGCTGCCAATTCCTCTTCTGCAGTGTGGGCTGATTGGATAGAAGGGCACATTTCTGCCACACCAATTCCAAGGGGGAAATCTCCACCAAAGCCTGTCTTGTGCTTCTCTCTCTTTACCACAGCATCAAATTCACAAATTTGCCTCACAACTTCTAACAAAACAAGGTGATCAGTGGGATACCGAGGCAACCTGTAAGGAGCAACTGGGCATCCATCAATTCTGAGGTAGGTGAAGGTGGGGAATTCGATGAACCAAGCTCCATAGTTCTTTATTAGCCCTTTGGCCCCATCCGACAGCCTCATGTGTTCAGCATTCTGTAGCATTCGGGTGATATGCATTGTGAATGCATTGTTAGCCCTTCTGTAATCTTTATGCCCAAGATGCAATTCTGGATAGACCTCATAAATGATATCCTCTCCAAGTGTCCCCCTCGGATTCAGACCCTTATATGGGTAAGAGATGGCCAACACATACATTACATATGAGGACATAGTGAACCTCTTTGTCTCTAGGACACTCCTCAATTGCTTGTCAATTTCTATGCTAATAAGCCCTACCCAATGATAATTGGTCCCTTGTCCAATTTTGGTGATCACATGGACCATCCAACTCTCCAACACTCTTGCACTTTTCAATCCGGCCACCCTGCTCATAAATGTGATGGCATCATATACATCTGATCTGAACTTAACCCTGTGCAACTGTTTGGGCAACTTAGAATGGTGGGAATTTGGCTTCTCCAACCATGAGTTAATTATCTGTTGAGCCTTGACTGGCTCATTCTCATAGTACGTCTTAGCTGTGTCTATGTTCAGAGCACACATAGAAGGTAGATCGGGCATGATGAAGGCTCGTGCAATGGAAGCAGGACTGAAGTTCGCCAAGACTCTTCCCTCAGTGCTAACCACCCTCTCTGTATCAAAGTCATACTGTCTGGTGCACTCGAGAATCACTCATAACACTGGACCGCTGGAGGGAAGCCTGCCACATGCACTAGTCTGGATTTTATCATTCCTTACCTCAAGGCCGACAGATCCTTCTCCGCCATCCTCTGCTTAAACTCCTTGTATCTCCAGGCCCCAACATTGGTATCAAATACCTCGGCCCACATAGAAGACACCTTGCTCTTGGGAAGCTGACTCTTCATATCTAGTCGTAACCGTTCTGCTTCAGAGATGGATGACCCTCCTGTGCCACCCTTAGATTTCCCGACCGCAGCCTTGCTTGATTCGGCCTGCACTCACAAAAGATACCATTAGTACTCAATTATTAGGCATATTCAGACCAAAGGTTAGCATAAGATCATATAAAAACATTAAAATTCATCACAACTGCCAATCCTTTGAAGATCCGGAAAAACAAAGCATTCCGGGAAAATATCACAATTCGGGAAAATCCAGTCAGGGCAGAATTTCGGAGAAATCCGACCCAGACGGATTCCTGCCGCCAAAGCATCATTAGTCAAATGGATCATTAGTACGTATGAGAGATCAAAAGATAATCATTCAATTCACTCATTGGCAACAATAAATCAGCATTAAACAATCGTTCCATTGGTCCTATCATCGAAACATCAAAAAGGACAAAGTCAGACAAGAAATCCAGAAAAAACCGAATAGAACGAATTTTCACAGACAGCTTGAAATGTTCCGATAACTACCCTAGCCCACGGAATAAGCCCAAACCGGAAAAATCCGAAAGCAGCGAAATTCTGTGAGGACCTCGGAAACCCGTTAAACGACACAACGCGAACCAAAAGCCAGATGATCACGGGATCTCCTCTTCCTGAGTTCTGATGGTCTCAAAACTGATAGTAATCAACAAGACTTAGGACGCAAAGGACTTCAACTTCTCAAAAGCTCTCAAAGGACGAATCCCAATGCCAAAACAATGATGCCCTAATTTGAATAACCAGCCCCCTGCCATTAAAACCAGGGGAAACTTTAAGGTTTAAAATATCAGCTAAGGATTTACCTAAAGCACCCAGATCTTCACAGGACGGGGGGGTCAGCGTGATACCAGGACAAGATCGCTCAATCACAACGAAATCTCCGCCCTGGGCCAAACACCGAGGAAAACCCTAACTTTGCACTATATGGCAGATCACGCACCAAGAAAGCAAATAATCTAACCTAGAACCCCGTCCAAAGGATACACATGCCATCTAATGGATAAATAGAGCTCGTAGGGCAGAGGTGAAAGGGTTCTACAACAAAACGGGTCAAACCCTGACTCTATAAACACGGAATCAAGACCCAGCAAATGCCGACCCAAATGATCACCATTAAATACAAAGAACCCAATCATGGCGTAAACAAACAAAAGGGGCCGTCGACAACCTACCATGGATCAAGGCGGACGAACTTCGAACTTCGAAAAGATGACCACGTAGTAAACACGCCCAAGCAATGAAAACCTAGACACTGGCATCCAAACATTCCTCACACACACGAGTCAGGATCGATCCTCAAAGCCCAAATGAAAATTCTCAATCGCCAGAGCAAAAACAAGTGAATAGACGAACTCAGAATGATGCTTGAAATGCCCTAAATCCGCCCTTATACTCGTCTGAGAAAAGGTACCTCGGTCATTAATGTGCGACAAGACACTTCTGACAAATCCGGAAACCCGAGCTCAAAACGGAATTCCTGAAAATCCCAGGATGCGCGGAAACACAGATTTCACGGAAATGCAGAAACCGGGGAAATGACGAAGGCCGAGATTTTGGCAAAGTCCGGGAAAATCTGCTATGACAGGAAAATCCCGGGATCAAGCAAAAACTCAGATTCGGGGAATCCGGCTAGAAACAGACAAAGGACCAGGGCCTGGGAAAATCCGCAAGATCCGAAAAATCCCGGATCCAGATGAAAACCCAGATTTGGCTTAAAACTTAATTTCAATCAATTCCAGTCTCAAGGCAAGGTCAAAGCCAGCAAGACCAACATGTCAAAACCTTAAAATGATAAATCCAATAAAACCAAAGTTCAAAAGACATCCGAAAAGAGGGTCCCTACTCCAAGTGGGGCGTGTGTGCAAAAACTGCACAACAAATGGCGACTCTGCTGGGAAAATGCTCCTAAGCATTTCGATGACAAACTAGAATCAAGAACCCAGAACTCATGGTTTCAACTCAGGCATCCAGCCACCATCCCATGTTTAAACAAAGAAACCCCTAGCCACTCAAACATTCCTATACCAGGGTCAAAGTGTGTGCACATGCATTCATTACCGTCCCTTAGTTGCAACAAGAACCAGACCATGTATAAACAAGCTACGTAAAGATTCATACTCTAAAAGTAACCTGGATAGAGCCTCGCTACCAGTCAGGCATCCATAGCCCTGATGAGGTTATCGCTGTGATCCTCCTGAACATAGCTCTACTGCCAGCCAGGCGTCTATAGCCCCGGTAGAGATATTCAGATCCCCCTGATAAGTTGAATTCAAATTTCTTAACTTTCATATTTTCTCTCTTTTTTTTTTTCTTTTTTTTTACTCATTTCCTTCAACCTGTGAACAGTGAAGTTCACACTCAGGGCTAAGAACCACAATGGCACTAGAGCAAAAAATGATTTCTCACCTGTTCAAACCTTATAAGGACCTCTTACAACTTCAGGTATATTAAGGTTTAGAAGTATAAGACCCCAATATATTCCTATTAAAACCGACTAGAGAACCTCTGTCTTAACATAAGGATAAATTACATAGTGTAAGGAGTTCGTACCATGGCATCCTGGAAGGATGATTAGAGTTTGTAAAAGAGATACCAAGAACATCAGACCTGCTTTATCATCATTGCCATATAGATGCACTCAAAGATTCTCAAAAGGAAAGGAACCAAGAGCAAGAGCAACGCAAACCAAAACAAACAAACCAAAGCAAACTTACCCTAACCAAAGCAAAGCAAGCAAACCAAAAGAGAAACCTACTTTAACCAAACAACAAGCAAAGCAACCTAAACTAACTATGTACAGAGCAGGGAGCTGCAAACAACTCAGGACTGGAAATAATGTTTCAGGTACTGCCCATTGACAGGCAGTGGGATATCTTCTCCCGTGAGAGTCTTCAGACGGAAGGCATTATCTCCAAGTATTTCAGCAATCTGATATGGGCCAAACCACAGTTTATCAAACTTTCCATGATTCCCTTTCTGATCATGAGGCTTATCCCAGTATAGGACAAGGTCAGAAATCCTGAAGGCTTTGACTTTAGCCCTCCTATCAAACCATCTCTTAACTACCCCATGATGTTTGGCAAAATTCTCCAGGGCATTGTCTCGTTTCTCCTCAAGGTGCAATAATTCCGTTAACCTATCCTCTCGTCTATCCCCTTCATCATAAAACTAATTTATAAACTGTAGAGTTGGGATCTTGAGTTGGATAGGGAAAACTGGTTCCAGACCGTACACTAAGTGATAAGGAGATGTTCCAATGGAGGACTTAAGCCTGGTACGATCTGCCCAAAGGGAAAACCGAAGCTGGGTGTGCCAGTCTTTAGGGTTTCTCTCTAACAACTTACGGATGACGGTCAACAAGTTCTTATTAGAGGATTCTACTAAACCATTGCCCTGAGGGTAATAATTAGATGCAAACTTCACAATAATGCCATGATCAAAGGCCCAATTCGACAATTTCAAAGATGCAAAGGCAGGACCATTATCACAAACAACAACAATAGGGCATCCAAAACGATTAAGAATAGCCGACTCTAAGAAATCAATCACTACCTCAGATGTACATTGCCTACAAGCAAAAGCTTCAGTCCACCTCGTAAAATAATCAGTAATAGTGAGAATGTACCTGTGTCCTGCAGAGGATGGGGGGTTGATGGGGCCTATGAAATCCATACCCCATTGAGCAAAAGGTCTTACCTCAGTAACCGGTTGGAGTGGGAGTGCTGCACACCTTTCTCTTGTTGCTGCAGTCTGGCAAGTATGATAGGTCCTGACATGTTGGTGAACATCCTTGAACAGTGTAGGCTAGTAATATCCTGCCCTCAAAATATGATTTGCAGTGGCAATTGCAGAACCATGACCAGTGCCATATTTCTCATGAAACTCAGTCATCACCCGATCAACTTCCTATTTCCCAAGACACCTCAAATAAATGCCTTCATGATTTCTTTTATACAGAACAGCTCCTTTCAACATGAAACCGTCACTTTTCAATCGTAAAGCTCTCCTCTGAACTGCACTGAGATGACCTAGAGGTCGTTGATTCAGCAGATAATACACCAGGTCATCATACCAACCATTTGGGGATACCTCTTCAATATTATAATTCTGAACAGACAATTCAGGGCCCATTTCTGCCATAGTCTGAGTGAGTCCTTGTCCTCTCACCAACTTCATGGGCTGGATCTCAATATCATACTTTTGCAGCATAGTCACCCATTTAGCTCTACGCTCACCTAACTCATTCTGCATCAAGAGTAACTTAACTGCAGAATCAGGGACAATTGCATATACCTTATTTCTCAGGATATAATGCCTGAATTTCTTTACTGCTCTGACCAGGGCATATGCTTGCTTTTCCACACTTGGATATTTCAACTCAGCATCTTTTAATGGTGCGCTCATAAAAGCAATAGGATTCTCATTTCCCTCATCAGACATTTGAGTAAGCATTCCAGCACATGAGTGGTCTGAAGCAAAGGAATACATATAGAAGGGTTTGCTGTAATTAGGACTTACCAGCACTGGAGCATCAACAATGGCTCTTTTGATATCTGCAAAGGCTTCCTTTGCTTCTGTAGTCCATTCAATCTTCGCATCTTGTTTCAACATTGCATTCAATGGCTTAACAATTTCAGCAAATCCAGTGATGAATTTTCTGACAAAGTTAATCTTACCAAAGAAAGACTTCATTTCCTTTTTGCTAGCAGGTGGCTGAATCTTCAAGATGGCCTCCACTCTTTCCGGATCAATAGCAATTCTCTTTTCTGATATGACATGTCCCAGTAGCTTTCCTTCTGTTACTTTGAAGATGCACTTTTTGGGATTCAAGGATATGCCAAATTCTCTGCACCTTTGGAATACTTTGTGCAGATCCAAGATGTGATCCCCTCTATTCTTTGAAAACACAGTCAAATCATCCATATAAATGATGATGCATTTACCTATAATATCCTTAAAGGCAATATCCATAGCTCTCTGAAACATGGCCCCTGCATTGATGAGTCCAAATGGCATCCTCCTGTAGGTGAAGGTACCCCACTTAGTTGTAAAAGTAGTCTTGTGTCTGTCCTCATATTGGACCATCACCTGATTGTATCCTGAATAACCGTCTAGAAAAGACATCATCTGGGAACCGTTGACCACTTGTAGCACCTCATCCAAAGAGGGAACTGGATAGTTATCTTTTTCTGACGATCTATTTAGATTTTTGAAATCAACGTAGAGCCTAATTTCTCCATTCTTCTTTCTCACTAGAGCCAAATTTGCTACCCAAGTTGAATGCCTGACTGGAAATATGATTCTAGCAGATAGCAACTTCTGAACTTCTTTCTGTATGACTGGTTCCAACAATGCGTTGATAGGTCTCTGTCTCTGTCTGAAAGGCTTGGCATCTGGCTTCAAGGGTATAGTATGAGTTATGATTGATGTATCATAGGTCTTCAAGTCTTCATAACTCCAAGCTACAATATCAGGAAAGCTGTGGAGTGCTCCAATTATTCCTTGTCTTTCTTCAGGAGTGCATACTTTGCCAATAAAAATGTTCTTGGCATTATCTTCAGTTCCCATATTGTAAGTATCACACTGTCCATTGATGGATTCTTTCTTGGACTTTTGTTCCTGATCCTTAATCTTATCCATATCAAAAATGCGTTCCAATTGTACCATCCCCCGGGGAATAGTATTTGATTTTAGATTCAACACACCTTCTAGATCCAATTCTACTTCCTCAGGCTCTGTTTCATTGATGATTTGGGAAGCAAAAATATCTGTATTTGTGATAAAAATCCAAAATATGCATATCATCCTCAAACACCTGGAAGTTAGTCACATTGTCTGGAACTGATGGCACAGGAGTTAATTCTATAGTGAATTTCTTCAATCCTGACAAAGACAAAGGCTACAGAGTGCTTGCTGCTTGAGCCAGAGAATCAGCAGTTTGATTCTTCTTTCATGGGATCAGTTGGATATTAAAAGTGTCAAATCCCTCAATGAGGTCCCACACTCTATGTCTATAATTGGTCATTCTCCTATCATGGCATGAATATTGTCTCCTTACTTGTTTAACCACTAACTCAGAATCACCAAAAACTTGCAGAACCTTAACCTTCTTCTTAAGTGCCATAAGGAGTCCATGAATTAATGCTTCATACTCCGCTACATTATTTGTGCAATGGAATTGGAGCCTATGGGCTGCAAAGAAATTCTTACCTTTTGGACTAATCAATTCAAACCCTGCCCCAACTCCATGTTTGGATTTGGATCCATTAAATCTGAGAGTCCAGCACTCAGCAGTAGTAGTCTTCTTTATTACATCTTTTGGCTCAATATTGCTGTGTGATTCTTTAGGCAATATAGGCCTCTTGCTTTCACACTCTTCCTAAGGATTCTGCTTGTCTGTCTTAACTGTCTGAATCAGACTCATGCATCTCTATACTTGTTCTACTGCTGTTTGGCATAAACAACACTCCAACTCTGAATGGGAAGCATTATGAACTCTACACCAATTAGGTAAGAGTAATTCCTCAAAGCGTGTCCTTTTCCTTAGGTGGGTTTGATTCTCCATACACTACTTGATGAATTCCCGAAAACTGTCCAACAGACTGATCTGATTATCTTCAGGTTCCTTTTCTTCCTTAACTGACTCTGTCAAAACAGTAACAGGGCTGGATCCTGTTTCTGCATCATCAAGCATTGTGTGCAGCATCAATATCTCCTCTGAGTCTGATTCCTCGTACTAAGATGACAGCACGTAATTTCCCATTCCTACTGATATCAGAACTTCTGTTGAAGTCTTTTGGTATTCTGTAATCATGTACTTCATTCTTGGCTCTCTCTCAATTCTGATCTGATTGGGCACTCATTTCCAGGGAAGCCACATGTGACAGTGGTCAGTGGACACATAACCATTCAGAGCCTTCGTAAAATCTTTCCTAGAATCAAACCATACGCATCAGGAATATCAGCTACCTAAATATTGATAACCTGCTGAATCCTTGGATTAGAGGCTATCTGCATTTGGATCATGTTTAACTCTCCCACCACATTTACTTCAATTCTATCTAACTGAGTCACCTTCTTTTGAGAATCAGTAGGTTTAATTCCTAGAGCTCTACAAACTCCAAAGGGCATCACATTGGTAGAAGCACTAGAATCTAATAAACCATTATGCAGATTCTTACCGAATATGCGCACAGAAATCAGAAATGGTGGAGTTTCTGTCTTTCCTTGAAACAAAGTAGGCTGAGTATCTACTTGAGCCACTTGAGTCTTATCCTTTTCTTTTCCTTTGTCTCCAGGGGGAAGGTTAGTCTGATTTTGTGTCTTCTGAGGCTGAGAACTAGACATCTTGCTAATATTTTCACCAGAAGGCTTGTCCAAGGACACTGAACGTGCATCATAAGTACCCAAAACTGCCTCCTAATTGCAAGAAATCTTAATAATTCAAATGCTAAAAGATTTACCTTTAATTTTTTGAACTCCTCAGCAATATAAGAAGCCATCTGCTCCTCGCTCATATTGGTTGATACTTCCCTGAGAGGTTCCTCCACCTTGTCTTTACACACTTGAACAACCTTTTCCCTCTGTGGGTCAATTTGAGCTTGTCATTCTTTAGAAAGGTATTGTCTAGAAACAGGTGGATAGGATGGACTATTGCTAGCATGAGTATCTGGGGGAGTATTGAAGTTGTTAGGAGGAATGGAAGTAGTGAAAGGACCTCCAGCTTGTGGGCGCCTATGAGGCATATCCCTCAAACCCTGCCTCTGGAACATCTAGACTTCTTCAACGTAGGCTTCCTCCTGATCAAGAGGGCCATTATCATTCATTATTTCTTCATTGAATAGCTGAGCCACTTCATCTCCATTGCAGACCTGATCTATTTTGTCTTCATGGGAGTTAGATTCTTCCTCTGGGATATTCTCTTCATTTGCTGGAAAGGGAGCATGATTTAATACTAACATAGGAGAATCATAAGAGCTTGAGGGCACAATCTCCTGTCCATTCGCATTATTCTCTACCTCGTACTAGAAAATAGAAATAGCAGTTTGGAATTCTGGACATTGTAACTCTGAATGCTGACTCGTCTTATGGAGCCTACACCATCCTGATAGAGCCGCTTCAGCCAAATAAACACCACTAGGAGGCTTGTCCTGACTGACTGGCTGATTTGCAGATTGATTGACAACTTGATTAGCTAGCTGATCTAATGGGGTAGGGACTCCTCCATTGTTAGGTCCTGTATTCCAGGTTCTATTATGCCCTTGTGATTGCCTCTTATCAAATCCAGATCCACTACCTTGACTTCTATCAAAATTATGTCTCCTTTCATTATTGAACCCTCTATCATTGCTATAACCCCTATCCTGATTGTATCCTCTATCATTATAGAATCCTCTGTCATTACATTGTCCCCTGTCAAAGTTCGGGCCTTGTGAAAACTCTCTGTTATGATTGGATTGCATGCCTTTTTGAGCAGCTTGTAACTAACTATTTTGATTCCTGAGGTAAGTCACCTCTAGGTTTAGCTTCTTTATCTGCTCAGCCATTTCATCAATCCTTTCCTTATTCGAGTCTACAAAAGGGGGTCAGCTTGGGTTACTCTGAGGAGGGACAGATATTGTAGCAGATCTCATAGACTGATGTAATACTTTAGAATTTTGTAGATAAGCAGAGAAACTATTTGGCTGCGGCTAATACATGGGCTGGTTAACCTGTTGTTGTGGGAAGTTCATCATAGGGGAGACTTGACTCATGGGATGACCAGGGTGTGACACCATAGGTAATTGAGGAACTGGGTTGATGATTGGAGTATGATTGGTAAGTGCCTGATTTACTGCTTGAACCTAGCCAGGATGCGCAACTGGTCCTGAAGAAGGCAGCGGTCTAGTCAAGTGTTGTCTCAAATCTGTACTAAGCTTGACAGCCTCTGTATAAGAATCAGTTAGGGTTCCTAGGGGATTGGGTCTCCATTTCAGAAAGGTTGTTGTTAGGCTATCCAGAGCTTCATAATAGACTCCTAGGGCAGTATCATCATCTAAAACATATGGGTCTTGCAATCTGGTGTATGCACGGTGAAACCTATTATTGAAACTGGATATTGGTTCGTTGACCTCTCTCTTGACTTTGATGAATTGCAGGTATAACTCGTTGGCACTAATGGGTATTCAGAACTTCTGTAAAAGAGCAATTTCAAGATCATTCCAATTAAGAATTGAACCAGCAGGGAGATGGTTGTACTAGTAAAAGGCTTCTTCTCCTAGTGAATAAGGAAACAACCTACAGGCGACATCCTCATGGACAATCCCTCTATCTTTGAAACAAGTTTGGAAAATCCTCACATGTTCTTTTGCAGTCCTATTTGGGTCATTAGCATGGAATTTTGAACATAAATGCTCAGGGTTTTTGGGCATTACATTGTAGGCTTGGAAGAATAGGGGCGATGGATTATTAGCAAGGAAAGCCATTGGTAGAAGTGGGGGAGGTGGTTGTAGTTGGTTAACAAAAGGCTGAGGTTGCTGAATGGGAACTGCTTCAGGGATGGGTATGGCTTCAGCCTCTGGATGTGAAGATCTGGATGATGCGGGTGAAGGGATGGGTGATGATGATTCTCCCCTTTCTCGAGTCCTTCTTGACCTAGTGGGGAACTGTAGCTCCTCTAAATCTTCCTCTCCTGTGGTAGATCTGGTATTTCTCCAAAACCTCTCTAGAGAGATGGCATTCAAGAAATGATCCAGTGTGCTCATTCAGGCCCTCCTTCTAGCGCCAATCTGTTGATGGTGTTTTTTGCATAGGAACAACTCAGACAGAAAATGATGTTCTATCTCTCTTGAAAGATAATCTTCAACAATAGATTGTTGAAAATCACCCTAAGGTCTCTCGGGTGTTAGGTCATAACAATGCATAAACAACTCAGATAATATGTGAAAATGTTGGTAATCACAATCGGACCTTACTACAAGCAAACTGTATCTCTCCACTTATCAGATCTTGCAATATGATGATCTTTAAATCCTAAATCTAACCGGATAATAAAGAAATAGAAAAAGACAAGGGTGCAAGGATTGAATAAGATCTAAACTATTCCTAAAATGAACAATGCAAATGACAGATATCTGGAATGGACCAATCTCAAATAACCAATTCTTGCTTAACCCACAACGCAATACCACAAGAACAGTGCAATCTTCTAAGGTGTACAGATTTTCAAACCATAGATATGCATCTACAATTGAACTTAAGCGCAGAAAAATATTCGGTCCAGGTTGACTGCACCAGCCTACTACAATCAGATAGTTACTGGGAGTATAGACCAGAGATTGCTACAAACATTCCAAATATGGAATCACAAACATCATTCACCAAATTAAAAATAATCTATTTCTGAATATTAAACCCTAAATCTTCAAGCAATTTGAAAGATAGAACAAAGGAACCATGCAAAATGAAATAACACAAGAGATTTCACCAGGAAAACCACAATGTCTTCAATTGTATTAATCACCAAAATTCTGCAACAATTCAACTGTTCTGATACAAAATTTGCTTCAAGAAATCAAACACTACTCCTATTACAAAATAATCTAGCTCTTGCTCTTTAATTCCTAATGTCTTCTAGCTAATGTCTCACACTTTACAATGAGGCGAGAATGCCTATTATAGCAAATCCCAAGATATGTCGGCCCAGCCAAACATTTTTACAAAATAATAAAAACCTGCCAAAACAGGTCGGCTCAGGAAGGAAATAAAACAAAGGCACACATTAAATGCCATCATCCAGGTCGGCCTTGACACAATCTTCAATGCAGTCCCGTCCAATGCATGCCTCGTGATAATAGGGAAGCACAAATCTCAAAATAAGCATTAACCGCTTCTTCCCTTATCCTCTCTTTCCAGACGAACCCTGCACCCTCAAGAATGTTCCATCCAGCTCGGTGACAGGTGGCAAAGGTAATACCCTAAGCTGGCATTTAATAGCATCAATCTCTTCCTTGGACCGTTCAACAATTTTATCCCAATCTTCCCTATGGGCCAGATATTTATCCATCACTGCCAAGTAGGTGGCTGCATCATCAAGCTGATGGCCAGTTACAACTCCTTCTGCATCTGGGGCATAAACTTCATGCCACCATTCCCTTAGTTGCTCAAGACTCAAGTACTTAGGAGCGATTTTCCTCCTGCCGGTCATCACCTTAAAGAATGCAATGCATCCATCATACACTGCGGTGAGATCCCCATCAATCCGTTTCTTTCTTCTTAGGATCTTCTTCATGGCCTTCTGCCTAATCTGCAGAGCCTCGAACCATTCCCAAGGTTCGTCCAATCTGGAGGAAGGAAGGATTCTATCTACCAGCAATTGATCCCGACCATGTCCCATGATAACTCTTGATTTCTGCAACAGGAGGTCCATGTCCTTGTTGTCCTGGGACAGTACATGTTCTAATAGCTCCTTAGCCCAAACTGCATCCTTTCCAACCGACAGAATGTCCCTGATGGCATCATCTCCCTTCGTTTGTATGCTCACCAACCAATCTATTGCAGCCTGAGCTGAGGTTTTCATCTTCTCAATTTTAGAAATTATTTCTTTGGGCAAAAAGCCAGGAGTGGTAAAAGAAGAAGGATGGAAGGATTGCAGAGGCCTCATTACCTCCTCCAAACATTTCCTTAATCTTTCATTTTCCCTCTTTAATTCATGCTTCGTCTGAGTCTCCCTCTTCAATCTGTCAACAATCACCGCACTAGACCCTTCAAACTCTTCTATATCTTGCTCTATGGATGCAGGCCCAAGGTTAATCGTTTGTACATTATAATCCTAACCAGTAACATCTTCTCTTATTTTGTCCGCGGCAGGAGTGGCAATGTGGATAACCCTATTATTGGCTTCATCCCTTTCCACCTTTGAAACCACCTTGGCAGCCTTCCTTTTCTTCCCCTTGCCAATCTTTGACAACATTTTGTCCCAATCCAAGGGAGTATCCTCAACAATCACTTGTTTCTTTCTTGCAAGCTCTCTTTCTAACCAGTCCAGAGCTATAGGCTCCACCTGGATTTCCTTTGTTTTCCCTTCCTCCGACTGTTCTATCGCTTTCTCTTCTTCTTTTGCACCCTCTGCAATTACTCTATCCTCCTCTTCCTCAGGGAATTGCTCACCTTGGCCAGCTTCTTCAAGTTCCACCTCTGGATGTACCAGTGATGGGACCTTAGCAGGGATATTTTCCTTCGGCTCAGGTGATCCATGGCCTTTGTCACTTTCCGGGGAGTCCTCATAATGTACCAAAGGAGAAGTATGTCGTTCCTCCTCTTCCACCTCTAGCTCTGTTGCTTCACTAAAGAGAGTCCCCTCCTTGAAGGGCTCTGCTTCTCCGCTAGTCTCCTGTTACCCCAGAATTTCTGGCTCTGGTATGCTTGGTGGAGGAGAAACAGCCTTGGGTGGCTCCACAACTGGTGGCCTCGGAGGAGAATCCTTCTTCAGCATAGTATCCTTCAGAGAGGGAGTTCTGGATCTCCTGGTATAAACCTTGGCTTTCTCCCCTCCTGAACTCTCCACATCAACAATTGGAGGTTCATCACCTGAAGCATCCTGACCCTTCTTCTTTGCAGTTCGAGTTGTTCTTGCCTTCTTCGGTAGTGGAGGAGCATCTTCCTCTTCTGCCTTTTCCATTTCCTCCTCATCAAAGGACTTACTAAGCACCAGAATCTTCCATCTTCTCTTTCCTTTCGGCTTCCTTTTTGCTTCGGGCTCACCCTCTTTAGGACCTCTGACCTTGATCTTAAAAGGGGAGCTTTTGGCATTTTTCCCTTTGGGGTCATCTTCCCCGGATTCCTCTGAAGTAGACATGGGGCTGAGACTACCCATCAAATTGAAGGTGCAGGTTACCTTCTCATTCTCCAGCTACCAAATCTTATGTTTAAGCCAAGAAAGGGTGAATTTTATCACCGGGGCCATCAGATCTTCCAATTCCGTAACCTCGTCCTCATTCCAATTGATATCCCCAACCGGCCAATCCTTCACTACTTCATAGGCGTGGTCCTGTACCAGATTTTCATCATCCTCCAACTAATCTGGGATCAGCTTGACATTGTATTGTCTGACTACCTTCATAGGGAGCCTGGAATATCTCTTCTTTCTGGCCTCAAGGTCATCTTTGATATTGACCCAATAATCTTCCAGGTCATCCTTATGCCTGTAATCCCTAGTAGCTTTCTTCTGCGCTTCTCCTGTTATGTCAAAGTTCATCCTTTTGGAATGGAAAGAGAAACCATACGCTGCCAATTCCTCTTCTGCAGTGTGGGACGATTGGATAGAAGGGCACATTTCTGCCAGACCAATTCCAAGGGGGAAGTCTCCACCAAAGCCTGTCTTGTGCTTCTCTCTCTTTACCACAGCATCAAATTCACAAATTTGCCTCACAACTTCTAACAAAACAAGGTGATCAGTGGGATACCGAGGCAACCTGTAAGGAGCAACCAGGCATCCATCAATTCTGAGGTAGGTGAAGGTGGAGAATTAGATGAACCAAGCTCCATAGTTCTTTATTAGCCCTTTGGCCCCATCCGACAGCCTCATGTGTTCAGCATTCTATAGCATCCGGGTGATATGCATTGTGAATGCATCGTTAGCCCTTCTGTAATCTTTATGCCCAAGATGCAATTCTGGATAGACCTCATAAATGATATCCTGTCCAAATGTCCCCCTCGGATTCAGACCCTTATATGGGTAAGAGATGGCCAACACATACATTACATATGAGGACATAGTGAACCTCTTTGTCTCCAGAACACTCCTCAATTGCTTGTCAATTTCTGCGCTGATAAGCCCTGCCCAGTGATAATTGGTCCCTTGTCCAATTTTGGTGATCACATGGACCATCCAACTCTCCAACACTCCTGCACTTTTCAATCTGGCCACCCTGATCAAAAATGTGATGGCATCATATACATCTGATCTGAACTTAACCCTGTGCAACTGTTTGGGCAACTTAGAATGGTGGGACTTTGGCTTCTCCAACCATGAGTTAATCATCTGTTGAGCCTTGACTGGCTCATTCTCGTAGTATGTCTTAGCTGTGTCTATGTTCAGATCACACACAGAAGGTAGATCGGGCATGCTGAAGGCTCGTGCAATGGAAGCAGGACTGAAGTTCACCAAGACTCTTCCCTCAGTGCTAACCACCCTCTCTGTATCAAATTCATACTGTCTGGAGCACTCGAGAATCAGCTCATAACACTGGACTGTCGGAGGGAAGCCTGCCACATGCAGTAGTCCAGATTTTATCATTCCTTGCCTCAAGGCCGATAGATCCTTCTCCGCCGTCCTCTGCTTAAACTTCTTGTATCTCTAGGCCCCAACATTGGTATCAGATACCTCAGCCCACACAGAAGACACCTTGCTCTCAGGAAGATGACTCTTCATATCTAGTCGTAATCGTTCTGCCTCAGAGATGGATGACCCTCCTGTGCCACCCTTAGATTTCCCGACCGCAGCCTTGCTTGATTCGGCCTGCACTCACAAAAGATACCATTAGTACTCAATTATTAGGCATATTCAGACCAAAGGTTAGCATAAGATCATATAAAACCATTAAAATTCATCACAACTGCCAATCCTTTGAAGATCCAGAAAAACAAAGCAGTCCGGGAAAATATCGCAATTCGGGAAAATCCAGTCAGGGCGGAATTTCAGAAAAATCTGACCCAGACGGATTCCTACCGCCAAAGCATCATTAGTCAAATGGATCGTTAGTACATATGAGAGATCAAAAGATAATCATTAAATTCACTCATTGGCAACAAGAAATCAGCATTAAACAATCGTTCCATTGGTCCTATCATCGAAACATCAAAAAGGACAAAGCCAGACAGGAAATCTGGAAAAAATTGGATAGAACGGATTTTTGCGGACAGCTTGAAATGTTCCGGTAACTACCCCAGCCTGCGGAATAAGCCCAAACCGGGAAAATCCGAAAGCGGCAGAATTCTGCGAGGACCTCGGAAACCCAATAAACGACACAATGCGAACCAAAAGCCAGATGATCACAGGATCTCCTCTTCCTGAGTTTTGATGGTCTCAAAACCGACAGTAATCAACAAGACTTAGGATGCAAAGGACTTCAACTTCTCAAAAGCTATCAAAGGACAAATCCCAATGCCAAAACAACGATTCCCTAATTTGAATAACCAGCCCCCCGCCATTAAAACCAGGGGAAACTTTAAGGTTTAAAATATCAGCTAAGGATTTACCTAAAGCACCCGGATCTTCACAGGACGCGGGGGGGGTCAGTGTGATACCAGGACAAGATCGCTCAATCACAACGAAATCTCTGCCCTGGGCCAGACACCGAGGAAAACCATAACTTCGCACTATATGGTAGATCACGCACCAAGAAAGCAAATAATCTAACCCAGAACCCCGTCTAAAGGATACACACGCCATCTAATGGATAAATAGAGCTCATAGGGCAGAGGTGAAAGGGTTCTACAACAAAACGGGTCAAACCCTGACTCTATAAACACGGAATCAAGACCCAGCAAAGGCCGACCCAAATGATTACCATTAAATACAAAGAACCCAATCATGGCGTAAACAAACAAAAGGGGTCGTCGACAACCTACCATGGATTAAGGCAGATGAACTTCAAACTTCAAAAAGATGACCATGCAGTAAACATGCCCAAGCAATAAAAACCCAGACACTGGCACCCAAACAATCCTCACGCACACGAGTCAAGATCAATCCTCAAAGCCCAAATAGAAATTCCCAATCGCCAGAGCAAAAACAAGTGAATAGATGAACTCATAATGATGCTTGAAATGCCCTAAATCTGCCCTTATACTCGTCTGAGCAAAGGTACCTCGGTCATTAATGCGCGACAAGACACTTCTGACAAATCTGGAAACCCGAGCTCAAAACGGAATTTCCGAAAATCCCAGGATGCGCAGAAACACAGATTTCGCAGAAATGCAGAAACCGGGGAAATGACGAAGGCCGAGATTTTGGCAGAGTCCGGAAAATCCGCTATGACAGGAAAATCCCGGGATCAAGCAAAAACCCGAATTCGGGGAATCCGTCCAGAAACGGACAAAGGACCAGGGCCCGGGAAAATCCGCCAGATCCGGAAAATCCCGGATCTAGGTGAAAACCCGGATTTGGCTTAAAACTTAATTTCAATCAATTCCAGCCTCAAGGCAAGGTCAAAGCTAGCAAGACCAACATGTCAAAACCTTAAAATGATAAATCCAATAAAACCAAAGGTCAAAAGACATCCAAAAAGAGGGTCCCTACTCCAAGTGGGGCGTGTGTGCAAAAACTGCACAACAGAATCTAAATCAAATAATTTAATTGCCTCTTTTATAGTCCTAGGCTCATCAGTGCTAGTAATAAAAGCATAGGCATAGTTTGAATCCAACATGGAAAATCCATACGTATCAGGTTGTCACTTTTCATGTGTAGACCTCCTCACAGGTTGAGGTTGAGGTTGTGGTTCTTCTTCCTATTCAAAACTCTCAGAGCTACTAGAGCTCTCCTCAGTTTTAGGTACACTTTAAATTTGTAGTTCCTCATTATCTGGAGTTAGAGAAATTTCATCTACATCACTCTTCTTTTCTTTTTCTTCCATCTCTGACTACAAATCAACCATAGAAGGTTTTAGCTCACGAAAGCTTACAATTCTACTATATGACACCTTCTTAGTAAATGGATTCCAAAGCTACATCCTTTCATGCCAATGCCATAACCAATGAAGATACATTTGACAACCTTATTCTCTAACTTAGATCTTTTCTCATTTGAAACATATGCATATGCCTTGTAGCCAAAGACACGAATATATCTCAGAGATGGCTTCTTACTAGACCATGCTTCCATAGGTGTTTTTTCAACAAGAGCCGAACTAGCTAAATGATTAATCAACTAACATGTTGTAGCCACAACCTCAACCTATAACTTCTACTCTAGAACAACATTGCTTAACATACATCTCACTCTTTCCATTACAGTCTTATTCAACCTCTCAACAACTCCATTCTACTGTGGAGTATAAGGCATAGTTTTATCCCTTTTAATCCCATGGTCTTTGAAATACCTTTTGAAATATGCAGAAAATAATTAACTGCTATTATACATCCTTAAGCATTTAATTTTCCTTCTAGTTTGATTTTGTACCAAGTTTTTAAACTCTTTAAACTGATTGAACACTTCTGATTTAATTTTAAGAAAATACACAAATTCCCTTCTCGAATAATCATCAATAAAAGAAACATAATATTTAGACTTCAATAATGAAGGAACATTCACTTGACCAAATACATCAGAGTGAACATAGTATAGTATGCTAGAAGACTTATGAAGACTCAAATAAAATGAGACACAATGTTGCTTTCCATAAATGCAATGTTCGCAAAAATTGAACTCAAGGTTACAATCAACAAGCCCTTCTACTAGGATTTTATTTTTTAAGGTTTTTAAGCCCTTTTTGTTGGCTTTTAGTTGCAATCAGTTTGTCATTGATGTCAAAAGCTTGGTGAAAAATTATTCATGGCTTTGATCATGTTATGGCATCATTATGTCACTCATGGTTTTGATCAGTTACAATGTTATTCATAGCTCTGATTTATGGCTTTGCTCAGTTATATTGCTTTTCAGATTTCAGTTATATGATGATGGGTATTTCAATGGTTACATGGTTATTGGCTCTGGTACTAATATTTGTCATGTTGATCTCATAATCAGGGATATATCATTCTTTCAGGGTCATTCAAGGTTTAGGTATATGCCAGCTCATTTTGACATATCTAGTTTATTGTTCTTGGGTGACATGTTTCTCTCTTCAGGGATGACCATTTGGTGTTATTATTTTTACAATTGCCACTTAAATGGTTTCTATATGGGTGTTATAAGGTGATTTTTTTTATACGGACCTTGCTATGATAATCAATATTGAAGTATTCATAAGTATCTTGATTGATTTAATGTGGCATACATTATAAACCTTAATTGGTTCCTTTTGGCACATTGTGTTGTTGATTACCTTGGCATCAGGCAGGTTTATATGGCTTATATTGTGTCAATTTTAGTTGATTATCTTAGCATATGAAACTCTATCTGCTTCATTGCATTTTATAAGGAAGTTGTCTTTGTTAAAGTCACATAGTAGTGACATCAATATTATATGGTATCATACTCTAAATTTTTTATTACAAGCTAGTTCATGAAAAGGTCGAAAACCATAATTAGCAAAGCATATGTGTGATTGTGATAGCTCATTATAATGTTGGGAATTATTATTCTTTTTTCATCAAAATCTAAGAAATTATTGTGGTTTATTAATCATTTTTTTATTTGCTCGAACCTCAAATCATTATTGAATTTGATAAAGTCCTCGACATTTTTGAGAGAAAGAATTTTTAGGGTACTTTTATTGTTGAAGGGTTTGGAACCCTAGCCACCATGGATAACATGTTTTTTTGCTAGTAGTAAGAACTGTTTGGAATCTTCATCATTCTAGTTTTGAAATTGGAATACTAGCTATGAGCTAGTATGAGCTACGAATGTGGAATTTGGTCTACCTTTCAGCTAGGCAGTTGCAATGGTCTTCAATGGGTATGCATGGTATCTATTTCTCTTTCTCCCACCATGAACAAGAAAACACAAATTCATTACATGTTTTTGGTTTTTCTTTGAGATCTTCCTTGCTAAAATAGTTATTAATGAGTTAAAAGAATCTTATTATTTGTGTTTAAGAGCAAGGGATTAGTTTCAGCTTTCATAATCAGGGTTTACTAGTTTTGAATCTTGTTTAAGGAGCTATTTTGAAACCTTAATGGAATTTGATGTATGGTTTTTGGGGTTGTTTGGAAACCCTAATGGAATTCATTGATTTGAGAATTAGTTATGGGAAAGATAGTTGGAAAATAGTTCAACATTGTGTATGTGCACACACACACACACATATATATATATATATATGTATTCAAAGGTCTTTGAACCTGAAAGTGAGAGATAAAAAAGAGAGACTGCTTTGAAGCCAATCTGATTATATGTATTTTAAATATTGAAAATATTTGAGAGGTAGATCTTTATACTACTATACCTAATATTTTAAGGATTCTAATGTTCTTTTGAATTCTTAAGGTATTGTATATACTAGTCAATTTTTGTAAAAGGTTTTATTGAAACAAAGAAACCCTCTGAATCGTTGATATTTTTTTTAGAATTGATAAAAGGGGTTGGTACTGCTAAACTGCAAAAATTTGGTGCTCATGATTGAGTTGATGCTCTAAATAATAAAAGGAATTATTCAAGTGGTTTTTTATACCCCAAGAGGGTTTTTCCACTCAGGAAAAATCTAGTGTAATGTGATGTTCTTTTGTGAGTGTTTTAATTGGTCTGCATTATTGTCATTTTTTGTTCAATTGCATAATTCATGTCATACTTGTCAATTGCCTAAAACAAACAATTCAGTTGTCAAAAGTATTTGTGCAAATGATTTGAGTATCAAGTCTATTTTACTGTTTCAAATGCTTAAGTAATGTGCTCTGATATCTGAAGCAATCTTTTCTATATTGTCATCATTTTCACATGTTATCATTGCATATTATTCATTTAAGGGAAAATAAAGTTCTATTATTGGCCTTCTTGAAAAAATTTAATTAGTGATTATTTTTGAATCACTGATTCACCCCCCTCTTAGTGATTCCTTTCATTCAACAAGTAGTATCAAAGCGTAGGGTCCTCATATAGGTCTAACCACCTTGGATTGTTCTTGGTCCTAAAATCTATCAAACATCTCACATGCTCAAGAAGGCACTTTTGTCTCTCGGGCTCCACTGTTTGATGGTACAAACTGTGTGTTTTGGAAGCTCATAATGGAAACATATCTAATGTCAATTGATGTTGATGTTTGGAACATTGTAGAAGGATATATTGTTCCTTCCAAAATTCCCACTGATACTACTAAAAAAAGGAAGTATGAAACAAATGCAAGAGAAAAACATGCTCTTTTATGTGGGTTAACTAAAGATGTGTTTTTCAAGATTATGCAATGCAAATCTGCCAAAGAAATCTGGGAAAAACTTGAAAATATATATCAAGGAAATGAAAAGGTTAAACATTCTAAAATTTTGACTCTCAAAGCTCAGTTTGAGGAAATGAAAATGAATGAAGGTGAAAAAATTGTTGAATACTTTCTAAGAATAGATGAAGTTTTCAATGCAATCAGAGGTCGAGGTCAAGAAGTTGATGATTCTACTGTTGTTCAAAAGATCATTAGAACCTTTCCTACTAAATATGAGACTAAGGTCTCTACCCTTGAAGAGAAGAAGCACTTTGACAAAATGAAACTAGATGATTTACAAGGAATTCTTACTGCTTTTGAAATGAGAGCAAGTAAGAATACTTTATTAGGAAAAGAAATAGCTTTCAAAGCTGAAAAGAAAGAAGATCCTGTAGATAGTGAGTCAAAAGATTTTGATTCAAAAGAATCTCACTTTGTTAGAAAAATTAAAAAGGGATCTGGAAAATACAAAGGAAATTTTCCTTTTAAGTGCTTTAATTGTGGCAAGATTGGGCACTTTCTATCCAGATGTCCTTATGGAGAAAAAAATTCTAATGATGAGGAACCTGATAGACAAAATAAAAATAAGGTATATAAACCTAAGAGGTTCAATTTCAAAAAGAAGAAGAGTCTCTTCTCAAAAGATGTGTTAGATAGTGAAACAGAAGATGACATAGATGAAGAGGAGGAGATCTTATTCATGGTTGAAGTTGACCAGCCAACAACTACAAATGATAAAGTTGCTCCACAAGAAGGAGAAATTGACTTAGAAGGTGAATTGAAATGTGCATTAAAATTAATCAAAAGATTAAAAATACAACTTTCTCAAGAACAAAAACTAGATCAAGAAGAGATAGTATATTTGAAGACTCAACTTGAAGAGTCAAAAAGAATTGAAGATTGTCTTAAAACAATAGTGAGTTTCAAAGACAAAGAGATTCAAAAATTGGAACAAGAAGTTGTTTGTCTTAGAAAGAAAATTGAAGGATATGAGAGTACTCTAAAACTCAATGATGCTCTCAGCAAACATAAGTTAAACAAAGATAAAACTAGAGTAGGATTTGAAAAGGGTGAGTGTTCAAAAGATACTCCTAGTAGGAACTCCAAATCAAATTAGTTTGATTCTAAGAAGACTCTTGCAAACAAATCAATGCAGTTTAGATTTAATTCTTACTTTTATGGCTATTGCTTCTTTTACAAAAAAATTGGCCACAAAGTAAGTACTTGCAGATATATGGCTCCAAGAATGCCAAGGTTTGGACACAAACAATACTATGGCTTTGTAAATCAATTCATATGCTTCAAATGCAATACCTTGGAGAATACAACCAAATAATGTAAAGCTGATTTGCAATGGTAGAAAACTAAAACTGTTTGGAAGCCTAAATTTGTGGAAGGAATAGAGCAATCAATGTTGGTTCAAACTTCCTTCCATACCTAAAAGAAAGATACATGGGTTTTAGATAGTGGTTTTTCAAACCATATGACAGGAGATAAAAACAAGTTAACTAAACTTGAAGACTATATTGGTGGATATGTAAAATTTGGTGATAACATTGGTATACAAATCAAGGGGAAAGGTTCACTTCTGCTAAACAAGGATACACCAATTTATGATGTGTATTATGTGGAAGGTTTGAAACATAATTTTCTTAGTGTTAGCCAAATCTATGATAATGGATATCATGTTATGTTTTCTTCATCCAGATGTGAGATCAAAAATGGATTTGGAAAGATAGTTGCAACAGGAAGGACCAAAGTTAATGTTTATAATCTTCTAGATACTCATGGTAATGATAACAATGAAGGCATGTGCTAAATGGGTCAGGTAATAGAAAGTTGGCTATGACACAAAAGACTAGGGAACATAAACTTTGATAATTTGGTTAAAATTAGCAAAAATCAGAATGTTAGAGGCTTACCAGTTCTTAACAAACCGTAAAATACTATGTGTAAAGAATGCTTGTGTGGAAAACAAACTAAGGCTAGTTTTAAATCAAAGGAATATTCCTCTACTAAGCCTTTGCAGTTAGTTCACAAAGATTTATGTGGTCCAACTAGAACCAGATCAATTAATGGTGAAAAATATTTCATGTTCTTTGTAGATGATTACACAAGAATGGTTTGGGTCACTTTCCTTAAACATAAGTCATAAGCATTTGAAAGGTTTAAAATCTTTTGGAAAACAGTAGAAAAGGAATCTGACTTGAAACTTAAATGTTTAAGATCTAACAAGGGAGGTGAGTACACCTCTCAAGAATTTGTTGATTATTGTGAACATGGTATAAAAAGACAATTTGCAACGTCTAGAACACCTCAACAAAATAGGGTGGTTGAACAAAAGAAAAAAAATGTGAAAGAAATGACTAGAACTATGTTGGATGAATCCAAACTGCCAGATATGTACTAGAAAGAGGTTGCTCATACAACCATATATATCTTAAACAAAGTGCAGCTTAGGGTGAAAACAAAATATACACCTTATGAACTTTGGTATGGTAAGACTGCTTCTGTAAAACATTTCAAATTTTTTGGTAGCAAATGTTTTAATAGAAAAGATGATGATAATCTAGGCAATTTTCAATTGAGAAGTGATGAAGGTATATTCTTGGGATGTTCCAAGCAGATTAAAGCCTAAAGATGTATAAAAAAAAGGATTAACAAGATTTTTGAAACTATTAATGTAAAAATTGACCAAAGGCCATTCTTTGAATCTAATGTTGTGTAGGCCTGTGATGAAGAATCAGAATCAGAACTTGAAATAATTCATAAAGGCAATGGGACAACAAGTTATATGTCTAAATCTTCATCAAAACCTGGTGAACTTGTAGAAAATTAGATAGCAACTAATGCTATATCCAAACCAACTTTGAAATCTACTACTAAATATCATCCTCAAAATTATATCATTGGGAACAAGAGTGTAGGAGTTCAAACAAGAAGGAAATTTGCATAGCTTGAAGAGCAAGCTCAAATGGCAGAATATTTTTGTCTTGTCACTGAATTTGAGCCAAAGAATTGTGATGAAGTTCTTGTAGATGAATGTTGGCTCAAATCTATGCAAGAAGAGATAGATTCAATTGAGAAAAATCAGACTTTGGAGTTATTTCCAAGACTTGAGGACAAAAATGTCATTGGTGGAAAATGGGTCTATAGGAACAACCTTGATGAAAGTGGTAAGGTTGTCCATAAAAAAGAAAGATTTTTTTGCAAAGGTTATGCTCAAAAAGAAGGTATTGAATTTAGTGAAACCTTTGCACCTGTTGCTAGGCTTGAATCTATTAGAATATTCCTAGCATAATTTTTTTTCAAAAACTTTACTATTTATCAAATGGATGTCAAAAATACTTTTCTTAATGGATATTTGGATGAGGAGGTTTACACAGAACAATCAGAAGGGTTTGTTTGCAAAGACAAGCCTAACCATGTTTACAGGTTGAAAAAGGCTTTATATGGCCTAAAACAAGCACGTAGGGCTTGGTATTCTAGACTGGACAGCCACTTAATCTCAAAAGGTTTCATTAGAGGTGGAGTTGATAGCAATATTTATGTCAAGGTTGAAGGTACCGATATTTTGGTTGTTGAAGTTTATGTGGATGATATTATATTTGGTTGCAATAACAATTTTTTGACTAAAAAGTTCTCTTGTATTATGGAATCTGAATTTGAAATGTCCATGTTGGGGGAGTTAACATTATTTCTTGGTCTTCAAGTTTATCAACTTGAACATGGTATATTTCTCTCTCAAACTAAATATGCTAGAGAAATGTTAAAGAAATTTCAAATGGAAGGTTGCAAACCTGTCAATACACCAATGGTTATAGGGTGTAGATGAACCAAAACTGATGATTCACCTGATACAAATCAATTTGAGGATAGGTCAATGATAGGTAGTTTGTTGTATTTGACTACCTCTAGGCCTTATATAATGTAGGAAATTTGCATGGTTGCAAGATTTCAAGCAGCCCCTAAAGAATCTCATGTTACAACTGTCAAAATAATTTTCAAATATATATAGGGTACACTTGACTATGGTCTTTGGTATCCTAGAAGCAGCGATTTTTCTTTGATTGCTTATACAGATGTTGATTGGGCTAGTTGATTGGATCATAGAAAAAGCACTCGTGGTGTTGCATTCTTTCTTGGTGATAGATTGGTTGCTTGGCACAACAAAAAATAGGAATCTGTCTCTCTCTCTACTACTGAAGTAGAATATATAGCAGCCACATCTTGCTTTACTCAATTTCTTTGGATTTCTCAATTATTGTTTGATATGGGTATACAAGTTTCTAAACCTATTCCTATCTTATGTGATAACACCAGTGCAATCAACATTTCTAAAAATATTGTTATGCACACTCGCACCAAACACATTGCTATTAAATTTCATTTTCTCTAGGAAAAGGTGCTGGCTAATGAAGTATGTTTGCAGTTTATTGCTTCTCAAGAGCAGGTTGCTGACATTTTTACTAAGCCTTTATCTAAAGAAGTGTTTGAAAGGAAAATACTCAAATTGGGAGTTGTCTCTCAACCTTTGCTTCATTAATATGTTCAGTATCGGCTAAGGGGGAGCTTGTTTTTTCTTGTATTTTAGTCAGAGCTCTCTTGGATTGCTGCTCTATTTGTGTTTGTGGAAGAATTCATGCTTGGTTATTTGTATTTTAGTTGTTTTTATCATTTGATACTCTCCATTCTCTATTGTTATTCTTTGTCACTATGGCAAAAAGGGTGAGAGATGATAGTTTTTCCATCAAGGACAAAGGGGGAGTTTGTTGGATTTTAGTTGCAATTAGTTTGTCCTCGATGTGAAAAGCTTGGTAAAAAATTATTCATGGATTTGATCATGTTATGGCATCATTAGGTTGCTCATGGTTTTGATTAGTTATAGTGTTATACATATCTCTAATTTATGGCTTTGCTTAGTTATATTTCTTTTCAGATTTCAGTTATATGATGATGGGTATTTCAATGGTGACATGGTTATTGGCTCTAGTACTAATATCTATCATGTTGTTCTCATATGCAGGGATATATCATTCTTTCATGGTCATCCAAGGTTCAGGTATATGCCAACTCCTTTTGACATATCTGGTTTATTATTCTTGGCTGACATGTTTCTCTCTTCAGGGATGACCATTTGGTGTTATTGTTTTCAGAATTGCCACTTAAATGGTTTCTATATGAGCGTTATAAGGTGATATTTTTATACGGACCTTTCTATGATAATCAATATTGAAGTGTTCATAAGCATCTTGATTGATTTAATGTGGCATACATTATAAACCTTAATTGGTTCCTTTTGGCACATTGTATTGTTGATTACCTTGGCATCAAGAAGGTCTATATGGTTTATATTGTGCAAATGGTGGTTGATTATCTTGGCATATGAAACACTATAGACCTCATTGCATTTTATAAGGAAGTTTTCTTTGTTAAAGTCACATAGCAGTGACATCAATATTATATGGTATTGAGCTATAAATTTTTTATTACAAGATAGTTCATGAAAAGGCCGACAACCATAATTAGCAAACCATACGTGTGGATGTGATAGCTCATTATAATGTTGGGCATTATTATTCTTTTTTCATCAAACTCTAAGACATTATTTTGGTTTACTAATCATTTTTTTTATTTCCTCATACCTCAAATCATCATTGAATTTGATAAAGTCCTCGACAGTTGAGAGAAAGAATTTTTAGGGAAATTTTATTGTTGAAGAGTTTGGAACCCTAGCCACCATGGATAGCATGTTGTTTTGTTGGTAGTAAGAATTGTTTGGAATATTCATCACTCTAGTTTCAAAATTGGAATACTAGCGATGAACTAGTATGAGTTGTGACTCTGGAATTTGGTCTACCTTTCAGCTAGGCAGTTACGATGGTCCTCAAAAGGAATGCATAGTATATATTTCTCTTTCTCCCACCATGAATAGGTAAAGGAAAAATCATTACATTTTTTTGGTTTTGCTTTGAGATCTTCCTTGCTAAAAAAGTTATTAATGACTTAAAATAATCTTATTATTTGTGTTTTTTGAAAAGAAAAGTAAGGGTTCTGGAATTTGTGTTTAAGAGCAAGGGATTAGTTTTAGCTTTCATAATCAGGGTTTGCAAGTTTTTGAATCTTTTCTAAGGGGTTGTTTTGAAACCTTAATGGCATTTGATGTATGGTTTCTATGGTTTTTTGGTAACCCTAATGGCATTCGTTTATTTGAGAATCAGTTATGGGAAAGATAGTTGGAAAAAAGTTTGACATTGTGTCTGTGCATATATATATTCAAAGGTCTTTGAACCTGAAAGTGAGATAAAAAAGAGAGACTGCTATTAAGCCAATCTAATTGTATGTATTTGAAATATTGAAAATATTTCAGAGGTAGATCTTTATACTGCTATACCTGGCATTTTAAGGATTCTAATGTTCTTTTGAATTCTTAAGGTATTGTGTATACCAGTCAATTTTTGTAAAAGGTTTTATTGAAATAAAGAAACCATCTGAATCATTGATATTTTTTTCATAATTGATAAAAGGGGTTGGTGCTCCTAAACTGTAATGAGTTGGTGCTCATGTAATAATGGAGTTTGTGCTCTTGATTGAGTTGGTGCAATAATAAAAGGAGTTATTTAAGTGGTTTTTTATATCCCAAGAGGTTTTTTCCACTTAGGACAAATCTGGTGTAATGCGATGTTCTTTTGTGAGTGTTTTAATTTGTCTACATTATTGTCATTTTTTGTTCAATTGCATAATTCCTATCATACTTGTCAATTTCCTAAAACAAACAATTCAGTTGTCAAAAGTATTTTTGCAAATGATTTGATTATCAAGTCTATTTTACTATTTCAAATGCTTAAGTAATGTGCTCTGATATCTGAAGCAATCTTTTCTATATTGTCATTATTGTCACATGTTATCATTGCATACTATTCATATAAGGGAAAATAAAGTTATGTTATTGGCCTTCTTGAAAAAATTTAATCAGTGACTATTTTTGAATCATTGATTCACCCCCCCTCTCAGTGATTCCTTTCATTCAACACTTTTCTCCTATGTGACTAAGTCTATGATATCATTGTAAGGAAATCTAGGAGCACATATTATGAAAACTCCATACAGTAGTGCCTTTGGTAACTTTCATTTTGATTAGGTTGTCTCAAAGACATGTACAATTATGTCCAAATGCAGAACAAACATAGTTCATTTCCTACATTGATCTATCTGAGAGAAACACATGTAAATTCAACAACAAGCATTAACAAATTCTACTACATGAACCAACAAGCATGAAAGATGAAATAGAAAACCAAAACACAAAAATTTATGTGGGGAAAATCCTTTCGGATAAAAAACCCCACACTCCAAAGATCGAGCCATTGTATTATTCAGCAACATAATGGTTACAATACAAATTCAGGCTCTTAGCCTTTTCAGAGTTTACATCTTGTTCATTCTAGAAACAACTGGTAGCAAACTATTCCTAAGAGATCAAACAAAACAATCAAGATCACGAGAGATTTCAACAGCTTGACTCTACCTCTCAATCCTCTGCTTCGACCTCATGGCTTTGGCCTATCGGCCAGCCACTCATTCCTTACTCTATAGTTCTCTCTCTGGCTCTCAGCTCTTCAGCATTCTGGCTTATCAACTTCCTTCTCTCTTACTCCTAGCTTTCTAGAACGTCCAATGCATACATATATGCATTTGTTCTCAAATAGTCAGAAAGCAACCTCCAGCTTGACATCGTTATCGTCTCAAAGATGTTTCCACTTCCTTGTGTAGATTTTTCCAACTTCCACACATAAATAGTTCAGCAAATGGTTCACTTCTGCTTTCTCGGATTGGTCCGCATCGCACCATGTTAGACAACCTTCACTCGGTCAACATCGATCAACTTGTGTCGCATGTTGGTGAGACACTAGAAGTGTCTCCCTGATTAGACAAGACTCGATTACATGTTGTCGCCAAGAGTCGTCTCCATCGGCAAGAGGTTCTATCGATATCCACAAGTCATATCGATTTCAACATTATCATCGGTGAGACAATCACCATTCGATGAGACATCACACCGAGCTCATAAGTCATTCTGAAGTGTTCCTTAGTTGCCAAGACTTTAGTCATTTGCTAAGAGATCATATCGAGTCTTCAAGTCATGTCGAAACCCATTGTATTTCTATCGGCATCCATCTATCGGCAAGACTATCATCTTTTGCCAAGACGTCACAACAAGCTCCATGTTATATTGATCTCCGAACAATCGCCAAGAGTTATACCAAATTCAGGATAACATAGGCAAGACAAATTCTCTTTGCCAAGACATCACCCCGCAAGTTCCAAGTCACCATGATTCAATCTTGTCATCCAGACTTACTGCTTTCGCCAAGACATCATACCGAAGCCTTTGAGTCACATCGATGTGTTCCACTGTCAGCGAGAGAATCAACCTTCGGCAAGACTTCTTACCAAGGCTTCCATGTTATCTCAAAACAATTGTTCACCAAGAGTCACACCGAAGACATCTGAGAATCAGCAAGACATTTGTCTTTCACCAAGACTTCATATCGATCACCTTATGTTACACCGATGACCCCTAACATTGTCGCTGAGACATCACCCAGTTGCCAAGAGATCATGCCGATAGGAACAAGTCATACCGATTTCTTCATCGGCCAGACAGACCAAAGGTCATGTTGATATCGACAAGAATTCCTATCATCGCCGAGACTTCTCACCAAGACCCTTGAGTTACACTGAAGTCTCCAAATGTATACCCGTCAGTGAGACATATCACTATTAGTAAGACTTCTTATTGATCACCCAAGGGTTTCCCCAAAAGCTCCAACACTGTCGCCGAGACATGATACTTTTGGTAAGACTTCTCACCGAGCCACCATAGGTTACCCCGATGACTTCAATGCGTATCCTTGTCGGCAAGACCTTCCAATGTCGCTGGGACTTCTTCCCGAGTGTAGAAGTCACTCTGAAGCCCTCAATCACTATGAGTCTCACCGACGCCCGATTGAATGGCCTGTCAGCCAGAGTTCTCCACGCAATGAGAAGTTACAACGACGGCCATAAATCATAGTGGTAGATTCCTTCAACAAGACAAAAGCATTTTCTTGGTGACATGAGTAAAACATAAGGTAAACTGCTAGTCAGCCAGACAACAGGAATTTCACAGCGACTATGCTTTCTTAGAGGTTTTAGCCTATGAGATTGAGGCATATATTCCAACAATCTCCCACTTGACGAAGATCACATAGGCACCTTTGAAGAAACTAGGAACTAAGACCACACTAGATCCACCAATTCAAACCCTGCAATACTCAAGACACCTAATCAACATGATTCCACAGATAACAGTCCATTAGACAATCTGCAACAAAGACCAAGCAACCAACTGCAACTCACTGACCAACAAAACAACTGATCATAGCCCTCTAAGAAACCACATAGATCTTAACATGCTCTCATGTTCCATCAAGAATTTTGCTCCAACATCCAAGACGTCCACCATTCAAGCAACAATCTTGTCATCTTCCACATGTGGAAGAAAGATACATCGCCAAGGTGCATAAGCACCATTCCAATGAACACAAGCAAAAAATCTCAGTGATATGACCAACAAGATACTGCTACCACTTCACTGTGCTCAAATGCTATACAAAAGTAATATCAACTTCAAAGCTTCAAACATAACACAACAGTGAAGTCAATCTCCGAAAACAAGAAATTAAACATCACCAGTTAGAACAACAATCAGACTTACCGCTTCCATCCAACTGATAAACCCACGTGACTGAAAATAACACCCACAACTTGTGCTATACTATCCAATCTCACATACCTCATAGGTATCACCATTAGTAAACTTCTGCCAATCCATTAAGAGCAAATACAAGTTCCAGTGTCAACCAGTTGAAGAAGACAAGACACATACAGGAACTCCTACTGCTAGAGAAATCTAGATCTGAAAGATCATAAGGCATCGCAAGCCTACCAATACCAGCACAAAGAAAATGTAACCCTGTAGTACTGAAGAAAAAACCCACAATGATATGCACAACCTGCTATAGCCTACCATGAGAAACATTTCTCTTACCACAAACCTTCACGGCCACAGAGAGAAATACTGCACATCATCTTCTGTAGAACATCCTCCTACTTACACTTCTAATAGCAAGCTGTCAAGAATGATCTTCTTCACATCCCAAAAGAAATCCTTAACAACATCCATCCATTCAATCACCAAGATCAAACCAACTTTAAAAACATGGATGTAAACCTCTCAAAGAAGATCAAGCTAAAAGCATTTCCCATTTCAGGAAATCAGCCCATACATCATCTCCTACCAATTCTCATCAGTAAATGACATAACACAAAAGCTCAAGGAGATAATACAAACTATACAACTTCCACTATGAATCCTTCAGAACCAAATAATTCAAGATCCATATCATGAAAGTGAACTTAAAATATATCTGAAAGATATAATGAGCCAAATACCTCTCAGATAAACTGTCGAGTAGACCAAGAGTGGGAACAAGAATACTCCTTCAAGATATATAAGCCATCATGACTAATCCAAGAGTAATCTCCTCATAGATCTCTTATTGAACTCACGTTCAACCTAGGTGTAGGCTTCTCGGAATTTATGCTAATAAACTTTAACAAGAGTAACAAGCAGGAAAACTTCTCTCACAAGAGAAAGACAACCTCGCCTTATTCTTCATGTATCCATAAGTACTAGCAACCGATCATCTCATGCTAAACTCCATCTACATTACTGCACTATCATGAAGTATCAAGCAAATAATCAAAGCACCCAATACACAAAGAATTACCAGACCATTTTCAAAGCTCCAATCATCTAAATTAGGAACTTATCATGACACCATGATCTACTCATCCCCATAGGAGATACCATGCTTCAAGTGACTCCACCATTGTCTCAAGTATAATGCACAATGCCAAAACTCCAGTGCACAAACAAGAGTATACCATGACATAAAGCAAATAGACTTAAGAAAAACATCACCTGTCAAGCACCACCAACACCTTAGCCAAAGACTCCAAGTGTCCTCCATGGTTCCAAGATGTTGCACATCTTCAAATAATGTCCATGCAAAAGTGAAAGAACCCTTCTGCAACACTAAAGAAGACCATTCACCACCATGTGATGAATACACAGTCACTGCTAGAACTCCCACTGAAATGTGACACCTGAGCTTTCCAAGCATCATGACCAACTGTTTCAGGTTCCCATAACTGACTACTTAGGTACTCAATAATATCCATCCTCTCATCTCAAAACAATCACACCAATGCACAAGTGACCACATATAAGGCCAGCTAACAAATCTGCACCACCAATGAATCAACCTCATGGATAAAGACAGTCCACATCCAAGTTATCTCATTGCAGCCAATGGGTAGCTAATCCACCAACTGCATAGCTCGTAGATTACAAACATTGAACATGCAAACCCGTTATCACATTGAAAACTGCAACATTGAGATATCAAAGAGAATAACCACATAGAAAACATGACTCAAACATCAAATCATGCCAGATCTAATTTTCCAATCATGTCCACAATGAGCACCATAATCAAGGAACCCACAAGTATTACCACAAGAATGTTGAGTGACAAAACACTTACCAACACTCCCATGTAGAGAAAGAGTTGTACCTCCTCAAAACCATGCACCAAGCATGCATGCATACCTACAACTATCTCATCCAGCAACACCCCAAAAGGTCAGTGTCTAGACAATAGCTTAACAACTCCAAATGATCACAAGTTTTTCTTAACCATGTAAAACCTGCAAAACCACAGAGCCATGCAAGTACAAAGCATCCTTAGAAAGAAAATAGTAGTTCAAGAGAATCCAAGCCCCTTTCAAGCCAACTTTAAACCACCACCATGTACATGCATTTGAGAAAGAGAGAAAGGCTATTTTAGAAGCTTGCAAATCATTTGATGATTAACTCCATGGCCTTTAAGCATTCGAGGTTAACAGGAAACAGTGCTTTCCAATAGTAGCAACCACCACCTAGCATAAGCACTCTCTTCCATGACTGAGATACAATTTAGGCTTCCCCATATCACCCAAGAGCCTGTCACACAGACACCAATATGAAATATTTACTCCTACACAGCCACAGAGTAGGAAAATCCACCTCATACTCTAAGGTTATACCTCTACCAGCTAGGAGACACAAATCACCACATGATCAACTCCCTTTTCCATCTTGACCATCCTTCAAGTTGCATGCTGTCTCAGAATACCACAAGGCTTCCACTCATAAAAGGGTCAATTAATTAGTCCATTCCTCCAGATTTCCTCCAACCAATCAAACTAGGAAATCTTCACAGGAGAAATACCCAAAACCAACAACCAAAAGAAGGCTCTGATACCACTTGTAAGGAAATCTAGGAGCGCATCTTATGAAAACTCCATACAGTAGTGCCTTTAGTAACTTTCATTTTGATTAGGTTTTCTTAAAGACACATACAACTATGTCCAAATGCAGAACAGACATAGTTCATTTCCTACATTGATCCATCTGAGAGAAACACATGTAAATTCAACAGCAAGCATTAACAAATTCTACTACACGAACCAACAGGCATGAAAGATGAAACAGAAAACCAGAACACAGATTTATGTGGGGAAAATCCTTTCAGATAAAAAACCCCACACTCCAAAGATCAAGCCATTGTATTATTCAGCAACATAATGGTTACAATACAAATTCAGGCTCTTAGCCTTTTCAGATTTTACATCTTGTTCATTCTAGAAACAACTGGTAGCAAACTATTCCTGAGAGATCAAACAAAACAATCAGGATCACGAGAGATTTCAATAGCTTGACTCTGCCTCTCAATCCTCTGCTTCGACCTCATGGCTTCGGCCTATTGGCCAGTCACTCATTCCTTACTCTATAGTTCTCTCTCTAGCTCTCGACTCTTCAGCATTTTGGCTTATCAACTTCCTTCTCTCTTACTCCTTCTAGCTTTCCAGAACATCCAATGCATACATATATGCATTCATTCTCAAACAGTCAGAAAGCAACCTCCAGCTTGACATCTTTATCATCTCAAAGATGTTTCCACTTCCTCGTGTAGATTTTTCCAACTTCCACATATAAACGATTCAACAAACAGTTCACTTCTGCTTTCTCGGATTGGTCTGCATCGCACCACATCAAATAGCCTTCACTCAGTCAACATCGATCAACTTGTGTCGCATGTCAGTGAGACACTAGAAATGTCTCCCCGATGCCACAAGACCCTATTACATGTTGTCGCCAAGAGTCATTGTTAGAGTAATAAGTTGTTTTACTTAATTAATTTAATCATATTGGTTAATTAATTAAGTCACTTATCACTTTAGTTACTTAAGCTAAACTTAGGCACATTAATAATTAATTATTTATTAATTATTAAGTGTGCACACTAGGGTTTCCCTTTAGGCTTTTATTTAGGGTTTCTTGATCTCCTTTTATAAGGTTTGATCTCATTGTAATTATTAACGTGAGAATATCTATAGATTTCATATCTTCTTGAAAGTTTTCTCTCTTTTGGAACTTTTTCTTGTTGAAGATAATTGCACATATTGTTTTGTAGATCTCTTGCGTGGAAGGTGTATTTGTTTGTGTTTGATCCTGTGGCTCGTGGTTTTGTGCTTGTTTCACAATTCTAACATGGTATCAGAGCGTGGATTCAGCAAACCCCTTCTCGATTTATGAGGTTTTCTTCTTCAACAAGGGTTGCAGACTTCAGATCTGAATCCCCTTTGCTTTCTTTGCAAATTTTGGAGGAGGAAGTTTTTAGAAGCATTTTGGCGTGAATCAGACCTCTCCATTGAATCCAGAGCTATCGGAATAGTCAAGGTCGACCTTTGTTTCATCAAATTTGGCTTCCATTTATCAGATCTATAAGGGTTTGAAGAAAGGGTTTTTTTGTCAGATCTAAAGGGTGCTTGAATTTTCAGAACATTTTCAACCCAAACAGACCTCACCATTGTGTCCGCAGCGGCCAAAAACCCTAAGATCGACTGTGAAATCGTCAAAATCTGAGCAGTTGATTTCTGAGGCAAAATTTTTTTCCTGTACGACCCTGTTCACCGTCTGCATGCAGTTCGAGGTTGAAAAAAAAATTGTTTGATTTTTTCTGCAAATTTTTTTAAAATCAATTTCAAAAACTATATTAAAAAAATCGCAGTTTTTTGTAAAAGTTTTTTAAAAAACAAAAGTTTTTTTGGGTACCCGTAGGGTACCTTACCCTGCGGGCCTCGTACCGTCCACCTGTGGTTCATTAATGGTACCTGCAGGGTACCTGCTACGCAAGCCCTGCGGTCGTCGTTGGCCGGCAGCTTTGAAGCCACGGTGGCTTTCACAGTCACCGGCGGTGACTTTCAAAGTCACCGGCAGTGGATTTCAAAAGTCACCGGCGGCCTTTTTTTTTATGATTTTTTTTAAAAAAAAAAATCAATCAATGTTTTTTTCATATATTTTTTTAAAAAATATATATATGTATGTAATTTTTTTATGATTTTTTTTAAACAAAAATCAAAGCCTGGTAATTTTGCTTTTTATGCAAAATAATGCACTATAATTGGAGAAGTTTTTTCAGCATCACTAAATCTGGCAGACCTCCAGATCTAAAGGTGTTTTTCCTAAATTTGGCGGAGATCCTTTTTTGCCCACTCAGCCCCTCTCCGTTGGGCTTTTCAAATTTGCACCCAATATTCCATAGGCCATATCTCAGCCATACGGTGGGATTTTTGCATGCAATTTTTTTTGAAATGGGGTGGAATTTCATGCTCTTCGTAGTGGTATAGGTATTTTCTAGTTTTGACTTTTGGTTTTTTTCAGAATTCTATTTTCTCAATGCTGTAGCTGTTCAGTTCTCATTTTGGAGACTTTGACGGGCCATATCTTCTGCATCCAGACATATTTTTGGGTACCGTTTTTTTTAAACTGCATTTTTTTCATGTACTTCATCATGGTGCTACCAGTTTCCTCTTTTTCTATGAGAGAATTGTATTTATAGCATGTTGTCCTATTTGGACATTGTAGACATTATGGGCTCACATTGCATGTATTTCTCTTTTGTAAACACACTAAGATAAAGTGCCTCAGCATTGTATGTGTAGTATTGGGTTTCTTGCACATCACTTTGTGCCTTATTGTACTCGCACTATGATATAAAGTGTCATGGGGGTTGATGTTTGCCTTTGTTTTCCTTCATACCTTTTTCATGCGTATGTGACTTTTGGTTTCACATCCTTTCTATCATCTTGTACTTTCATGTTTGCACCTTCAGATGCTCTTGGTTCCTCTTCATGCACTACTTTCTGGCATTCAATTTCAGTGTACCTATCACGCCTCTCCCTTTTCAGCATTATGGAGGGGTTTCTACTGTTGGTGTTAATGCTTCCTTGGTTTCGCCTTGGAAGGAATCTTCCATTCTCAGTTGATTAGTGTTCTTCAGACTATTGATTGTTGTCTTCTTCATCCTGATCATCGTATCTTCAGAGGAGGTTCTTCGGCACTGTAGCAGTCATCTTTTGACAGAGTTTACAGCTTCTTCATACTTCTGTGATGTTCTACATGTTCTTCTTTTTCTGGACATTTCCTTGATTTGGAGGCTTTTCAGTCCTTCAATCACCTTTGATCTCTTTTTGGAGTAGAGTTTTTCCCATGAGGTTTTCTCTATTTCTCCTCTTTATAGAGATCTTTTGTTTGTACATGGGTACCTTACTTGGCCTTGTTTGCAAGGACCCATCTGTTGAAAAATGAGGTGTTTTCTTAGCTTAATACTCTGTAAAACTTTAATATTGCTGATCTATGTAAGTCTTTTCTTTGTTACATATATTCTTTGTGGGTGATTATCTTGATTAATCCATTTTACTGTTGTAGAATGTAGAGAGAATTATTTAGAAGAACTAGATCACACAAGATATACCGTGGAGAAACCCTTTCGAAAAAACTCCACCAAGAATTATTCTATTATTCAAACTCTGAATTACAATAGCTCCAATTCTTGCTTGAGAATGCTTCTTCTATCTTTACCAATCTTCTTCACACCTGCAATAACAATTCTCTAACTCTATTCAACTTGAATGAGATATATAGACAATATGCCACCTTGTAATCTCCAAATGGTGTTAATTACAATGCACAAGCTCAAGCCCTTGAAAAGGTAAGCCATATTCCTTCAAGTAGAGTTATTCAGTGAAGACTAAAGCTTACAACATGTGTATCATGCATTTAGGCATCCCAAACTGAAGCTACAACTTCTCCTTCACTTTGGTGATAATTCCAAAGCTCTTCCTCAAAGTTGGCGCCCTTAAGTAAAGCTACTTAACTGAGCCTTCAAAAATATCTTAGCATGCATGAGAGCTAAATCCAATAAAGCATCTTGGGTGCCCAAGTTGGCTTCAAGTGCTTTATAGTTAACTGAAACATTTACTCAACACCATTTCCAAAGAATGGTCATCCCTTGTTAACTGGAGGTAGTCCCTGTTATCTGTCATACAACTCAATGTTATTAGCCATGCATTACAAGTTAACTGAAGCTAACTACATGCAACTCAAAATAACCAACATGCATGCAACATGCACTTGCATGCAACTGAAGATAACTGAACCGAACTGAACTAAACTGAACTGAACTGAACTGATTCTAAACGAACTGAACTGAACTGAACTAAACTGAACTGATCTGAACTGAACTTAACTGAACTTAACTGAACTTCAAGCATGCAAACACCAAATCCTAACTCCTAGGATCTTTACATGCATTCAGAAGTGTTAACTGTTACTCTGTATAGTTAACTGAACACAAGGTGAGTTTCACCTTACCATGTGAGTTTCCCATGTGTCCCTATTATTTAGGAACTCAATATGGACGCCCTCACATGCTTCTTACATTTATAATTAATTACAAATGTCAATAATCATGATTATTTCATCAAATATTAATCTCACAATAATCTTAGTGTTGTTGAAACACATTCCAAGAATCAAGGAGATACATGAAATAATTAATGTTTAGGATTTGCAATTTAATGGCAACCTATTTCCAACACCATCTTTGCTTTCATGCATCTTTTTCTTAGTGTTTTAGCTACTTCCTAAGTTCATCTTAAGGGGGGGTGTTAGAGTAATAAGTTGTTTTACTTAATTAATTTAATCATATTGGTTAATTAATTAAGTCACTTATCACTTTAGTTACTTAAGCTAAACTTAGGCATATTAATAATTAATTATTTATTAATTATTAAGTGTGCACACTAGGGTTTCCCTTTAGGATTTTCTTTAGGGTTTCTTGATCTCCTTTTATAAGGTTTGATCTCATTGTAATTATTAACGTGAGAATATATGTAGCTTTCATATCTTCTTGAAAGTTTTCTCTTCTATAACTTTTTCTTGTTGAAGTTAATTACATATATTTGTTTGCAGATCTCTTGCGTGGAAGGTCTTTTGTTTGTTGTTTGATCCTGTGGCTCGTGGTTTTGTGCTTGTTTCACAATTCCAACAGTCATCTCCATCAGCAAGAGGTTCTACCAATATCCACAAGTCATACCGATTTCAACATTCTCATCGGTGAGACAATCACCATTCGATGAGACATCACACCAAGCTCATAAGTCATTCCAAAGTGTTCCTTAGTCACCAAGATTTTAGTCATTCGCTGAGAGATCATATCAAGTCTTAAAGTCATGTCGAAACCCTTTGTATTTCTATCGACATCCATCTATCAGCAAGACTATCGTCTTTCACCAAGATGTCACAACGAGCTTCATGTTATACCGATCTCCAAACAATCGCCAAGAGTTATACCAAAGGATAACATCGGCAAGACAAATTCTCTTCGCCAAGACATCACCCTGCAAGTTCCAAGTCACTCGATTCAATCTTGTTGGCCAGACTTACTGCTTTCGCTAAGACTTCATACCAAATCCTTTAAGTCACATCGATGTGTTCCACTGTTGGCGAGAGAATAAGCCTTCGGCAAGACTTCTTACCGAGGCTTCCATGTTATCCCAAAACAACTGTTCGCTAAGAGTCACAGTGAAGACATTTGAGAATCGGCAAGACATTTTTCTTTCACCGAGACTTCATACCGATCACCTTATGTTACACCGATGACCCTTAACACTGTCGCCGAGACATCACCCGGTCGCCAAGATATCATGCCAATAGGAACAAGTCATACTGATTTCTTCATCGGCCAGACAAACCGAAGGTCATGTCAATATCGACTAGATTTCCTATCATCACCGAGACTTCTCATCGAGACCCTTGAGTTACACCGAAGTCTCCAAATGTATACCCGTCAGTGAGACATATCACTATTAGTAAGACTTCTTACCAATCACCCAAGGGTTTCCCCGAAAGCTCCAACACTATTGTCGAGACATGTTACTTTCGGTAAGACTTCTCATTGAGTGTAGAAGTCACTCTGAAGCCCCTGGTCACTATGAGTCTCACCGACACCCGATTGAATGGCCTGTCGGTCAGAGTTCTCCACCTGATGAGAAGTTACAATGGCGGCCATAAGTCACAGTGATAGATTCCTTCAGCAAGATAAAAGCATTGTCTTGGCAACATGAGTAAAACACAAGGTAAACTGCTAGTCGGCCAGACAACAGGAATGTCATAGTGACTATGCTTTCTCAAAGGTTTTAGCCTTTGAGATTGACGCATATATTCCAACAATCATAGCATGGTTTTCTCTACTAGGAGTTTCACCTCCAAAGAGTTTTCACCTAGAAGAATGTTTTTCTCCTTCCCTACGCAAGTAGCTTTGTCTAACCTTACAGAGATGTTGTTACATTGAACAAATGCATCTAGCTTGTACAGATTTCCTATATGTGCACCCTTAGATAGCACCATTGAACCTCTAGTCATTTTGTAGCCTCCACTCGAGAAAAAAACTTGTACACCAACATCATTCAACTTACTAATAGAAAAAAAATTATTAGCCAAACCTAGTATGTGCATTACACCATCAATTCCTTTGATTCTTTCATTAGGAATTTGGATTATGACTCTTCCACGACCAACAATTTCAATCAATGAATCACTTTTCAGGTACACCTTTCCACCAACATACTTTTCATACTTCATGAACCAATATCTATGAGATGTTATGTGAGAAGATGATCCTGAGTCAATCAACAAAAAAATCATCTGATGCTTGAGTTGCCAAGGCTACAATGAAGGCATCTACATCACTCTGAGAAGAATCATTGTCAGAAGAGTTGTTCTTCTTCTTCTTTTTCTCCTCTTACAATCCTTTTGGATATGACCAATCTTCCCCCAATTCCAACATTTCACCTTGGACATCTTACCTTGAGACTTTGATCTCCCTTCAAATTTGGATTTAGACTTCTTGTCTTTCTTCTTTCCTCTCTCCTTTGATCTACCCCAAACAACAAGGGCCTCCTTGGCCATCTCATAAAATTTCCTCTGACAGTAGCAAAGCAATCACATCTTTTGTCTTGAAAGTGGTTGTTGTACTTACAATAGTCATCACCAAATGATCCCATGTGTCAGGTAAGGAACATAACAAAAGAATACAATGATACTCCTCCTCTATCTTCACACCCACATAGGCCAATTAAGCAAAAATCATGTTAAATGAATTCATATGGTCTACTACATATGCTTTTTTGTCCATCTTCAAGTAGTATAACTTTTTCCTCAAGAATAACTTGTTTACTAGAGACTTGCCCTGATAGATATATATCACCAATTTTCTTCCATAAAGAACATGCAGTCTTCTCCTCATGGACGTTTAGGAGAAGAGAGTTTTCCAAACAAAGTCTTATCAATCGTTTGGATTTTCTATCTGCGAGATCCTAATCTTCTTGCTTCATTCCTAAAGGTTTAGTTCTAAACACAACAATCTAGAGATGTTTATCCACCAATAGGTCTTCCATTTTGAGTTTCCACAACTCAAGATTGCCACCATTGAAGTTTTCAATTTGTACTCTTCTTGATTTGCTTGTCATCACAATCTGTAATCAAGAAAATCAGTTTTCTCTACAAGACTCCCACTGAACAAAATTATCAAGAAAAACCAACCTTACCCACAAGGATAACACAACTGGCTAGACTCTGATACCACTTGTAAGGAAAGCTCATTGTGGAAATTCCTTCCAAATGCAAAATTCTAAGAAGAGAAGTGTAGAATTTTTTTTAAATTTTAGTTAAAAATTATTATGATGCACATTAATAGAACAACAAAATAAATAATTTAACAATATAGAATTGAACACCAGATTTACGTGGGAAAACCAATACAAGAGAAAAACCCACACAGTAAGTAAAGCCAATTTGTATTATAATGTAAATAGATTACATACAAGGTTATAGAACTTCACTTCTAGGTGTTATTTCATAGCAGCATATATTTCCCTAATCAACCTCATACACAAATTCTAATTATAGTTGTTCTCTCTCTTTGTTACAATGCTTGCATAACATACAATGTAGAACATCACTGAATTGATCAAACCTCTTCTCATTGCAAAGTGTTACAATTTATATTCGACATCCATCCATGGTTGCTCCACTTCTAGGAAACCAATCGTTTCATTTCCTGTATGAAAACCATCACAGACATGTAACTATTAAAACCGCTTCGAGCCATTGAAGAGACTCCTTCTACTCTCTCTTCATTGACACCAAGTTCCTCCAATGTTTATTCATTTTCCAAGTCAGTCGTCAAACTTCTATCAACAATCTCTAGCCAATTATTGTTTAGCCCTAGCCTCAGCTACTTTTAATGATTGTTTAGAAGTCGCGAGTTTTAAAAGTCTTGCAACCTAGTTGTTGGTTCTTCAAGTTCCTTAACCAAGTTGTGGAGTTCTTAAATTTCTTAACCCCCTGATCCCCCAACTTTGCATTTCTTCCATTGAGTTTTAACCTTTGTCCGGTTGTCTTTGCGGCAGCAATTCGAAGGTTTCAAAAACTTCATAACACCTGACTTGTGGTTCTAATTTTCTAATCCTCTGTGATCTTAGAATATTGCCACAGCTCCAAGTCCCACCATAGTTATTAAACCATTGAATGATCTGTGAACAATGAACAAGGTCCCTTCGATAATGAACTGTCATCTTGATAAAGGGAAGAACATAACACTGCTCCAGAAAGATGATCAAGCCAGTAAATTTGAGGCACCTTTTCCAACGTGCTCCCACTTGATGAAGGAATTACTAACTTTTTCCAAACTTGAAGTTATTGAAAAATATAGGCCCCAAGGCCCATCAAACTGGCACACCACCTATACTTGTTTGTGCTCATAGGATTTGTCAATGCATCAAAAAAATTCTCTAGAGTATCTATTTTTCTAAGATTAACCTTTCCATCTTCCAGCATATCATGAACAAATGATACTGAACATCGATATGCTTCATCCTAGCATGGAAAGTGGGATATTTTTCCAAACAAATAGCACTCTGACTATCACAACAAATAGTAATCTTCCCTACATTACACACAACATCAAAACACAAATTTCTAAGCCAAATGGCTTCTTTACAGGCATGTGTTGCTGCCATATACTCCTCCTAAGTAGTAGATAAAGTGACTACAACATGTCACTTGTACATCCAACTAACTACACCACTAAACAACATGAAGATGTATCCACTGGTGGATATTCTACTATCAACATCCCCTACCCAATTAGAATCCACATATCCAAAAATTCTAAGAGGTCTTGTGATCCAATCAAGTTTCCATGATAACAAAAAGCATACTCTGAGGTACCCTTCAAATATTTGAAAACTATTTTCATAACATCCCAATGTGGCCTTCCTGGATTAGCCATAAACCAACTAGGTACTCCCACTACTTGGGAAATTTTTGACTTGGTATAGACCATTACATACATTAGAATACCAACTACACTTGCATAAGGAACCCTGGTCATGTCTTCCATCTCAATAGGAGACTTCAAACAATCTTCAACAGATAGCTTCATTCCTTGCAATATTGAAACAACTAACTGCTTGCAATCTATCATACTAAATCTCTCAAGGAAAATATTAATATAATTACACTGGGTCAGCCAAAATTTTCTACTTTCCCTATCCTTCTAATTTCCATACCCAAAATATACCTTACTGCACCTAAATATTTCATTTCGAACTATGCTGACAACAGATATTTTAAATCAAAAATCATACCCTTACTATTCCCAAAGAATAACATATCGTCCACATATAGGGAAATAATAAGTAAATGATCATTTTTCAATTTTGTAGTGCACAATGATCTACGTTTGACATCACAAATCCCAATGACAATATGGTGCAGGGGCACCATAGGTCTTCATGCCTCCAAGGGGTCAAAGTTAGCATTTTGTTTTGTTTTGTGATGTTTTCATGTAATGAGGTATAAGAAGACCATTTCATGTTTGTTTGAGTCTAGTTTGATTTCTTAGGGGTCAATTAGTGTGCACATACAAAATTTGTCAAATGTTGCACAAGATTGTCAAACAATTTTGCACTTTTTGTCATAAAAGGGCATAATGAGGTTTTATTAAGTATATAATTTGAAAAGTGGTTGGTAACCATTGGGAATTTATGTAAATTCTTTAAGAAAGCCTTGTATGGTTGAAGAGGAGGTTGGATGTTGAAATTCTTGGAGATTTGAGCAATAAAAATTCTATTTTCTACATTTTTGAATGTCATTTTACTGCTACATTGACTTGTATGCATTTGTACAATCCAACCATGGTATAAAATTAATTATGGTTGATAGGGAACTAAGTATACTTCATTTTGGCATTTATTGCATGTGATTTCATTGTGTTTTAAGTGAGTTGAGTTGCTTTTACTCTAGACTATTCTAAACCCTAGGTAGGGTAACCAAGAAGAAAGAAAAATGTAAATCCTTCCATTCCACTGATAGAAACTCCTAAAACTCAGTGGAATGGCTTGTGTAGGGTTGATTTTTTGCTTTCACAAAATTACAAATGAAAATAATTGGATTTGTCACATGTGGATTTGATGCACTGACCTAATACCTTCATGTATTAGGCCTAGGAACCCTAGAGACTTAAGGTATTTTATGAAAGACTTTTAGAGATTGATCTATCTAATAGGAATTGATGTTTTAGGCCATGAGTGATATGTGGAGAGTGTTGGAATAAGCATTGAAGAATTTTGAAGCCTTAAACTGACTTAGAGCATGCCTAATTTCCAATTAGGCCTAGTCAAATCAAGAGGATAGTAAAAATTTGAAGCTTTCCATACAAAGTGACCCGACCTAGTTTTGAGATATGTTAAATAATGGAAAAATGGTTATCTGAATCTTGTTTTTTTTCTTGGAGAATAGTTCTAGTTGGGAAGTTATGTCTTAAAAATATGTTTGAAAGGCTACAAGGAAGAACAAGGGTTTGTGAAGGAAAACCCACATTTTGATGAGAAAAGATAATTAGAAGTGGTTGTATAAGGTTGTTTTGAGATTATTTACCCCTACTCTACATAAAATTGGTATTAGAGCCTAGGTTTGATCTAAAGAGTAAAAGTTGAAGGGAAGAAGAAGAAAAGATGTGTCCAAAAGGGACTCTCATCATTTCCAAAGAGATGAATGAGTTGAAGGAAAGACATATCAGCGAGATGAGAGAAATGAAGGTGAGGCTTGCTGCCCTAGAAAAAAGTTAGAAAATAGGAGTGGTCACAGGAGACTTGAGTGACCAAAAAGAAGGGAAGAGGAAAGTTCCCAGGAAGGGTCCGAGGAAGAGATGGATCCTAATGAATTGAGGATGGAAAAGCTATTAAAGGCAGGCAAGGGAGAAGGTCCTAAGATCACGATGGATTTACCCATGCATGGAGGAAAATAGGATAGTGAAGAACTCCTAGATTGGATAGGAGCACTAGAAAAATACTTTGAGTATAAAGATGTGCCAGAAGAATAAAGGGTGAAGTTGGCCAAGAAAAAATTGAAAGGCCATTCCTTGCTTTGGTGGGATTATGTACAAGATGAAAGAATAAATAAGGGAAAGTCTAAAATCACCTCTTGGGATAGGATGGTTGCTAAACTAAAGGAAAATTCCTACCTAGCAACTATAACATTCAATTGTTCAAGAGGCTTCAAAACCTTAAGCAAAAGGATATGGATGTGCAAACCTATACAGATGAATTCTACTAATTTATTATAAGGGTAGGCCATGTAGAAGATGATGTGGAAAAAGCAGAAAGATATCTCGATGGGTTGAGATACAACCTTGAGGATGAACTAAGCCTAAAAAACTTAAGAATGGTGGAAGAGTATTATCAATTGGCCATCAAGGCTGAAGATAATTTGGGGAGAAGGAAAGAAAAAAAATCAAGGGTAGAGGAAAGAGTTCTAGAGGAAGAGGTACATATGTTGATTCAGGATAGAGAGTCCAAGAGAGACAAGTAGAGTTCAAGAACAAGTTGCAGATTTAAGAAGTGGATTTAAGGGAAGAAGATCAGATTTTAGGGGTAGATTTGGAGGCCAAAGAGGAGGTTCAAGTGGCTTTATTGGGAAGTGTTATAAGTGCAATAAATTTTTAGGTCACCACATATGGCAATGTACTGAGTAGCAACCATCTACTTCTATTGGAAGAGAAATAGAAATCAGATTGCATAAGGTGGAGATGATGTTGAGATTGTACATTCTTCACCACATGTTGAAGAACTAGAGATTGGGGAGTTTTTGTTGATGAGAAGGACTCTACTCAAAGGGCCAATGGAGAAGGAACCAACACAGAGAAAGTCACTCTTCAAGACTACATGTAAAATCTGAGGTAAGTGTTGCAAGGTTGTTATTGATTCTGGTAATATAGACAATTTGATTTGTCTTGAAATGGTTGAGAAGTTGAGATTACAAAGGATTCCTCATGCTACCCCCTACAATGTGTCTTGGTTAAACAAGGGACAAGTAGTTGTGAATGAACAAAGTTGGGTAGATTTTCACATAAGGGGTTATAAGGATAGAGTTTTATGTGACATGGATGTTTTCCATTTACTTTTGGGGAGGCCTTGGAAATATGATAGGAATTCCAAGCATGATGGTAAGAAAAATATATATGTCATAAAGAAAGATGGAGTTTCCTACACCCTTACACCATTAAAAGAGGAAGGTTATGAATCACAAATGGGTTTTAGTGCTATGTTGGTGAGTGAAAAGGAGTTTGTATAAATCATAGAGAAGGAAGAGAAAGATCCAAAAGTGGGAACCAGGATGATGTTAATGAGTCAAAAAGAGTTCCCATCGTCCATGAAGGAGGAAAAGGTGAATTTTGAAATTGTGATTAGACCTCGGGCTGTCATGACAATGGTTGACATTTACGATTTTCCATGGGAGGTCCAAAGCATGTTGAAGGATAATATAGAAATAGTTGTGGATGAGTTTTCACATTATTTATTCACAATGCCAAGGATTAATCATTTAAAGTTGTTTGAAGAGAGTGAATTTGAGTTTAATGTGCAAGTTGAGAAAGGTGAGTTGTTGACAAACACAGTGTAGGGTTTAGATTTTCAATTGTTAGGCTGCAAGGATAGAGCTTTCCATTTAGTTCACCATGTTAGACATATGCCATTTGCGTTTGGGGATGCAAAGAGGTTTATTTCTACTACTAGTACAATTGAGAGGGCTAAAGATGGGGATAATAATGTTGCCATTGTGGATTTTCAGACCAGAATACTTCAGTCAGATGTTGCCATGTTGAAAGGGTCACCAAAAGAGGGTGAGGAGCAGAGAAAGGAAGACATAGTCGAGGATTATGCTACACAATTTGTTACAGAGGATAATTTTACCATTATTATTGTTAACTAATTTTCACCCTCAAGCTCAATCATGTAGAATATCATGTGACAGAGGTTCGAGAAGGCCAAATGGAACATTTGCACAAGGGAAAAAATCATGAATCTGATGCTAGGTCGCAGGGAACTCTGTTGGAAAACCTGCCTTGTTTAGGTTTAGCATGAAAATATTTTAAGGAGAAAGTCACCAAGACCTTCCAAATGTCTTGCCGACTAGTAAGGGTTCCATCAAGTCTGAATGGTTCACCTACAGGTTCCTATCGGCATGAGATTATCTGCGTCTCCCCGACCGCTAATGCATTTGGTGAAATATGCATCTGAGTTTCCTATCGGCAAGACCTTAGGGAGGTCACGGCGACCCGAGTCCACATGTAGGTTCCCTTTGGCATAAGAATCTCCTTTGGAATGAGGTCTCAGAAAATTCATGAAGTCTCACCGACTACCACGGGGTGAGTAGACACTTTGGCGGGAGTTATCTTTTTTGATGTATGGTTTTGTCGAGTGCCTTATGTCTTGCCGACCATGGATAGTAACTGATATCGCCCCAGTGTTTCGCCAATGACAAGAGGTCTCACCAAAGAGGTATGAGAGGTATCACCATAGGTCTCCCCGACTTGCTCGTGGTCTCAGCCAGTGTTGGTGCCTTCACCGTAATGTCTCAGCGAGGACATTTTGTCTCGCTAACACCAAAGGGCCTCGTTGAGAAAAAGACTTCGGCAAGGGGTCTTACCGAAGTAAGGTTGTTTCCCCAACAAGAAAAGGAACTCACCGAAAGGCAAAGCGTTTGGCATAAGGTCCTTGTGACCAACTGAAGTCTCACCGAAGGGGTGTGGCTTCGGTATAAAGAATGAAGATTAGCAAGATGTCTCGCTGACACCAAACAGTCCTGCCGATAACAAGATGGGCTCGTTAAAAGATTTGAAGTTCGGTATGATGTCTTCCCAACTAGTGGAGGTCATGGCGAAAGATAAGGAGATCTCAGTAGAAAGAGAGGACCTCGGTGTGAGGTCTGGGCAATAAAGAAAAGTCTTGCCGATTGAAAGACCCTCACCAAAGCAAAGCGCCTTCAGTATGATGTCTCACCAACTGGCGAAAGTCTTACCGAATAGAGGAGAGCTCTAGTAGACAGGAATAGTTTCACCATGATGTCTTGGTGAAGGTATAATGTCTTCCTAACCGAAAAAAAAATAGCTCATCACTGAGAGTTAAGGAGCCCGGCGAGAGGTCTGGCCAACAGGCCAATGTCTCGTAGATAACGAAGGGTCTCACCGGGTGTCTTGCCAAATGAAAAGTTCGCTGAAGAAAAAGGAAGTCTATAAGAGGTCTCAGTGACAAAAGTAGATATTGGTATGACTATTCAGCATCGCTATGACATCTTCCTGACTTGATAATGTCTCGGCGAAAGGAATGAGGAGCTCGGTGGAGTGTTGCATTTGAGGTAACATCAAACAACTCCTGTCGAAGAATGAGGGGCCTTGGGGTAACATTTTGCCTTCAATAAAATGTCTTTCCGACTAAAGAGGAGCTCAGGGAGATGGCAAAATGATAAGAAAAAGGAAACAAGAGGAAGATCGGCGAGAGGTCTCACTGACCAAAGAAGGATCTGACCGATACAAAATGAGCCTAGGTAGAAGGATCGGCATCACTATGAGATCCTGCCGACTCAGTAGTGTCTTGCTAATGTTCTCGCAATGAAAAAGCTGACTTTGGTATGACTTTGCGAGCTCGATAAGAGCTCTCATCAACTATCACATAATATGCTAATAGATTCAGGGGGCATAATCGCATCGGTGAGACACTTTCAGTGTCTCTCCAAGATGCAATTCTTTTTAGAAGAATTTTTGACCACCTATAGAGTCTGCATGGAATACACTCAACCAACCAAGGGGAGCTGAGGTGAGTTGTGGAAATCTGATCAGAATGAAGAATGTCAATGGGATAAATGTAGCATGTATTTGTTGTGAGATCAGGAGCATTCAAAGCAGCTCGACTACAGAGAGATTCAAAGGTGGAAATGAGGATCAAAAATGAATGTGGTGGTTGTTGCTAAAGATCTGAGGGCTTCTCCAAGGGAAATATTTCACACCAACATGGACAGCAGGGACACAATGGTAGACAACATTAACTCCATAAAAAGATCTATGGGAGATCTTTTATGGGACTGATATGTTTTGTAAGCCCTAAGGGGCCGAGATCTTTTATGTATATAAGGAATTTTTTCCTTTTTGTAAAGGAGTTCCGATGTATGCTCCTTTGAAGTCTGTGACCCTTTTTGTAGTCCTCTCTCAGACTAGCAGGATTTTGTAACTCAATTTGGAACATAATATACAAAATCTACCTTGGTTACCATTGATGGTCCATCATTCTGCCTTCTGATTCTTGTCAAGTATAGTGCATTCTTTTTAAGTGATTCATTGAGCTACTTAGTGAAATATTCTCTTTCCTTATAGCTTTTGTTTCATGGCGTGCCTTTCTTTGTAGAAGTAGTATCATATAGGTTACAAAATGTGTTTACTTAATCCAGCACATGAACTTCTAGTTTGTGAAAATCTACTTTTCCTTCTTGAAGGCATGTGCATGTCAAACCTGTTTGAATGTGTGATCTACAGGATCTTGTTGTGCAGTCTCATGGTTGTCACCAGTATTCAAGTGTAGCTTGAGTATCTCATTGTTCCTGTCATTCCGGTGCATCACCTTAGAGTATAATCTTCATTTTTATGCATTATCTCTCTCCCTTTTCCTTCAAAAAATTAGTAGTTTTAGGTGATACCCAAAGGAAGCCGGCCTTCTTGGAGGTGGACCTCTGCCTATAAAGAAACCCACATCTTTAGAGGTCTTCCCATGTTACACTAAGGCATTGAACATCAAATTCAACAAGGGTGCAACTTCAGGTGATAACAGTTTTTGGCATGCCCGGTGGGACAGTGAACTGCTTCTTAGTTCATGTTTATGCATTCTATTGCTGTTGTTTGGTGTGTGCAGCAGTAATTTTAGCCTTTTGGAGGCATTTTCTTTACATACTTGGTGACTCCAAGCAAATTTATTTATTTCAACAAGTTCAGTGTTGGTATGTTTTAATTACAAGCTTAAGATTCTAATTTCCAGCATTTATATGAGTAGAGATGACCGATTTTCATGGTCAGCATATATACCCACCTCATTTTCATGGAAATCCTGTCAACCAATCACCCTATCAACCATATCAGTACAGTCATGTTGTTGGTTTAATAATGAGCAGCTCTACAACAATAGCCTATCAACATGCTCAACATGCTCACCTCCCACCCACCCCTGCTCAGTCTCAATATCAGCCAACCTATGATCAAAATCAACCCCAAGAGGAGGTTTTTGATGTTAACCAACATGATTATCTACATAATCAGCCTCAAGAGCATCCTTACCAAACTATAATGGACCTACTCCAGTAGTTTGACTGCGTGTTGTGGGCTTTGAGCCAGAGGTTTGAACATATGTAGATTAATGATGTCAGTAAGGTGTTCTCCTATATGTATGGCATGTTGGCCGATGTTAAGAAACAGAGAGAACTTATTTCACAGTAGCAGGAGTTGGGATGTCAGTTTGAAGAAGATATTGAGGGAGAGATAGCAGCCAAGGAGGAACAAATGAAGCTACTCTCTGCTCTAGTGCGGAATACTCAAGCTTACTCAGGCCATCAACACCAACTAATGGAGAAGTTTCGAAAGAGGCAGCTTGAAGGGAGTTCCAAAGAAAAGAGAGTTATTGAAGAGGAAAAGTAGCCCAGTGATCAAGTTAGTTCATTCACCATGAAAGAGATTAGAACTCCAAATTTGTTACATATAGCTATGGAGGAATATAGAAGACAACAACAGCAAATATTGAAAAACAAGAAGGCATGGGTGGGTTGATTATTGACAATAACAAGCAAGACAATAGGGCCTCAATTCAGCGAGAACAGCCTGAGATTGAACCTGATATTATCCTCCAAGGTGGGAGCTTTGATGTTTTTGAACATGTTGGGGTTGGAAAAGCTACTGTTGAGTTTTTTGAGGGGGAAGTTAACTTTGATCCTTATGAAGACTCAGAAGTAGTTGGTAGTCATGATGAACTAGGACAACAGGTTCATGAACTTGAACAAATGCTGAAACATCAGGAAGAGCATAATAAGCCTATTTTGCAAGGTTATAACTGGTTGGAGGGGCTTCCATTCCATTATGTAGAGGAGCTTGAGGCTACATCATTGCTTGAATTATTGCCCCCCTTTATTGAGGAAAACAAGCCTAAATCAGAATGTAACTCTTCCAGTGATGATGAGAATTATGAGTAGCTTCCTTTCTAGTCTATAAAGGAGCCTGAGGTTGATGAATTGATTAACGATGTGATGGAGGAAGCTATCTCGTTGTTCTCTGCTGAAGAAATAAGTGTTCATTTGGGAAAGCATGAACATACTGAAGAGGTTTCTATTCTTTCACCAATTTAGTCATAGAGATTAGATCTTCCCAACCAGCAAGGTGATAGAATAGCAGCTCATGAGCAAAAGATCAGCAAGGAAAGTGAAAGCTTTTCCCTTACTAAAGGCTGCTCTATCAGGCATCTAGCCAAAATGGAGACCAGTAAAGATATTGATACCCTGCTTACACCCAAGCATGAGGGTACAACTATGGAGGAACACACTCAAGTTACCTTTCCACCTCAGAACGAGAATGTTTACATTCTGTATGAAAAGGTCAGTAAACTTGAATATGTTTTGCAAGAGATCTTACAGCCATCCGTTGAAGTGTCATGCATGCTTCATTTCTCTTTAGTTGCTCTCTAGCATGGAAAACATTATAATTTTTTTAGAAAGGGCAATTATTTTACCCAACCTGTCAATGGGTTTGTTTGACCAATTTCTTATTGGTTAGTGTAGGGTAGGTTTAGATGCAGTTTATATTCCCTAAGTGTTGTTTCAGCACAGTTAAATAATTTCCCTTCTATATTTTTTCTTGTTTTCAATAAGTTTCCAGGTGATCTATGTCTCAAGTTACAATTTACAAAGCTGTTCCAAGTCTATTCCTAAATTTTCCCAATGAATCGATGCCCAATGGATAGGCCTAGGCTACTGGTCTTCATTTTTAGCAGGTAGACATCCAGCAAAGGTCACCAGAAATGTTACCTAATTTTCACTCTCAAGCTCAATCATACAAAATATCATGTGACAGAGGTTCAAGAAGGCCAAATGGAACATTTGCACAAGGGAAAAAATCATGAATCTAATGCCAGGTCACAGGGAACTGAGTTGGGAAGCCTTCCTTGTTTAGGTTTGGCATGAAAATCTTTTAAGGAGAAAGTCACCAAGACCTTCCAGATGTTTTTCCGACTGGTAGGGGTTCCATCAAGTCTAAATGTTTCACCTACAGGTTCCTATCAGCATGAGATTATCTAGGTCTCCCTGAACCATAATGCATTCGGTGAAATATGCATTTGAGTTTCCTATCGGCAAGACCTCAGGGAGGTCATGGCGATTTGATTCCACATGTAGGTTCCCTACGGCATAAGAATCTCCTTCAGAATGAGGTCTCGACAAATTCATGAAGTCTCATCGACTACCACGGGGCGAGCAGACACTTCGGCGGGAGTTATCTTTTTCAATGTATGGTCTTGCTGAGTGCCTTATGTCTTGTTGACCACCAATAGTAATTGATATTGCCCCAGTGTTTCGCCAATGACAAGAGGTCTCACCGAAGAGGTATGAGAGGTATCATCGTAGGTCTCCCCGACTTGCTCGTGGTCTCAGCCAATGTTGGTGCCTTTGTCGTAATGTCTTGGCGAGGAAGTTTTGTCTCACCAACACTAAAGGGCCTTTTTGAGAAAAAGACTTCAGCAAGGGGTCTTGCCGAAGTAAGGTTGTCTCCCCGACAAGAAAAGGAACTTGCCAAAAGGAAAAGCATTCGGCATAAGGTCCTTGCGACCAACTGAAGTCTCACCGAAGGGGTGTGGCTTCGCTATAAAGAATAAAAATTAGTGAATTGTCTCACCAACACCAAAGGGTCTTGCCGATAACAAGATGGGCTCGCCAAAAGATTTGAAGTTCGGTATGATGTCTTCCCAACCAATGGAAGTCACGGCGAAAGACAAGGAGATCTCGGTAGAAAGAGAGGACCTCGGTGTGAGGTCTGGGCGATAAAGAAAAGTCTTGCCGACTGAAAGGCCCTCGCCAAAGCAAAGCACCTTTAGTATGATTTTCTCACCGATGAGCAGAAGTCTTAGCGAATAGAGGAGAGCTCAGGCAGACAAGAACAGTTTCGCCATGATGTCTTGGCGAAGGTATAATGTCTTCCCGACCGAAGAAAAAATAGCTCATCACCGAGAGTTAAGGAGCCCCGCGAGAGGTCTGGCTGAAAGGCCAATGTATCGCCGATAACGAAGGGTCTCGCTAGGTGTCTTGCCGAATGAAAAGTTTTCCAAAGAAAAAGGAAGTCTACAAGAGGTCTTAGCGAATGGAGGGTGTCTCAGTGACAAAAGTAGATATCAGTATGACTATCTGACATCGCTATGACGTCTTCCTGACTTGATAATGTCTCAGTGAAAGGAATGCGGAGCTCAGTGGAGTGGTGTGCATTCGAGGTAACATCAAACAAATCCTATCGAAGAACGAGGGGCCTCAGGGTAACATTTTTCCTTCAGTAAAACGTCTTGCCGACTCGGCAGTGTCTTTCCAATTGAAGAGGAGCTCGGGGAGATGAAGAAATGAAAAGAAAAAGGAAACAAGAAGAGTTTTTGACCACCTATAGAGTCTACATGGAATACACTCAACCAACCAAGGGGAGCTAAGGTGAGTTGTGGAAATCTGATCAGAATGAAGAATGTCAACGGGATGAATGCAACATGTATTTGTTGTGAGCTCAGGAGCATTCAAAGCAGCTCGACTACAGAGAGATTCAAAGGTGGACACGAGGATCAAAAATGAATGTGGTGGTTGTTGCTAAAGATCTGAGGGCTTCTCCAAGGGAAATCTTTCACACCGACATGGACAACAGGGACACAATGGTAGACAACATTAACTCCATAAAAAGATCTATGGGAGATCTTTTATGGGACTGATATGTTTTGTAAGCCCTAAGGGGCCAAGATCTTTTATGTATATAAGGCATTTTTTCCTTTTTGTAAAGGAGTTCCGATGTATGCTCCTTTGAAGTCTGTGACCCTTTTTGCAGTCCTCTCTCAGACTAGCAGGATTTTGTAACTCAATTTGGAACATAATATACAAAATCTACCTTGGTTACCATTGATGGTCCATCATTCTGCCTTCTGATTCTTGTCAAGTATAGTGCATTCTTTTTAAGTGATTCATTGAGCTACTTAGTGAAATATTCTCTTTCCTTATAGCTTTTGTTTCATGTCGTGCCTTTCTTTGTAGAAGTAGTATCATATAGGTTACAAACTGTGTTTACTTAATCTAGCACATGAACTTCTAGTTTGTGAAAATCTACCATTCCTTCTTGAAGGCATGTGCATGTCAAACCTGTTTGAATGTGTGATCTACAAGATCTTGTTGTGTAGTCTCATGGTTGTCACTAGTATTCAAGTGTAGCTCGAGTATCTCATTGTTCCTGTCATTATAGTGCATCACCTTAGAGTTTAATCTTCATTTTTATGCATTATCTCTCTCCCTTTTCCTTCAAAAAATTAGTAGTTTTAGGTGATACCCAAAGGAAGCCGACCTTCTCCGGAGGTGGACCTCTGCCTATAAAGAAACCCACATCTTTAGAGGTCTTCCCATGTTACACTGAGGCATTGAACATCAGGTTCAACAAGGGTGCAACTTCAGGTGATAACAATTATCATCCAAGTGAAGGAGGAAAAGTATGAACAATATGCTCGGAAGGCTGATGAATTTAAACTGTCATTGCACGAGGTATCTCTAGAAGGTAAATTGCAACATAATTTATATCATTGGTATATGTTTTGTCAAGGGTTATTAGCAATTGCAAGTAGATTTCAATCCCTTCAAGTCAAGGAAAACAAGAAACTTAAGTTTGGTGCTTCACATACACAATATAGAGCTACTGTTTCAGTTGTTAAGGCACTATTAAAAGAAGAATTTAGAGGTGTAGATAGGGGACAGGCTTATTTTAACAAGTTCAAATACCTTTCCCAACTGTTCAAGAGACCTAATGCGAAGATGAAATAGGCATGGGATTTTTTCAAAGAAGAAAATATGTAGGGATTTAAATACATTAGAAAAGATATTTCAAGCATGGTTCTCATGTTGCTGCCCTCCATTCAACTCGAACTTGAATCTTTTCTTCCTCAGGAGTATAGTGCAAGGGCACCATAGGTCTTCATGCCTCCAAGGGGTCAAAGTTAGAATTTTGTTTTTTCTGTGATATTTTCATGTAATAAGGTCTAAGAATACCATTCCATGTTTTTTTGAGTCTAGTTTGAGTTCTTAGGGGTCAATTAGTGTGCACAAACAAAAATTGTCAAATGTTGCACAAGATTGTGAAACAATTTTGCACTTTTTGTCATAAAAGGGCATAATGAGGTTTTGTTAAGTATATAGTTTGAAAAGTGGTTGGTAACCATTGGAAATTTTCGTAAATTCTTTAAGAAATCCTTGTATGTTCGAAGAGGAGGTTGGATGTTGAAATTCTTAGAGATTGGAGCAATAAAAATTTTGTTTTCTACATTTTTGAACGCCATTTTTCTGCCACACTAACTTGTATGGATATATACAATATTTCCATGGTATAAAATTAATTTTGGTTGATAGGTAGTTGTGTCTAGTTCCTTTTGGAATTGATTGCATTTGATTTCATTGTGTTGTTTTTACTCCAAAATGGTCTAAACTCTAGGTAGGGTAACCAAGAAGAAAGAAAAATGTAAATACTTTCATTCCACTGATAGAAACTCCTGAAACTTGGTGGAATTTCTTGTTTATGGTTGATCTTCAGTTTCACAAACTTTCAGGGGTAGAGAATGGGATTTGTCATGTGTGGAATTGTTGCATTGGCCTAATACCTTCATGTATTAGGCCTAGGAACCCTAGAGACTTAGGGTATTTGTTGAAAAGATTTTGGAGATTGATCTATTTGATAGGAGTTGATGTGTTGGGCCATGAGTGATATGTGGAGAGTGTTGAAATAGGTGTTGAAGAAGTTTGAAGCCTTGAACCCACTTGGAGCATGCCTAATTGCCAATTAGGCCTAGTCAAAGCAAGGGGATAGTCAAAATTTGAAGCTTTCCGTACAAAGTGACCCCACCTAGTTTTGAGATATGTTAAATAATGGAGAAATGGGTATTTGAATCTTGTTTTCTTTCTTGGAGAATAGTTTTGGTTGGGAAGTTATGTCTGAAAAAACATGTTGGAAGGTTATAAGGAAGAACAAAGGTTTGTGAAGGAAAACCCACATTTTGATGAGCAAAGACAATTGGAAGTGGCTGCCTAAGGTTGTTTTGAGATTATTTACCCCTACTCTAAATCACAATACAAAAGTTTCAAAATTTTGGTACCACATTCTAGGTGATTTCTTTAAACCATATAGAGATTTCCTTAACTTGCAAACCATTCTTTCTTTACTTTTTTCAATAAAGTGCTCAAGTTGGGACATATAAATCTCTTCTTCCAGATCTCCATGAAGAAACATTGTTGTCACATCCATTTTCTCAACCTCTAAGTCATATGCAACTGCAAGTGACAACAAAAATCTAATAGATCTCAACTTAGCTACAAGAGAAAATATTTCTCCATAATCAATTCTCTCCACTTGGGAATAACCTTTTGTGACCAACCTGGCTTTATACTTCTCAATACTTCCATCCATACCAATATTCTTCTTAAATACCCATTTACAGCCAACATGCTTTTGACCTTCAGGCAAAGATACCAAATCCTAGTTTTCATTCTTTTTTAATGATGCCATTTCTTCATTCATGGCTTCCAACCAAGAATCTGAATCATAAAATTGAATTCTCTTTTACAGTCCTAGGCTCATTAGTGCTAGTAATCAAAGCATAGGCACAATTTGAATCGAACATGGAAAATCCATACCTATCAATTTTTTGCTTTTCATGTGTAGATGTCCTCATTGGCTGAGGATGAGGTTGTGGTTCTTCTTCCTATTTAGAACTCTTATAGCTGCTAGAGTTCTCCTTAGTTTCAGATACACTTTGAATTCATAGTTCATCTTTATCTGGAATTAGAGGATTTTCAACTACATCATTCTTCTTTACTTTTTCTTTTGTCTCTTACTATAGATCAACTATAGAAGGTTTCAGCTCATGAAAGATTATACTTCTACTGTATAACACCTTCTCATTAATGGGATTCCAAATCTTGTATCCTTTCATGCCAATGCCATAGCCAATAAAGATACATTTGAGAGCCTTGTTCTCCAATTTAGATATTTTCTCATTCGAAACATATGCATATGCCTCACAGCCAAAGACACGAATATGTCTCAGAGAGGGCTTCTTACTAGACCATTCTTCCATAGGTGTTTTGTCAACAAGAGTTGAACTAGGTGAACGATTAATCAAGTAGCATGTTGTAGCCACAACCTCAACCCAATACTTCTACTCTAGATCAACACTGCTCAACATACTTCTCACTCTTTCCATTAGCATCTTGTTCAACCTCTCAACAACTCCATTCTGTTGTGGAGTATAAGGCATAGTTCTATTCCTTTTAATCACATGGTCTTTGCAATAACTTTTGAAATATGAAGAACATAATTAACTACCATTATTCATCTTTAAGCATTTAATTTTTCTTCTAGTCTTATTTCCTACCAAGTTTTTAAACTCTTTAAACTGACTAAAAACTTCTGATTTACTTTAAATAAAATACAAAAATTCCCTTCACAAATAATCATCAATAAAAGAAACATAATATTTAGACTTTGATAATGAAGGAACATTCATTGAACCAAATAAATCAGAGTGAACATAATCCAATATACTAGAAGACTTATGAGGAATTGAATAAAATGAGACACGATGTTGCTTTCCATTAATGAAATGTTCACAAAAATTGAACTCAAGGTTACAATCAACAAGATCTTCTACTAGGTTTTTATTTTTTAAGGCTTTTAATCCCTTTTTTACTATGTGACCAAGTCTATGATGCCATAGCATGGTTTTCTCTGTTGGGAGTTTCACCTCTAAAGAGTTTACACCCAAAGGAACATTTTTATCCTTCCCTATGCTAGCAGCTTTATTTGACTTTACAAAGACGTTGATACATTGAAAAACACATGCATCCAACTTGTATGGAGTGCCTATGCAGGAACCCCTAGCCAACACCATTGAACCTCTAGTCATTTTGTAGCCTCCACTTGAGAAAGAAACTTGCACACCAACATCATTAAAATTACTAATAGAAAGCATATTATGAGCCATAACTGGTATGTACATTACGCCATCAATTCCTTTGATTCTTTCATCAATAAATTGGATTCTGACTCTTCCACAACCAAAAATTTCAAGAGATGAATCATTTACTAGGTACACCTTTCCACTAGCATACTTTTCATAGTTTGTGAACCAATCTCTATGAGATTTCATGTGAAAACATGCCCCTGAATCAGTCATCCAAACATCATCTATTGTGTGAGTCACCAAGGTTGCATTGAAGGCATTTGCATCACTCTAAGAAGAATCTATTGGAAAAACAATCATAGACAACTAAGAGGGGGGGTGAATCAGTGGTCATAAAATATTCAAACTTAACTTAATCTCAAATTTGATGAATGAATAGTAAACCATGAACAAACAACACATCAGAAGCACAAAGAAAACCAAAAAAAATTATGTGGAAACCTTGTCAGGGGAAAACCATGGTGGATGTTAGTCCATAATATTATACCCTGTTAAAAGTATAAGAAAAATAATGGGAATGTGCATGCATTTAGGTACACTACGTTGAGCTCACTGCTCAAATACAAGAGGGCTCACTACCCAACAAAACACAACAATGAAGATTAGATCTGTAGGGTATGAATTGAGGAAATAGCTTCTTCACAAGCCTGATTATAGTTTTAGTTAAGCACATAAAACCTTCTTCACACTTCACTCAAACTTCTTCTCACATTGCGAGCTGCAATCGAATGATTTGGACACTATTCATACGTCTGCACTTTCTCTAGCATACATTTTCTCTTATGCACACACTAACTTTTCTCAAACAATTTCTCTTATATATCCACAACATGGAATTACATCAACAACCTTGTTAGCCAAAATATAAGACATATTTTCAATGTTCACCCAATTTTTACAAATAAACTTTCAATGTGGATCAACCACCATTGGTTAATATAATGATGCAACCCAAAAAAATATCCTTTAGCACGCCAAACATTCAAAATTAAATCTTCAAGGATCCACAACATGCCACAACCATCATGTCGGCCAAGAACATGAAAACTTGAACATACCGAGAAAAATATTTGACCATGAGCACACCAATCAACGCGGACATACACCAAGGATAGAGAATAATCTAGATGCATCCACAAACAACAAGAACTAATAGAGAAATATCCACAACAAAATAAATTATCAGAAACACATAAAATTCAATTAGGAACACAAACAAAACCCATAGAAACATTGTTAGAACACAAATCTTCATAACTCGAGCAAATGTTCACACGTGCCTCTGAAACTTCCAGTGGATGGACTAGATGCACTCAAAAATAAACCCTTTATTCCACAACAACTGATCTTCAATGTACAAAACAAGACACCTTCATGACCTACACAGTTCCACTGGGAATCTGGAACTCTTTCTTTAACATTTTTTTCAATATCCTTGACATATACAACCTTCAATACAATAATGCTAATAGTGTTGACATCAATGAAAACCACATATCAGCAACACAACCACAACATCGAACAATCTCCCCCTTTGGCATTGATGGAAACACATGATGTGAAAAACACCATCAACCCAAATCTCAATCAACACTTACTCCTTAGATTCTGATTCTTCTTCCTTGACTTCTTTTGCCTGATCTTCTCCCCACAAGAGTCTTTACTCCAGATAATCAACAGTTTTTCACATGAATCTTCTCCCCCTTTGACATCAATGGAAAAGATAAGAATTATCTTCCCACATACAAGCTCTGACCCACATATCTGCACATCTGACAACTCCCCCTGAGTAGCAGCCACAAAACATCAATCTGGATCAAGAAATATCCATGAAGCACATGGACTAATGTAAGTAAATGCATCTTTAGTCCAAATCAGGAGGGGTATTCACCCCTAGCATCCCTCTGAAATACTCAAAAGTATCCTTTGGCAATGACTAAGTGAAAATGTCTGCAATCTATTTTTTGGTAGGCACATACTCCAGTTTGACTTCTTTCTCACTCACTTTTTCTCTTAAGTGAAACTTGATTGATATATGCTTGGTCTTAGAGTGTAGCACTAAATTCTTTGATATGTTAATTGCACTTGAGTTGTCATAGTATATGGAAATAGGTTCATCATATGCTACTATGATATCTTTCAGCATCTATTTCATCCACATCACTCAAGCATAGTTATTTGTAGCAACAATATACTTTTCCTCAATAGTAGATAGAGAAATGGAATTCTACTTTTTTCTCAACCAAGACACCAACTTCTTCCCTAGGAAAAAGGTGCCACCACTAGTACTCTTCCTATCATCTACATCTCCTGCCCAATTTGCATCAGTATATGCATTCAAAATAAGATCATCCTTAGGATACTAAAGCCCAAAATCAATTGTTCCTTTCAAATACCTGGAGATTCTCTTAACAACAATCACATGAGACTCTTTTGGATCAGCCTAAAATCAAGCAACCATACATACAAAATTCATAATGTTTGGTTTGGTCTGAGTTAAATAGAGAAATCCACCAATCATTGAATTGTATCTTATTTGATTTTCCTTAGGAGAATCATCATTTTGTGTCAACCTACATCCGATTACAATTGGAGTACCAACAGGTTTTGAGTCATCCATGCTAAACTTCTTCAACAGTTCTCTCACATATTTGGACTAAGTTATGAAGATTCCCTTGTCTAACTAAGCAACTTGCAATCCCAGAAAGAACTTCATCTCTCCAATCATACTCATCTCAAATTCACTCTTCATTTTATCAGCAAACCTCATACATAGATTATGATCTCCTCCAAAAATAATGTCATCAACAAAGACCTCAATAATTAATTCTTTATCATGATCCAATTTCAAATATAAGTTGTTATCAGTAGTACCTTTATTGAATCCAAGCTTCAGTAAGTATTTTTCCAATCTAGCATACCAGGATCTTGGGGCTTGCTTGAGTCCATACAAAGCTTTCTTCAATTAGAAAACAATGTATTCTTTGTCAGTCAGTTGAAATCCATTAGGTTGTTCAATATATACTTCTTCTTCTAACTCACCATTCAGAAAAGTTGACTTCACATTCATTTGATAGACTTTATAATTTTATATGCATCATAAGCAAGAAATAACCTTACAACTTCAATTCTGGCAATAGGGGCAAAGGTTTCTTCAAAATCAATACCTTCCATTTGTGAATACCCTTTACATACTAGTCTTGCTTTATTATGGACCACTTCACTTTGTTCATTCAGCTTATTCTGAAAGAACCATTTAGCACCAATCACATTCTTATCTTTAGGTCTAGGAACAAGTATCCATGTATCATTCTTTTCAATCTACATCAATTCTTCCTTCATAGCTTCCACCTAGTGTTCATCATTACAAGCTTCATTAGCATCTTTAGGTTCAATCTTGGAAATCAGGCAATACTCTTCTGTAATCTTTCTTCTAGTTTGCACTCCTTTATTCTTGTCTCCTATAATTTTATTTTTAGAATGATTTAGCTTAATATACCTTAGAGTTTTAAGATTCTCTCAAACTTCTGATTCTTTTGTTCTTTCTTCTGTACTTGTACTTGTCTCTACTTCATGACTATCTTGATTTACCAGAACAAATTGAATTTTTCTTACCAAAACATATGGCACAATTTGAAGTTGATTTTCTGTCTAAACATTCTTTCCTTTGTTTGTATTGTCTTCATCTAAATCATATCCACAATATCTGAATTTTATAGCATAATTCTCATCAACTCTAACATTTTCACTCTCAACCATTTTTCTCAATCTTCTATTATAGCATAGGTAGGCCTTGCTTCTAGTAGAGTAACCTAAAAATATTCCTTCATCACTTCTTGCATCAAACCTACCTATATCATCATCTCTATTGATGTAACACTTGCTTCCAAGGATCTTGAAGTATTTAACAGTATGCTTATAACCAAGCCATAGTTCAAAAGGAGTCTTACCAGAATTACCATTTACATTTATCCAGTTCAAAGTGTACACAACAGTGCTTATAGCTTCAATCCAGTAGATGTGAGGCACATTTCCTTCAATCATCATTGTTCTAGCAACATCTAGAATTTTTTTTCTTCCTCTCTGCAACACCATTCTGTTGAGGGGTTCAGGGAGTAGATAACTGTCTTTTGATTCCATGCTATTTACAAAAAGAATTGAACTCCTTGGAGGTGAATTCACCACCTTTGTCTAACCTTAGGCATTTGATTTTTAGACCTTTCTCATTTTCTTCCATAGCTTTGAAACTTTTGAACTTTTCTAATGCTTCACATTTTTCTCTTAAGAAATCAACCCATATCACTCTAGAATAATCATCAATAAGCAACATAAAGTACCTTTCACCATGGAGACTTCTGACTCTGGAAGGACCACATAGATCAGTATGCACCAGCTTCAATAATCCATTTGAATGATGTCGTTTTCTCCAAAAAGAGACTCTAGTCTATTTTTCCATCTGACACTCCTTGCAAGTTGTGTTAGTAGCCTTCACTAGCTTAGGTAAACCTCTTACTACTTGAGTGGAACTTACTTTGACTATGTTATCAAAATTCACATGACACAACCTTCTATGCCATAACCAGATTTCATCTACTTGAGCAATTAAACAACTTTCACTAGGAACATTCAGGTGAAAAACATTACCTTTTTTCTGTTTACCTGAAGCAATTATATTTCTAGAACTTCCATATATCCTACATCTTCCATCTTTGAACTAAAGATCATAATCCTTGTCCACCATCTCTCCAACACTCAACAAGTTGTGCTTCAAGCCTTCAACATAAAGAACATCATCAGTGTTATGCTTACCACCAAGACAAATAGATCCTCTGCCACAAATCACACAAGCATTGTTATCTCCAAATCTTACAATCCCACCGTCATACTTCTTTAGACTTACAAATTTTATTTTTTCACCAGTCATATGATGTGAGCATCTATTGTCAATGACCCACTCATCCTTTTCTTCAATTTTTCTACAAGAGCTTTCTTAATTTTAGAATATTCAATAGCCACAAGACTACTTTCCTTGATAGCAATGAAAGCCCAATCATCTTCATTTCCATTTTCTTTATCAGACTCTTCATCAGTCACACCTTCTTCAGGAAAATAGAATTTCTTTTGAAATATAGCTTTGTAAGGCTTAGATATAGGAACTCTTTTAGGACACCTTGATGCAAAATGACCTATTTTACTACAAGAGAAACATTTGATAGGAAACTTTCCTTTATACTTTCCTTGTCCCCTACCTTCTTTCTTCACAATCAGTGCTTCTAACTCTTCTACCTCTCTTCATCTTCAAGTTGTTTCATTTCTTCCTCATACTTGAATGTATTTATAGAACTCTCTCCTAGATCATATCTTTGCTTGTTTATTCCAGATATAGTAGCCTTGAATGCAATTTTAGTCTTAGAAGCAGATTCACCAAATTTTCTCAACTCAAAGGCAGCAAGTTTACCAATCAGTCTATCTCTTGTCACATTCATCAATGATTTGGTTTCTTCAATAGCATGAGCCTTTTCTTTGTAGGAGGGAGAAAATGATTTGAGCACTTTAGCCATAATTTCTTCCTCATCCAGGGTACCACCGAGACATCTAATACCCATCACTATTTCATTTAATCTTTGCATAAAAAGAGAAATATTTTCATCTTCACCCATCTTCAAGTTTTCATAGTTTCCTTTCAAACTCTATAGCTTAGCCATCTTCACATGTACATCCCCTTCATACAAAGTTTCCAGCTTCATCCACATCTCATGAGTTGTCTTCAGACCTATCACATTTGTCATTTTTGAATCTATTAAAGCACTCAACAAAGCTTCCATAGCCCTTACATTATTATTATCTTCTTTAATCTCATCAGCAGTGGAAGGACCATTCTGAGGAATAACATATCTATTCTTTGTAATCTTCTAGAAGGGTTCACCAATACACCTCAAATGACACTCCACCCTACTTTTCCACAATGAGTAGTTTGTTCCATCAAATCTAGGACTTCCTTCCTGTATGATGTCATCTCAGATCACCTCAAGCTTTTAAACTTCTTCAGAGGAACCTGCTCTGATACCAATTTTTGGAAAAACAAGGATAGACAAATGAGAGGGGGGTGAATCAGTTGTCACAAAATATTCAAACTTTACTTAACTTAATCTCAAATCTAATGAATGAACAGTAAACCATGAACAAACAACACATCAAAAGCATAGAGAACACCAAGATTTTTTATGTGGAAACCCTGTTAGGGAAAAACCACAGTGGATGTTAGTCCACAATATTATACTTTGTTAAAATTATTAGAAAATTAAGGGAATGCACATGCATTCAAGCACACTTCCTAGAGCTCATTGCTCAAATACAAGAGAGATCACTACCCAACAATACACAAAAATACGGATTAGATCCATAGGGTATGAACTGAGGAAATAGATTCTTCACAAGCTTGATTACAATTCTAGTTAAGCACAAAAAACCTTATTCACACTTCGCTCAAACTTCTTCTCACTCTGCTCTACAATCGAATGATTTGGACACTATTCACACATTTGCACTTTCTTTGGCATACATTCGCTCTTATATATCCACAACATGGAATTACATCAACAACCTTGTCAGCCAAAATATAAGACATATTTTCAATGCCGACCCAATTTTTACAAACAAAGTTTCAATGTGGATCAACCACCATCAGCTAATATCATGATGAAATAAAGCTTGAGTATGTACCTACAAAGGATCAGGTTGTTGACATATTTACTAAGGCTCTTCTTAAAGATACTTTTGAGTATCTCAAGGAGAAGTTGGGGAACATTTCGCCTACTTTCTTAAACTAGATGCATATGGAGATGCATCATTGTAGTGGATTTATGGATCTATCTTTTTTTTGGATTGATGTTTTGATGCTACCTATCAAGGGGAGCAAGTAGTGTCATGTGTTGTCATTGATAATTTTTTTGGGTGTACTCCTAAGGGGGAGTTTTCAGTATTCAGTATTGGTAATGTTAAAGGAAGAAAACAATGTTAAATATCTTTTTCCTTTTCCATTGATATCAAAGGGGGAGAAAATATTACATGAAAAAGAAAAAGTAAGGAGGAGAAATCATTCTAGAGTTTGATGGTTCAAACCTACTGTGTTGTCTTTGATGGTTTTTCATATCGTGTGTTGCCATCAATGACAAAGGGGGAGAATTTTTCAAGTATGAAGGTATTGCCATTGATGTCAATTGGTTAAGTAGTTATTAACTAGTTTTTGTTGTCATTGATGTCATGGATGTTGGTTATTGGTTGTATATGTTGAGGATATTGAGAAAATTGTAATAAAGAAAGGTTGCAAGCATTCAGTGTTTGCTCTAATTTTTTCTCTGGGATTTTTGTCTATGCTAGTGAGGATCTGAGGTATTATTCATGATTGTTGGAAGTTGTTATATCCAGATTTTGGGTTTTTACATCGTTGTATAGTGTGAGTTATGTTCACCAGTTGTGAATTGTGATTTTCTATGTATTTGGCTGAGGTCTTGGAGAAATGTATTTTCTCTAGATTTCTTCTTGTTCAGGTTTTATGACTTATGATTCTCAAGGTAAGTTGTTGAGCTTGTTATCTGAAAGATTGGATCATGTTGTGTTAGCATGTGCCTAATTGATTTGTGAAAACCTGCCACATTTACCTCAATTTTCACACATGTCCTTGTCATTTTGTGACAGTGAGAGAATTTTTGTTAGGGATGTTTTCCTACCACATGGATGTTTGGACATTGTGTGGACATCTGTGTGCTACAATTCTATCATGACAAAATTATTGGGTCAGGGAATATTAGAGGCGTTATGATTCTCTCTCAACTACGAATATAACACCCCTCTTTGAATCTCAACCACTAGGAATGACCATTTTTTCCTCCTATTTTCCTTTTTAACCTCATTCTTGAACTCTCTCAATCTCTCTCTTCATTCTATCAACTCTCTTGAACATTCTATCAGTCCTTGTTTCTCCATAACTCTCTCTTTCTTCTATCATCTTCATACTCCACTCTTACATCATCTTACTGCTCCAATCCCATTGTTATTGTAGGTTGTCATAGCTCCCCTCCATTGCTATGGTGATCTTGTTCTTATTTTTCCTCTCTCATCTTCACAAGCTCATAGAAAGGAAGGTGATATTGTGTCTATTTTCTTATTTGCATTATCTTACTTGTAGAGTAACATCTAGATTATCTTTTCTCTCTATTATCTTTTGTCTATTCTCTATACTTCTTTATCACTTTTATACATCTTATAGTATATTGGCTGTTTGTGGAGGTGGGAACACAAAAGTGTGGGTTTGACTGAGGAAAACCTCAAAAAATAGCCCCAACATTTTTTTGTTATTGTGTGTAGGTACAATCCAATTGTGAGGAGATTGTTGGAAAATTAGACCTTTAGTGAGTTGGCATTCTTATTCTTTCTTTTTCATCATTTGAATATTAGAATAGTTTATATTTATTAGTTAAATTATTCTTCTTACTATATTATACATTTCCATATATTTATATTAAACATTAAAACTAGAACTTTTGGGTTGTCAGTAGACTCTATGTGTTTCAGTCTGTAACTTGACCTTGTGTTCATACAGGATACTCATGTGCCTTTAGGGACCTACAACATGATGTGTTGAGGTTTGAACCATGTGTTGTTTTCCTCTAGCATAGATCCAGTCAGTCTTCAATCTGAGGCCTCTATGGTCCTCTCACTTGCTTTCAATAAAACTTTGTCATAAATCATAAGGAAAATAGAGTATGATTTTCCCTTCCTTTTCAACTTGTTCTATCTATATAAAGTCGAGGTAGTTTAGGGTAGTTCACTCCCTGTAGACTCTTTGGTGTCTTAGAGACTTTGGAGTAGCGAATCCACCTTCTCTACATTTTTGGTGAGCCTGATATGAACGCCCTTCTTTTCATTTCTATGTGTCAGAAATTCTTCTCTTAGGTCTTAGGTGTGTTGTAGATTCATGTGTTGTGAAGCTTTATGGGCTTTACGACCCAATCTATGACCTCTAGAAAAAATATTAGAAGGATTCTTCAATATATAAGGATGGAATGTAGGAAGGTCATTATTGGTTAACCTGATTTACATTGATCCATTTCCTTCTCACTCTACCAATCTGCTCACATATAATTTCAAATATTTTGAGATAGTCCCATTTGAATACATGAACATGGTCTCGTTCACGCATATTATTCATGTTGAGAATATGAGTGTTATTCTTGAAATAAATTTTACCTCACATTATTTACTGCTAAACAAGGATCTTTCCCCATTGTACATTCCTACTTGGATTAATGGAAACATTGTGACTAGTGTCATGGTTGATCTGACAGGCTGAGTAAATGTGATAATGGATGAAACCTTGTTCATTAACAGTTTGCATAAGGAGAAGTATGATGATTTTTAATCCACTCTCTGTATTCATGATGGGATTTTTGTTTCCCCTATGGGCACCATTTATTTGTTATTCCTAGTAGGACCTAAGACTATAGATGTGTCATTTGTTAAGATTCCAAAGTCTAACTTGTTTAGAGTTAGGCTAGGAATTCCATGGCTAACCTCTATGAATGGGGTCACCTCTATAGTCCACAAGTGTTTGAAGTTCTCCCATGAGGGTACAATGCACATGGTTCATGACACTAGTTATAAACCACTAGTGTCACATGGGGGATTTTCTCTAGATCACTTTTGGCCAACCCTGGTTGGACCTCTCCCTCGAAGGGGAGATTTGTTGTATCAAGCTTATGTTAAATACAATACTGGGGGCTTGGCACTAAAAGTTAGTTTTTGTGTGTATCCCTACATATTTTTTGTGAAGGCCTCTATAAGAGAGAAACAACGAGATGTCTCTTCGGCCCCATGAAAAGGGAAGGAGAAGATTTCTCACTCTAGAGCCTTCTCCTCCTGCATCTCCTACTCCATTTGCTTTTGCTTCCCAACCCATGGTGGCATCATTGGTTCCTGATCTTGTACCCTACATGGTAAGTGGAATGGTGCCCATGTGGAAGAAGGTGAAGTGCTAGAATTTTCAATTGATTATCCTACCCATGGTTCCCAGACCCACTGTCTATGGCAAGGGGAAGCATTCTTGTGGGGTTGTTCCTATATCTTATCCTTCATTGCCTCTAACTATTCTTCCACCTGTCCCTTGGGTAGAGATTGAGAAGCGGCTTGTTGTTGAGGCTCTTTTGTTTGTTTCTCCTTGTGTCACCATTTTTTCTCTTGTGTCTCCTCCTCTTGCTCCCACTCACGAGACCACCCTTCCATTGATAGTGGTTGTGAAGGATGCTCCCATAGTGGAGTAGCCGACTCTAGCCTCTTCTCAAGTTGTGTGCTCTAGTTCTTGTAGATGACATAACTGGATTATGCATGAGTGTAAGTTCTTGTGAAAGGCTCTAGCTGTGGAGCTCACTACTTCCAAGAAGACCTAGGAGGAGCTTGTTTTCTCTTCTCCTATTTCTTCCATTGCTTTGCTTCATTCTATTTTTTTTCTTTAGTTCCCATTGCTTTTTTCTTGCTTCTAGATCCTCTGATGGGTCCTAATGTAGCTCACCCCAAAAGGGTGCAATTTTTCATTGCTCCTTCCATGGAGCCTCCTCTTTTGATGTCCCTCCTATACATCCCTCCTTTTTTTGTAGCTCATTGACATGCCCAATACAAAGGTGGTGTCTTCTATGGTTTCCTTTAGTTCCTCCACTTTTGCTTCTTCACCAGGGATCTCATATCCTCCATTGAAGCATAAGTTGGAGGATGACCTCACTACAAGCGATTGTCATAAGAAGGGTTCCTTTCTTCGAAGTCTAGTTTAGTTTTAGCTTGCACCATCCTCGTGATAGAGGCAACCCCTTCTTTAGTTGGTCACAAAACCTCTTCTCAAGGTTGGTAGTGACTCTTGGGTGCTTCATCCTTCCCCTATTGATTTGACACAAGGAATTCCAAAAACTTGCATGTTCAACTCGGTGGATGATATCCCGATTATGTCCTTGATCTTTGCAAGAATCATGACCTTTTCTTCACAAGAACTCGATGAAGAATACCTTGAGGAGTCTTCTTCCTTAAAGATCTTGTTGTAGGTCAGTTGAAGGGTACTACCTTTCCTATCCTTCCCATGTAGGCTCATCCTCCCTCTCCTTATAATGATCTAGATTGGAAGTAGGATGACCTTCTTGTTGATGAGGACTAGGGTGGTGCATCATCTACATCTGTAGATTAGATTTGTGTTTTTGTTTGTGTTCCCCCATGCTTTTTTTTTGTTTTTTATCCTTCCTAGAGGACCATTGTTACCCTTGTAGGTACTTAGATATAGGAATAGAAATCTATCATACATTTCTTTTATTTGTGTCATCATTCTTCTATGTGTCATAATCTTGCCTTTTGATATTGGGGATGATGCAAAGCATTGGAGACATTTAGGCCTTCTTCTATGTTGACCCAATTTTTATTTTTACTTTGTCTTTATGTGTCCTTCTTCATGTTTTGAGAACTTTGGGGATTGATGAAAATTCATATGTATACTATATTATATATGTTAGGTCTCAAAAATGCAGGTTTGAACCACAAGAGGTTGTCAAGCTCTCACAACATTTTTTGCTAATGTACAAGGTCAAATGATGAATTTAAACCTTCTTCTCTTTAGGTACTGCTAGACCTAGGCGGGTACACTTATATGAATGAAGCAGATTTGAATTGTGTTTATTCCCTAAAGTAATTTATCCACAATGGCAAGTGGGAGTGGATAAATGAATTCTTGTTTCATATAGATTGTATAAGCAATATCAAGGATAATCCTAATATGTTTAGTTAATAGATGTAAAAATATAATGGATGATACTAAGAGATAAAATGTATAAGACTAGTGCCTTGTTGGGTAAAACAGAGTCAAATCAAAGTTTGAGATGAGTGACTTCTATCCAACATAAATTCTAATTGTTTGGCATATAGATACTTATTTACAACTTGTGTAAACATGCAGGAATGTAATTATCAAGTTCTACTTAATCCAAATGATACTTCTAAATTACTGTGATAGACTTGAAGGATTTAATCTCCACTTGGAAGAACCAACTAATCATACCATAAAAGTGCAGCAAATGTGCATTGAAAAATTGAGTATATGCTTGATATATCAATTTAAATAACAAAGAAATATCAATATTGGAGACAACCAAATAATATCTTCTATTAACTTAACAAACAATTGATACTAGAGATATGCCAAAAAATCAAATAACTTCCATTGATTCCTCCAGAATTCATACATGCATCATAGTCCGTTTAAATGAAAACATCATTGAAAATTATCTATGGTATACTTCTTCTATTCTCTTGTATCCGTTTTGACACTATAAAACATATATAAATACATCAAAATCGTGAAAGAACACATCACTTCATAAATGTATTTTGCTTAACAACAATAATAAAAATTAGAAATTAAGCTCTATTTAGCCACAAATGAACTTTTGAAAAATGGTCCAAGTAATCTTGTCGCACATGTGTGTCAGCATCTCCTAGCGCATTTCAGATTGATATCTCCATTTTCACCATCTTTTCATTATACTCACAAGCCTTGTCTAGTGTTGAATAATTTCCTATAGCCATCTCCATAATATTTTTCAACATCATCTCACATTCCTTAATCCACATGTCCTTTTCTTTCATTTTTCCTTCTTCTTCAAATAGAATTGGTAGTCCCTTTTTCGTGGCATCAATCAGTCCCTTGTTCATCTCCCTGCAATTCTTCATGGAAGTCTCTATGTTTTCTTATGAAATGGTTAGTAGTATCCATAACAACATTATTAGGAACATCCCTTTTATTTACTTCTTGGAACTTTTCCTGGATTCTACTATCAATTCTTTTATGCTCTTGTTCTACATTGTAATTCTTTGAATGTGTTCCCTAAAGTTTGTTCAACCAAGTCATCAGGTTGGCTTGCCTCTTTCTGATCACTGCAACAAGTGTATCATATTTACCTTGAGAATATGCACTTGATCCTTCCCATTGATCTTTTGTTTGTGAGATTTCCCCGAGTTAGTAGCTTGGTAGATCCCATTGTGATTCCCACCATATCTTTCAAACGATCATTTTCTTTGAGTAATCTTTCATTGTTCACCTTATACATTTCTTTTTCCTTAATTAACATCTAGATTTGGGCTTTATTCAACTTGGAAACATTAATTCCAATCTCTGTCATAGTTATGGGGTCAACTTCTCCAACCTTTAATGTCATAACATGCCCAAAAGCCTTTTCAGTATCAATTACAACATATTTTGTGTGGTGGATATAAGGCCCATATCATGAGTGATCCTTCATCTGGATTATACTTGGATCCTGCATATATCTTTGTTACCCCTTCAGAGTTGAGCTTATGTGTGGAATTATTGTTTTTCAAGAAGCTATCAAAAAGCAAAGCAGAATTTAAATCTAACCCAGGGAAAATCATATCACCTACATCTTAGAATAGTTTTCTTTCCTTCTCAGGTGTCATGTATTCCATTTCTTTCTCCACACCTGTCCTTAAACTGTTCAATAATTTCCTTTCATTACTTGGTGTTATATTTTCAACTGACTCCCTTATTGATTTTCATTTTTTCTTGTATAAGAAAGCTTTAAATGTGCTAGGAATAAATGTATATTTTCCAAAAGAAGTTAGGTTCATGACATTTGAATCATCCAACTGCCTAGCAATATCCAAGTAAGGAATCGTATCAGGCACCATTTTGGGCAAGATAAGAGGTGTATCTTCAAATCCATATATTTTGATCATAGTTGCACATTCTAAGCAATACCAGTTCCCCAATTGTGGTTAACAGGCCCATTGAATTCCTTAGATTTGAGAAACCTTTTTATCTCATCGGATAATGAATATTCACAAGGATGATTATATAATTTATACAGTGGTTTCACAAAGTACTCTTCAAAATGTATAAAGCAAGAGTTGGAAAATCTACTATCCCAGATGACACTCTAGAGCTGAATTGGTAATAATCTTCCTTCCCTATCCAACTATGAAAACCTTAAATTTTCAAGCCACATCTTCAACTCTTGTCCATATTAGAGTATCATATACATAAAGATTGAATAATGCTTAAAATTCAAAACCGGAGATCCATTTTTTATTGCCATTAATCCCTTTGAAGATATGTGAGGAATAATCGAAAGGTCTAGAGTTATGGCACTGGACATTCATTGAAACTACCATTGGAACAATTGACATGTACTCGAGGGCCTCCATCCCTAACACCTGGCATGCTAAAAACTAAGTATATTTTAGGTATGGCTCAAACAAGTCAACATGAAATGGGGGGCCATCACTATCTTCTAGTGGAATTGAGTTGCCATCCTTCTTAAATCTATGCAATGGTAACCTCCAACACTTGTATATGGTATCCATTCTCTAGAACTCTCTTTCTAGTTCTTCATGTACAATTTTTTCATCACATACCCCTTCCATGTTAAATACTTTAGAGATTACAGTCTTCAATATGTGTATTAATGGCTTTCTCGATGGATCACAAATAGCTTTGATATTTGGGTCATAATGAGCAGCTAACACTTTTACCAATTCTACATCCACAAACACATTTGGGCAGACTAATTTTCCTAGGTTAAACTTCCAAGGATTACACACTGGTTCATACCGATTCCTTCGACGGTAATGAAAAATGAATAGCTCATATCCCCTAATCAGGGTCCATATATCACCTATGTGCTTGCATTTATCCTCCAATTTCTCCAGCTCTACCCTAAGTTGTGTAGAGCACTTGGCTTTAGGTCCTGAGCTGGGCAATTGATCAATAAGGTCTTGGTTCAATTTCCTCTCAACTACCCCTAGCTCATTTTTAGTTTTAGTTTTTTCTTTTTTCCTTAAGGGTGACTACTCTCACCCCGTCTCTTGCCTTTTATTTTACCTGAGCTCATACTTTCCATTATATTCCTTAAAATCACAGAATTGGAAAATGAAATTGTAGAGAACTCACAAGATTTGTTTGAAGTCCTTTGACTGCAAATTTCTCTGCCTTTTCGTCTGCTCTCTCATTTCTGTCGTTGCCAATTCTACAAAAAGTCTCCTTCAATTATTTTTCTTCAATTTAGAAAATTATCTACTTCATTTTTTGTTTGTGCTACCATTAATGTTTTAGCTCTGAGCACGAGTTTGCAATTTTTTTAAAATTCTCACTGTCACATCAAATTCTTTCCATCAGCAAGACAATTCAAAACTTTGGGTGATCACTTTTACTTAGGCTAAGCCAATGTTCACTGAACACCCTATTGGTCAGGGAGACATTATATCCTTTTCATCAATATCACATAATTTATCCTTCTAATCCATACTACATAGATATCACCAAGTATCACCCCAATGAACCTTTTGATCTATTTGTATCTTTATCGACAAGAGATCATGTATCGCTTAGATATTTAGCAGTTTCCCCGATGTTCATTCCTTCGATCTCAAGTAAGTTGCCAAGAATATTGTCAATGTAACCCCCATCGACATGACATGGAGAATCAGGAGGACATTTCAAACTTACCCCGATAACATTCATCTTTCCAATATGCTTCCTCATGCTTCATTGGTGAGACATGACAGATTTCTTATCGATGGTATCTCATTGATAAGACATATATGCTCGGTCTAACTTATAGATTTCACATCGATAGTGCTTGTCTTGCCGATGAATTTCTTCATTGGCGAGACCACGAGTTGTATCTTCCTGATGTGCATCCTCCTATGAAATCTGATCGGTGTGACAATCTTGACCTCTTGCCAATATGTTGAAAAAATCTGCCTTGGGATGTAATGGCTTATGGATCAAAGAGACCTGCACCAACTTATGTCGATATGTGGATTATTTATTCAAATGTTTTGGCTTAGGGGAAATTTATGGTATCAAATGGTCAAGACTGATGTGATCATTGGTAGTCATGATATCTAGAGGGAATTATATCAGCTTTACATTCAAGATATGGACTTCTTTGGGAAACTTATGACTATAAATCACTATTAATTTTTTATTTTTATTTATTTCCAACAATGGCTCCATCTGGGGATGAATGATTTTGAGATCATTGCAAGGATTTAGATCTTTGGAAGAGAAGAACAAACTCTAGGGGTTATGAAAATGGATTTTTGAAGAGGATGGAATAAAAAATGGATATGGAGATGGAAAAATATGGAAATGATCCTACACTACTGTACATCGAAAGAATTTTGTTTCTAAATGAAGGAATTCTAGGATTGACCATGTACTGGAAATTCCTATTCCTTTTGATTCCCTAAACTACTAGGCATGGAGAAAAATTATTTTAAGAGGTTTTTCAAGAGTTTTCCATGCATTGACAACCCTTAATCCTTTGTGTTTCTCAAGAGAAAAAGTGCTTTAGGAATTGCCCATGTACAGGAATTTTTTGTTCCTCACCAAACATGTTCTGTAAGTAATATGAATCTTCTCCTCCTTTGATAGTGATAATGAAGGGCCCTAACCACAAAGTTTCAAACTTCCCATGCTTTCTTTATCTTTACATCTAGCATTCCACATTAATACTAACTCATTCTCCTCAAATTTTCTATCTTTAGCCTTTTTATCAAATAGATATTTCACCTGAGATTGTAACTTCTCATTTTTCTTTTGTGTTGTTCTCCTTATTTCATCAAGCTCTGCAAGTTGTTCCATTCTTTCTTCCATTGGCTTTAGAATGTCTATATCTTCCTAAAGGATAAAATTGTAAATTGGTAACAAATTTTGCAATGGCATCCTGGCTTGTGATCCATCTACTAGTTCAAAGGATGATTTTCCAATCGTCTTCTTCACAGTGATCCTGTCTACCTATACTATCATTCTCAACTTTGAATCCCATGCTTTTTTGTTCCCATCTAACATCCTCCTTATGATCTTCAAAATACTTTTAGTACTAGACTCTGCCTAACCATTTTCTTGTGGGTGGTAAGGGGCTGCATACGAGATAGTAATGCCATACGTACTGCAAAAAGTTCTAAACTCATCAGACCTGAAACACATCCCATTGTCTGTGATCAATCTTACTAGTGTACCAAATCTGGTCAGAATATTTTCCATTAGGAAATTTATTACCACCTTGCTCATTGCTTGTTTAGTTGGGATGGCCTCTACCCATTTAGTGAAATAATCAATAGCTACCAATATCCACTTATGTACCCCACTTGACTTATCTTGTATTTCTCCAATAAAATCAATTCCCCATTGGTGGAAAGGGGATTCAACTTGTAAAGGTCTAAGTGGAAAGGCTCCCTAATATTTCATCTTTCCTAAGAACTTCCAGAAAGCTTCACACCTTCTTACATATGAAAAAGAATCATTGAATACCTTAGGCCAGTAATAGCCTACCTTGAGAATCTTGTGTGCAGTCGTTTTGGAAGAATAGTGTCCTCCACACACTCCTTCATGTATCTCCCTCAAGACATGTTCAACTTGTCACTCATCTATACACAATAATAACATCACATCCCTTTTTTTCCAGAACAAATCACCCTCTATGAAACCTACTTAGATGCTTGCAACTTCAAAGCTCTCCTCTAGTTATCATTCAATACTTTAGGGAACTTCATGTGTCTGAGGTAATATACAATATTTGTGTACAGAGAAGTGTGTTCAATGCTTGCAACTACATTTTATTCATTTTCTACATTTCAGATTTGATTTGCTTCAATGTTTGTCTCTGCCATCAATTTGGCCAAACCCTGTCCCCTTACTAGCTTGGTAATTTGAATCTCCATATTGAATTCTTGGATTTTATTAATCCATCTGCATCTCTTCCCTGTTACCTCTATCTATACTAGAATATCTTTCACAGCTACATGTGGGACATAGGAAATTACTTTGGCTCCAACAAGATATGGTATGAAAGCCTTTGTTGCTTTGACCAGTGTAAAAGCTTTATTTTCCATAATGTCATACTTCAACTCTAACCCCTCCAATGATTTTTTGAAAAAAGATATGGGTTGTTCATGACCCTCATCATTCTTTTGTAAAATGACAGTTGCTATAGTATGGAATGAGGCAAATGAAAATATTTGAAAAGGTTTTGATATTTCAGGAGATTTTAGGATAGGGGCTTCCTTGATGTATTTTTGGATAGATATAAAGTCTTCTAAGGCTTCTGCAGTCCAGTCCATTTTTTCTCCCTTTTTCAACATTTTAGATATAGGTTTTACAAACTCAACAAATTTAGACACAAATCTCCTAACAAAGTTAATTTTCCCAAAAAATGATTGAATTGCTTTGACAGCCTTGGGAATGGGGATTTTATCTATGGCTTCTACCCTTTCAAGGTCTATTCTAATCCCTTCTTTTGATACAATATTCCCTAAAAGTTTACCCTATATAATAGAAAAGTGACATTTTCTAGGATTAAGACTAATACCATATTCCAAAGCCTTGATGAATATTTTCTCCAAGTGTTCTACCTGATCTTTAGCACTTTTTTAATAAGCAGTAAGGTCATCTTGGTATACTACCATTATAACATTGATTAGATCTGCAAACGCTACGTCCATGGCTCTTTGGAAAGTTTCCCCTACATTTGTGAGACCAAATGGCATTCTCACATAAACATATTTCCCCCATGGGGTGGTAAAGGTTGTATTATATTGCTCAGATTCCTTAACTTTGACTTGATTGTAGCCAGAAAATCCATCCTTCATTGACAACAACTCACACCCTATCACTTTATGCAGTATAGCTTCCATATTAGGGAGAGGGTAATTATCTTTGAGGGAAGAAACATTCAAATTCCTAAAGTATACACATAGTCTAGTATCCCCATTCTTCTTTCTTATTGGAACCAAGTTTGAGAACCATGTTGAATGTCTTATGGGATTGATAATACCTCCATCTCTGAGTTTTACCAACTCCTCCTGCATCTTTGGTTCTAGAGTTGGGTTGATGGGCCTTTTCCTTTGTCTGAACGGTTTTGTGTCTAGTTTTAATGGGATCTCATGTTGAAATAAGTCCTCCCTATATGCTTTGAGATCCTCATAGGACTATGCAAACACGTGCTTGTATTTTCTCAACAATGCAATCAACATTCTTCTGATGGTTGGGCTTATTTTCTTCCTAATATATACCTTTTTTGGTGCTAGCTGAGTCCCCAGATTGATTTCTTCAATATCCTCCCTCTTGACTAGTCTCTTCTTCATGAGAGATCAATCATTTCCATCATATACCCTTTCTAATGCCACAAGTCATTTGGGAAGCTTGTTGGTTTTAAGCTGCAAGAACTCCTTTCCAAATACAATTTTTTTCCCATCTACTTATTCCACAAAAGCATTGAAGTCGATCTCCTAAGCCTCATAATGATCTATGCAATGAAGAATATTTATGAGTTCAGTATCATCATTGGAAACCTACCAGCTATATGTATTGTTAGGGATAGTAGGTCTTGTTTTAAACTCAACATGGGATACTCTAGCCAAGGTAATATTATCTCTTCTCAAGGCTACATTAGCTAAAAAGTCTTCCATTATTTTTTTTGACCTATCTATACACTCAATGGAGAAAGCATCAAATAATTCAATTGTATCCCATACAACATTCCTATATTGTTTCAACATTTTATGTTTTGCAGCATATTTTGACTTGACTTGTGAAATGACTAGCTCAGAATCTCCTAGAATAGTTAGCAACTTGATCTTATGTTTAATAGCCATATTTAAACCAATTAACAAAGCCTCATATTCTGCTACATTGTTAGTACATTCAAATGTTAGTAGAAATGAATATTTGAATGTGATACCTTCTGGTGAGATAAAAACTACCCCAGCCCCATTGCCTTCTTGACTACATGCTCCATCAAAATACATCTTCCACACTCCATGCTGATTTTTAGAAACATGTTTATCAATCAAGTCGATATTCACTAGTTCAAGTTGAGAAGGTTCCAACCTGAAACTCCCCAAATCAACATCACAAAAGCAATTTAATTGATCTTGAGCCATGTAGTCCACAATTTGATTCATTCTTGGTTCTCCATACAACTTGACATCTTTTCCATTTATGGGTATGTTGGCATAGGATAGATCAAATTGTACATTCCCTCCCACTGCTATAGTCCACTACCTTGATAAGAGCATTCCAAAGTGAGGAGGTGTATCAATCACAGTTATATCAATGTTATATACTACTTGTGGATAAGCAACTAACTTTGCCTCTACATCTTTCATTATCCCTACTACTGAGAGAGGTCTGCTATCCATAGCATAGAACTTTCCACCATTAGTATTCACCCACATGCCTAATTGTTTCATGACTCCAACTGGCATAATGTTGATGGAAGCGCTTGAGTCTACCATACAATTCCTCACTAGTTTGTTATTTATAAGCAATGTGGTAAAAAATGGATCAATCTGCAAAGAATTTACTATAGCATCACCAAGAAAAACCTCTAGAACATTCACCTTTTCCTAGTTATTACTAACCTTAGTATACCCTTTGTTCTCAAAATTTGTGTTTTTATTGTTCTGATTAAATATTAATTTAATGGCACTATCCCTACACTCCTTAATTTTTATCATTTCAAGTAATGGAACAGACATTTTTACTTCAGAAAAATCTTGTGAAAAGTCAAAGGAGGTACCTTCTAATTTGATCATCTTCTTCTGCTCCATTGAATCTCCTTTGCTCTCCTCTTTTTCTCTTTTATTTGTGTCATCAAGATTTGGTTTATTTTTATGTAACTCTTTGTCTTGATCCTTCTGATCATGCTTCTACACATTTTTGTCAGGTTTCTTTTTTTTTGTTTTCTTTGATGCTCCTTGTGTTTTGTCTTTCATAAATATCCCTCTTGCAACACCCTCATTTCCATTCACTATTATGTTTCTCAACCAATATTTTCTCTTGGCTTGATCTATTGTAGTGATAGTCAATTTTCTAATCTCTTCCTCAGTTGGTCTCCTTATATTTCATTTTCCTAACTACTATGGTGCACCAGGAGGGCATTGTTCATCATTTCTTTCTTCATGATCAAAAAAGACTTGTTGTTCTGCCATGTGAATGTTGTATTTTTGGTTATCAACATCATACTCATAACCTTCTTCCAAAGATGAATGTCTCTCCTCAATAGGATGAAAGGTATTGGAGGTTAAATATATTGTATGATCTTCTTCACTATTTTCCACTAGTATTTCTTCTTCTTGCATCTTCTAAGCCACAACACAGTGATGGGGGTAATGTGGTGCATCACAAATTTCACACCAAGGGTTGTTGTTGACCATATACACCCCTCTCTTCTTTAAAGGGTCGAGAGTCTCTTTGCTTCTAGGTCTATCCATCACAGGCTTTCCATCCTTCCAATTTTTATTGTAAGGCATGTCATGTAACCTTGGCCTCTCATTTCTATATATATTTTCTTGTCTATGCTAAGGATTGTTGAACTGTTAAGGAACCCTGGGATTATCTCTTTTAGCAACCATTCCTGCATCCTTCCTATTGTTTTCAATAGTTAATGCTATTTTCTGAGCTTCTACTAAATTTCTAGCTCACCTATTTCTAAGCTCATATCCTATTTTTGGATCAAATGCTTTCAGATAAATACTCAATGCTGGAGGGTCTGCCAATTTTGACCCAGGTGGTATCTTATTTTGTAATTTGTTGAACCTTTGATTAAATTCATAAATCGACTCATTCTAATTCTTTTGGATTGTGACTAATTCATGAAAGCCAAAGTATGGTGCACACTAGTTCCCATATTTTTCAAGGAATTGATCATGAAATTCTTGAATGGAATCAATAGAAGCTATGGATAAACTATTAAACTAGTCTCTAGCTTCTTTGGTTAATGACATCATAAATAATCTCATCTGCATATCTTCATACTACATTTCCAAGTATTGAATAAAAGCATTCAAACTCCTTAAATGTTCCTTGGAAGTGATTGCACTACTTCTTGTAAATTTTTGGACAAGGCCTTTTCGACTGCTATCTATAGGGTAAGGATATAGTTGAAATCCTGCTAAGTCAAATTGTCTGATCATGGTTGTGAGGATGTTGATATTGGTATAATGGATTGTTGTATTGTGTGGTCGATTCCACAAAAGGATGTAAAAGTCATGGAAAATCCTAACCTGGGAATTGGACATTCCAGCAGGAGACTAACATCTTCTTATGGTCGCTCATTTACATTGTCAAACCAGGGAACATATACTTGAAATGGAGTGGCATTGTATGTGCACTAAGAACTAGTTTCAATCACAATTTACCAAAACCAAATGCTTGGAAGGAATTCTACTTATGCTGCAAGAATGTAATATAAAGTCTTCTTAACTTAAGCATAACTTAATCAAAGCATAAATTATGACAACTATTACTAAGAAACAAACTATGAACTGGCCTTATGCTACAGGAACAAACACAAGGATGGATTCCCAATGCTACAGGAACAATTTAAGACTGAGTTTGCGCTGAAACTTTTAAGAATGAAATCTAACTTATAATCAATAGGAGATAAAAAACTAACTAACTACAGATACTCACCAAGTGGGCCCCCTTAGCAAGCGTCAACTAGTTTATGTAGAAATTGAACTCAAAACTTCATCAACTTTTATTCATAAACTTGGAATCATATACATTGATTGTTCTACTTATAAGAAAACTAACACAAAACACTATCTCTTATTATAATACTAACTCTTACACACCCCATTTCTCACTCATGTAGGAGAACTTATTTATATTAGAAAAAAAACTAACTACCTAACTCTAACAAAGAAAGACGTGGACATAAATGCATCATGAAACTGAGGAACAGACTTCTCATAAATGAAGGCATATCTATTCAACACGATTCAGAGAGAATTTGGTATTCCACTCCTCTTGGATTAATGATCATTTAAATTTCCTCCCAACGACCCAGTCAGAGAGTCTTTGCTGGAACAACTTCCTTGATGTTGTGCTAGAAATGGAATTTACTGCAGGGCCGAGATCTGTTGTGCTTTGACTCGTTCATGCTTCCTTCAACAACCTGCGATGCACATGGCAACAGAAGAAAAATAAATCATGTGTGGAAAATAACATGATACACATTCATTATTCACATATTAAATCTATTTCATTATCCAAAAACCACATGCACTATATCAATCATGTGGGAGGTCAAATAGGGTAATTAATACAGACACATAGAGATGTTAAGCTACAGGAATATAGAAATGTATTGCTACAAGATACTACCCGATTTTAGATAAAAATCCTTTAATCAAAGAGTTAAAACAACTATCAGTAATAAGACTAAGGGTATTAAAAAAAATACATCACAATATTCAAATTATGAGCAAATTTTGAGCTCATCATTTGCCCCCTACTTATCCTAATGATGGTCCTCCAGCATTAAGCTTTCTAGTTGTTACTCTGAAATCATTAGCAGTAGTATGGCCCTGTAATGAAGTTCTAAATTTGTAGTAGAAACGTCTGAAATTTTTCCATCTCTCATTCCTATGGGTTTCTGTATCCTCATTAACATTTGTAGCCCAATAAGGGTAAAGTGGCCACATTAAAACTGGAGGTCGAAATGTTAATGGTAACCATAACTCAAACCTCTTTTGGAGACCAAGCTACATGTACTTCTTTGTCCTTCTGATGGTTACCTTAAAGTTCAGAGGGCTATGAGGCTTAGATTTCCTCAGACCAACAGTCAGTTCCTCCCATCTTGTTTCAATTCTGGAAGATGAAAGCTTCCAAAACAGATATGGTTGGTCTTTGAACTCATCATACACTAACTTCCTGATATCAAATATTTTCATTCTTTCTGTCTGATCATTGAATCCATACACAACAGTAAGCCAAGTTCTCAGAATTGTGTGGGGATCTGAGCTTTCAGGTCGTAGTGGAATAGGTTCATTCCTTTCAGCCTCTTCATAAGCCTCTAATTGTCTTCCATAGTTAGTTTCATTGGCCACCCAAGACATGAGTGACCTCAGATGAATGTCGTCAATGTAGAGAAGTGGATTCCACTCTGTTTCAGAGGGAATTATCAAACCATACAAATAAAACTCACATAAGGAATTTTTTAGCCAACCGGGTGCTACTTGATATGCATCATAAAATTCCTTAGCTGTGTGAATGTCACGGTCTAAATTTCTTGAAATTATCATCAATTGAAACCAAAGAAATTGCTCTTTAAGGCACATAGCATATACCCTAGGCAGTGGTCTACATTCCATAATTTTACCAGTTATCTTCATCATTTCATCCATTTTCTCTTTCATTTCTTTCATTTCTTGTTTTTGTCTTTCAATTTATCTTTTCAATTTCTTCTTTTCTTCCTCCCAAAGACTTTGTTGAATTTTAGTTTTAGCTAAGTGGCGGAAACTCAAAGTTTGAAATGTAACAGGCCTCCATGTAGTCCTAAGATATTCCAAATATTCAATCAACAATGTCCTTTTATAAAAAACCAATGCTTGACAAGTTTCAGGGGGTAATGGGGTTTCATTGGACACTTCAGACTACCCAAGCTGTTCTTCCTCTTGCTGGAGGATGGGTTCCTATTGCTGTGCAGGAGGAGATTGTGCTTCTTCTGAAACTTGCCTAGTTGCTTCAGCCAAGTCATCAAGACTTGGCATCCCCCTTTCATTACCACTACCATGTTGTGCTTCCTCAGGAATAACAGATGGACTTTGTGGAACATTCTCAGATACATTCTGAGAAACATCATGACTGAATTCTTCAGATTCCTCAAAAATTACTATAATTTCAGGTTGAACGGTGGTTGAGGTAACTTTACGTTGTTTCCTTGATGAAGCTCTTTTTAGAAATATTTCTAAAGTAACAGCTGCAAGAGAAACTTTCGTGGCTTTTTCTCTTTCTAACCTGCCTAGAGGATTCAAACTCAGCAGGAGAAGATGATAGTGAAACTGCAGTGGCAACAGACATTCCTGCAAGAAAAACTACTACAAGGGAAGATGATGCAGGAGTAGAACATTTTTGCTTCTGAACATGAGGGTCAGATTCTAGGGTTTGTTTTTCCCTAGATTACTCTCCTACCTTCGTTTTCCCTTTTTATTTTCTACCAGTAGACCTGGTTTGTACTTGGGTAGAGGGCTCTAGTGTGGAGATTGTAGGACTAAGTGCTGCAGGAGTAGATGACTCTTGCTCTGCTTCCTTACTTGTAGATTCTACTCTTTTTTTATTTTTCTTGTGTTGTGTAGGGAGTGCTCTAGGAGGCTCTGGAGGTTGCAGACCCTTCTAGGCAACAAATTCTTTCCAAGAAAGGGGTGATACATCCCTTAAGGAACACTCGATCAAGAATTTAATGAGGGCATGATGGGCGATAGAGTTGTCCCTACCCCTCTGGGTTTCATGGGCACATTGTTTCAAAAGGTTTAACAAAAAATTTGGAACATTGATAGCTAAACCGTGACTCATATGACTCAATAGTTTAAAATGATAGGAACACAAATAGGAAAAACACCCTCACAAGTCAAGTACCTGATTATGAAGGTGACATATTCCAAGTATGGAGGCAGTGACACCCATTTTCATCCTTGTTTGGAAACCTCCAAGGGTCCATCTGTTGGTATTGTAAATTCTACTCTAGCAGAGACAGCATCTCCATCTCTCCTTGAAGAAAAATTTTCTCCTACCGCCGGAAGCCCAGTTACTTTTGCAATCTTTTCTTCTGTAACGGCTACTATCAAACCCCACACTGTAGCTTCTCCCTCTGAAAGAGTTCTCAAAAACTCACCTACAAATTCCTCATTAAAAAAATCTATCCTCAGAAAATAATTCAGCCAACCGCAATTGCTGAATGCCTGAACCACTTGAGGGTTTTGCATCAAGATTTCATGAGTCGCAGGCTCATGTCTTACTAACTGGCCACCCATATTCACAAATTATCCCTGTTGAGATTCCTGAAACTCAAACTTCTAAAAATTCAAAAAACTTCTTCTGATTTGTTTCTTTCTGCCCTGCTGTCACTTTTCTTTACTTTTCCAAGAATGACACAAAGAATAATTGCATGAAATGATTGTTAAAAACTACTCAAATCAAGCAGTTAATTATTGTTTAGAATAGAAACATACAGTCGTATTTAGAAAGTACAAGAAAATAAAAATAATGATTGCATGAAATGATTGTTAAAAACTACTCAAATCAAGCAGTTAATTATTGTTTAGAATAGAAACATATAGTCGTATTTAGAAAGTACAAGAAAATAAAAATATCTTAACAGTTGTGACAGTGGCATAAGAAAAGGTTTGAAATGGATTATACCCACCCCCTACTAAAAATGTGGCATGTGTCCACACATGTGTGAAAGGATAGGCAAAGAATAGGCAATGATGACTGATATATACATAGCAATTAATGAATAAATTAAATAAATAAATGATGTGACAATAAAAGATATCACATACCTTGTAATAAGTGCTCGTACATGCCGGGAAAGATCACAACTCAGCATGAAATGATGGCTGGAAGTGAAACCATAAATGAGGGCGGTACGGCAGAATGGATGACATGGATGGGTGATGTGGAAGAAGAGGGAATGAATGGTGGTGATGGATGAAAAACAAAGAAAGTGGCTTCCTTAAAAAGGAAACCTTTATTATGGGCATGCAACATAGAATTTTAAAGAGATGTTGCAGGAGAAAGGTCGAAGCCTTTTGCTGCAGGAAGATCAGTGGCCACATCCGAAACAAACTACTTTATAAATTCTTCTTTAGACATTGGCTTATGATACAACCTAAGATGGTGTCCATTAACCAGTAGCTTGAATCAGATAGGATCTATTGTAGCTAACTAAACTGAACCATTATCAAACACATTTTCTATTTCATATGGTGGTCATGCCATTTTTTTCTTTGCTCCAAGGCAGCTTTCCTTATCTCATCCAATGAATTTAGCTACAGGAGGCGTTCCTTTTGGGCTTCTGAAATATCAATGTTAAGCTAGAGAGAAGTCCTTAAAGTCTTATGCTCAAACTCTATTGGCAACATGGCAGTTTTTCCATAAAGTAACTCAAAAGGAGTGAACCCTGTAGTTATTTTCCATGTTGTCCTATAGGTCCAGACTACTTCAGGAAGGCAACTACTACAATCCTTCCTGTGCAATTGTACTGTCTTAGTAAGGATTGCCTCAATTTCTCTGTTGGTAACCTCTGCCTGACCATTGGCTTGAGGGTGATAGGGGCTAGACTTTCTATGTCTGATCTTGTAATCATTCATCAATGCAGTGATTCAGTTTGATGTAAATTGAGCTCCTTAATTAGTAACAAGTTCCCTTGGGACTCCAAACCGAGTACAAATTTGTTCATACAGGAACTCAGCAACTTTATTGTCATGAGCATGTGTCGTTGCTTTCACTTCTACCCACTTGGTTACATAATTAGTGCAAACCAAAATGTATGATTTCACATTGGATGGAGGGTCAATAGGCTGAACAAAATCCATGCCCCACTTGTTGAAGGGACTGACTACCACTTGAGGATACAGGGGTATTTCATCAGACCTTGTTGGTCTCCCCATGCATTGACATTTGTCACATTTCCTGGTGTAGGCTGCAACATCTTTGTGTAGTGTGGGCCAATAGTATCCTGTAGTAAGCACTTTCATAGATGTTCTCTTAGCTGCAAAGTGCCCACCACATGGCTCATCATGATAGGAATGCAAAATGTCATAGGTCTCATCTTCCCTAACACACCTTCTCATGACTTGGTCAGGTCCTATGTAAAATAAACAGTCTACAATCCATGAAAAGTTGAAACTTTTCTCTACCAACAATTGTCTTTCCTTTGGTGAGAAGTGGGCTGGAATCTTGTTGGCCACTAAATAATTTGCAATATCTGCATACCATGGGGTTCGAGCAACAATATAAAATTCATCGAGAAAGCTATCATCAATTACCTCAAGGGTGGCAGGTGTAGTTGTTTGAAGTCTTGACAAGAAATCAGCCACCACATTAGCCCGACCTAGCTTATCAATAACTGTGATATCAAATTCTTACAACAATAGGAGCCATCTTGCTAATCTTACAGATATGGAAGGCTTATTCATGAGGTACCTTATTCCTACATGATCTATATGGACAAGTATTTGGTAACCAGTGACATAATGTTGAAACTTGTTCAGGGCACACACAACTTCTAGCAATTCTTTCTCTGTGACATATAGTTTAATTCAGGGCCTTGAAGGTTTTTGCTAATGAAATATATGGCATGCTCTATGGAATTCTCTTTCTGTCCTAAAACTGCCCCTATGACATAATTAAAAGCATTTGTGTGTATATGAAAGAGAAAACTCCACTTCGGTCCTTGAAGAACAGGTGCCTAAGTAAGTACGTTCTTAAGCTGCAGGAAAGATTTGTCACAGACCACAGTCTAGTTAAATTCAGAATCCTTAGTTAATAAGGCATATAATGGATTGGCTATTTTGCTAAAATCTTTGATAAATTTTTTATAATATCCAACATGTCCTAGGAAGCTTCTAACATCCTTTTGTTTCATAGGTGTTTGCAAAGTTATAATAACTTCTATTTTTGCAGGATCAACTTGAATTCCTACTTGAGAGATATGATGGCCTAAAACAATTCCCTCTTACATCATCATAAAGCACTTCTCACTATTCAAAGACAAATTTTTCTCCTTAGATCATTTCAACACTTTCTCCAAATTTTCTAATGCTTCTTCATAAGTAGCTCCATAAGTGGTGAAGTCATCCATGTAGATCTCCATAGAATCATGAGAAATGTCAGCAAAAATACTGATCACTACCCTTTGAAATGTTGCAGGTGCATTACACAGGCCAAAAGGTAAGATAGAGTAGGAAAAAGTGCCCCATGGACTGGTAAAAGTTTTTGTCTTGATCCTCAATGGAAATTCTAATTTGATTATACCCACTATATCCATCCAAAAAGGAGAAATACTTTTTACCAGATAATGAGTCTAGCACTTGATCAACAAATGGCAGTGGAAAGTGATCCTTTTTAGTTGTTGTGTTCAGCTCCTTGTAGTCTACACAAACTCTCCATTTTCCTCCTTTTTTAGGAACAATCAGCAATGGAGATACCCATTGACTTCCTGAAATGGGGTAGATAAAACTAGCATCAAGCAATTTTTGGAGCTCCTTTTTTAACTATTTCCCTGAGTGTTGGGTTTATCCTTCTTTGAGGCTGTCTAACAGGTGAACAGTATTCTTTTATGTAGATCCTATGAGTACAAAGTTGAGGATCTATTCCCTTCATATCCCCATAGTCCCATGCAAAAGCTTTGTGTTGATCTTGCAACATTGTGACTAGGGTAGCTTGTTGAGATTGAGGCAGCTTATTATTGATGTTCAGATGGTGTCCTAGAGACACTTCTACTTGCTTGGTAAGATCATTCACAGAGGTTGCTAATAAAGGTGGTGTTTGTATTTCATGTGGAAGCAAGTTGTGATAAACTACAGGAATTTCAGGTGGCAGACTCTCAGAATTCAGTTGTTGAAAGAAACACTACTGAAGAAAGCCATCTAGAATAGATTGGCTACTCAGATCGGAGTTGGTCTGCAAAATGTGTAAAATTAGGTCATCCTCACTCTGAAGCTGTGAAAATGGATTAGTTTTCAGCATCATTAGTTGAGCCAATGAATTGACTTCTTCAGTTTCCTCTCCTAAATCTGGCCAAATTGGTTGAGACAAGTCTCGATGAGGTTGGGCAGGTGGGTATAAAGCCAATTTCTTTCTTGACTGACCATCAGAAATTTTTATGTCCCCTGAACGACATCCTATAAGAGAATCAATTGTCGCTAACCATGGTCTACCTAAGATGATAGGATATCCCCCCAAAGTTTCCTTAGTGGAAAATAAGGTGAAATCTGTTGGGTATTCCCAAGACTCAAGGATGACAATGACATCTTCTACCACTCCACCAGGTGTTACTGTGGAACTATCAGCAAGCTGCAGTATAGTAGGTGTAAACCGAATGGTTAGGATATTCAAATACTCCATAGTATGCTTGGTCATTACATTGATGGTTGCACCAAGGTCAATCAAAACATTCTTTACTATCTAGCCATTAATATTTATTTGTACCATAAGACTCACAGGGTCAGTATATTTTGGAATGACTACCTTCCCTAACATAATATCTACCAACTATCCTAGAACATGGATAGTTTGGGGATCCTTTTTCTTTCTTCCTGGTTTCTTTAAACAGGACTCCTTAATGGCTTTTCCATAAATTGGGACATCTTTAATGGATTGAAAAATGGGAATTTGAATGTGTACATTCTTTAGCTGATCCAAAATATCAAAGGTAGGCTCTTCCATAGACTTGGATGTAGTAATTTGCAATCTATAAGGAAAAGGAAGTTTGGCCTGATGCTGCAGGACAAACTCCTTAGAGACAGTATCTGATACAAGTATATGTTCTGCAGGATCAATAGGTTGTTCAGAGGCAGAATTTGGAATCTTTGTAATTACAGGCAGCTGTGGAGCAGAAAGAGTGGTTCCAGACCTGAGATGGATATCATGAATATTCAAGGCATAAGCTAGATACTGATTGGATTCTACAAGATACATAGGTTGTTGTTGTTGTTGCTACTTATTAATAGGATTTGAAAATGGTTGAGCAGGCATAGGCGTTTGTTTTGGAGGGCTAGTATTTGCTGCAGGTGCTACAGGAGGTGGCATGAGAGCCAAAGGTTGTGGCTGCTAAAGCTACAGGGATCCAGGGGATTGGTTTTGTCATTGCTGAGAACCTCTCCATTGAGGATTCTACTGCCAATTACCTAGGGGTGGAGTCCATTGTCCTTGTGGTTGTTGCCACCCTCCTTGAGGAGATTGCCATTGAGGACTCTGATAGTTAGGCCAGTGTGGTTGAGAAGTATTCCAAGGTGGTGATGAGCCATATATAGGTTGACATTGGTTATTGTAATTAGAATAAGGATTACCAAAAGTCAAAGGGTCTTGAGGCATACCTTGTCTTTGAGCCCATGGTCGTCTTTATGCAACGAATAATACTTGGTCATCATCACCCTCTACTATCTTAAAATCAGTAGGTAATTGCTTAGCCTCCAGGTTAGCCACCATCTTACATTTGCAGTCATGTTTCTTTTATCTGCAATGTGGATAGAACTCAGCCAAGATTGCTTCAGCTTCCTCATGTTTCTTTCAAGCTTGCATAGTATCCAACTGTGTAGCCATATTTTTTATGATATCCTGCTTGAAATCAAACAACAAATTTGTGATCTCCATCCATGAAACTCCATTAGTAGAAGACTTTCCCACTGTGGCTTGATGACCTCTACCCTTCTTAACAATTGCTCGAGAGTAGTTGCAACATATTTTCTTGATATCATCCCAAGGAATTTGGGTTATATCTCCTTCTCACATCAGATCTAGGGCGTCTATATAGGTGTTGTTGATTCCCCTTAGAAAAAGTAGTTTATGAGATTCTTCATTAAGAGTATGGTCTAAATTTTTTTTAGGGAAAACAAAAATCTTGAGATATATTCTTTCAGGCTTTCATCCTCCTTTTGTTGAATTTTGAATATATCATCACCCTTACTACCACTCTTACAATATTATTTGTATTTCTCAAGAAATTTTGTTTACATGGCTACCTAACTATCAACAACACCCCTTCCCAAACTCATAAACCATCTAAGAGCTCCCTCCTTCAAAGTAGCAGGAAACAACTTCAGCCTATGAGCATCTAAAGTGTAATCATAGTTGCAACAGAGGATGTCAAACTCAAACAAGAAAGTTCATGGGTCCTCTGTAACTAGTCTGTAGAACTTGGGAAGTAATGAAGAAGGAATATTTTTAAGGTTATCATTATCTTGATGAGCAATGATGGGGAATTCAAAAGTATGAGGTCGATTAGGTGGATTACGTGCCATATTTTCTTGATTGAGTATCAAATCAAATGCATTTTCTTGAGGTTCTTCGTTAGCTGGGGAAAATAGCAATTCAGTAAGTAGCTTTTCAACAAATGGATTGATATCTTGGTCTCCTCCTTCCTCAAATAGATTATAAGCTGGTTCAGAATTGTTATCAATGAATGGAAGGTTAGGGAGGAATATTCCCATAGCGTCTCTTCTTCTATGCATGCAATATAATTAATGGTAAATTGAAGGAATTTTGAAAATTCTTGAATAACATACTAAACTACTGCTAACGATGACTATGACAGGTTCTTAGCTTGACACCATCCCCGACAATAGCACCAAAAATGGTCGATTCCACAAAAGGATGTAAAAGTCATGGAAAATCCTAACTTGGGAATTGGACATTCCAGCATGAGACTAACATCTTCTTATGTTCATTCATTTACATTGTCAAACCAAGGAACATATACTTGAAATGGAGCAGCACTGTACATGCACTAAGAACCAATTTAAGTCACAATTTACCATAAACAAATGCTTGGAAGGAATTATACTTATGCTGCAGGAATGTAATATAAAGTCTTCTTAACTTAAGCATAACTTAATCAAAGCAGAAATCATGACAACTATTACTAAGAAACAAACTATGAACTGGCCTTATGCTATAGGAACAAACACAAGGATGGATTCCCGATGCTGTAGGAGCAATATAAGACTGAGTTTGCACTGAAACTTTCAAGAATGATATCTAACTTATAATCAACAGGAGATAAGCAACTAACTAACTACAGATACTCACCAAGTGGGCCCCCTTAACAAGCATCAACTAGTTTATGCAGAAATTGAACTCAAAACTTCATCAACTTTTATTCATAAATTTGGAATCATATACATTGATTGTTCTGCTTATAAGAAAACTAACACAAAACATTGTCTCTTATTATAATACTAACTCTTACACACCTTGTTGCTCACTCACGCAGGAGGAGAACTTATTTATATTAGAAAAAAAAATAACTACCTAACTCTAACAGAGAAAGACATGGACATAAATGCATCATGAAACCAAGGAACAAACTTCTCATAAATGAAGGCATATCTGTTCAACACGATTCAGAGAGAATTTAGTATTCCAATCTTCCTAGATTAATGATCATTTAAATTTCCTCCTAACGACCCGATCAGAGATTCTTTGTTGGAACAACTTCCTCGATGCCGTGCTGGAAATGGACTTTACTGCAGGGTTGAGATCTACTGCGCTTTGACTCGTTCATGCTTCCTTCAACAACCTGCGATGCACATGGCAACAGAAGTGAAATAAAGCACATGTGGAAAATAACACGATACACATTCATTATTCACATATTAAATCTATTTCATTATCCAAAAACCACATGCACTATATCAGTCATTTGGGAGGTTAAACAGGGTAATTAATACAGACACATACAGATGTTAAGTTGCAAGAATATAGGAATGTATTGCTACAGGATACTACCCGATTTTAGATAAAAAGTATTTAATCAAAGAGTTAAATCAACTATCAGTAATAAGAGTAAGGGTATTAAAAAAATACATCACAATATTCAAATTATGAGCATATTTCAAGCTCATCATTTTGTATGAGGAGGTGGCATATATTGTTGAACATGAGGTGGTTGAGCATTTGGGTGTTGTGATGGATTGTGAGGTGGAATATTTGGTTGTCTGTATTGATTCCTCATCTGATTCTGAGGAGCTTTTGGTGGATTTGAAGGTCCTGCATTATTGTTTCCTTATCTGTGAGGTGGTGCATATTTAGAGAGACTAGTTGTCTGAGTGTTAATTTGAGCTTTCTGTAATTTTAAATCTTGGAGTTCCTTTATTGTTTGGAGCCTCTTCTGTTCATGCTCTACTTTTTACCTTTTCACTTCTTGTCTCTCAAATTCCAAGTGTGCTTCTAATTCTTCCTAAGTCATGAATTCATAAATTTCTTGAGGGGTTGTATTATTAACAGGCTCATTCTTATCTCCTTCAGTTATATGATCATACTCCTGTTGAATCCCGACTCTTTTAGCCTACAGTTCTACGTTGAATTCCTCTTGTTTCTGAGGATTTAAATTATAAAAATGATTCCTTTTCTCTTCAGGAGTATGAGGTTCTCTAGTTGAACTATTTGTCCATGTATCATAGCGATCATATGTCTCACAGTGTGGTTTTGACATTTTGCCCTTATTTTTCATGCACATGTCATCAGACACTCTCTTACCCTTATCATACTTACCCATATCATTCTTGTTTGTCCATTTGTTATTGTCACTTGGACCTCCTTTATACTGGGACCTTCTACCATGCATGTTGAGTTGATGTGATATTCTAATATGTACTTTGTTTTACCAGAGTTTCCACTCACTTTAAAAGTGAAAAAATGTTATGATTTCTTATTCCCAGTGGAATCTATAAGATTCTTGACTCTATGACAAATGCCCTGACTCTAAAGTTTCCCCAAAAGAGTCACCAAACTGTTAGGTCTCAAAAATGTAGGTTTGAACCACAAGAGGTTGTCAAGCTCTCACAACGTTTTTGGCTAACGTACAAAGTCAAATGATGAATTTAAACCTTCTTCTCTTCAGGTACTGCTAGACCTATGTGGGTACACCTATATGAATGAAGCGGATTTGAATTGTGTTTATTCCATAAAGTAATTTATTCAAAATGGCAAGTGGGAGTGGATAAATAAATTCTTCTTTTGGTATAGATTGTATAAGCAATATCAAGGCTAATCATAATATGTTCAGTTAACATATGTAAAAATATAATGGATGAAACTAAGAGATAAAATGTATAAGACCAGTGCCTTGTTGGGTAAAATGGAGTCAAATGAAAGTTTGAGATGAGTGACTTCTATCCAGCATAAATTCTAATTGTTTGGCATATAGATATTTATTTACAACTTGTGTAAACATGTAGGAATGTAATTATCAAGTTCTACTTAATAATCCAAATGATGCTTCTAAATTACTGTGACAGACTTGAAGGATTTAATCTCCACTTAGAAGAACCAACTAATCTTACCACACAAGTGCAACAAATGTGCATTGACAAATTGAGTATATGCTTAATATATCAATTTAAATAATAGAGAAATATCAATATTGGAGACAACCAAATAATATATTTAATTAACTTAACAAACAATTGATACTAGAGATACACCACAAAATTAGATAACTTCCATTGATTCCTCTAGAATTCATACATGCATCATAGCCTATCTAAATGAAAACATCATTAAAAATTATCTATGGTATACTTCTTCTATTCTCCTGTATCCGTTTTGACACTATAAAACATATATAAATACATAAAAATCGTGAAAGGACACGTCCCTTCATAAATGTATTTTGCTTAACAACAATAATAAAAATTAGAAATTAAGCTCTATTTAGCCACAAATGAGCTTTTGACAAATGGTCCAAGTAATCTTGTCGCTCATGTGTGTCAACATATCCTAGTGCATTCCAGATTGATATCTCCATTTTCACCATCTTTTCATTATGCTCACAAGCCTTGTCCAGTGTTGAATCATTTCCTATAGTCGTATCCAAAATCTTTTGTAGCATCGACTCACATTCCTTAATCCACCTGTCCTTTTCTTTCATTTTTCCATCTTCTTCAAATAACATTGGTAGTCCCTTTTTCGTGGCATCAATTAATCCATGTTCATCGCCCTGCAATTCTTCATGGAAGTCTGTGTTTTCTTATGAAATGGTTAGTAGTATCAATAGCCACATTATCAGGAACATCCCTTTTATTTACTTCTTTGAACTTTTTCTGGATTCTACCATCAATTATTTTATGCTCTTGTTCTGCATTGTAATTCTTTGAATGTGTTCCCAAAATTTTGTTCAACCAATTCATTAGGTTGGCTTGCCTCTTTCTAATCACTACAACAAGTGTATCATATTTACCTTGAGAATATGCACTTGATCCTTCCCATTGATCTTTTGTTTGTGAGCTTTCCCCATCAGTTAGTAGCCTTGTAAATCCCATTGTGATTCGCACCATATATTTCAAACGATCATTTTCTTTGAGTAATCTTTCATTGTTCACCTTATACATTTCTTTCTCCTTAATTAACATCTAGATTTTGGCTTTATTCAACTTGGCAACATTAATGCCAATCTATGTCGTAGTTATGGGGTCAACTTCTCCAACCTTTAATGTCATAACATGCCCAAAAGCCTTTTCAGTATTAATTACAACATATTTTTTGTGTGGTGGATATAAGACCCATATCATGAGTGACCCTTCATCTAGATTATACTTGGCTCTTGCATATATCTTTGTTACCACTTCAAGGCTAAGCTTATGTGTGGCATTATTTTTTTTCAAGAATATATCAAAAAGCAAAGCAAAATTTAAATCTAACCCAGGGAAAATAATAACACATGCATCTTCCAATAGTTCCATTCCCTTCTCAGGTGTCATGTCTTCCATTTCTTTCTCCACACTTGACTTTAAACTATTCAATAATTTCCCTTCATTACTTGGTGTTATATTTTCTACTGACTCCCTTATTGATTTTCCTTTTTGCTTGTATAAGAAAGCTTTAAATTCTGGATTTTTGAAAAATTCATCATCAACCACAAATGATCTATATGCCATTTGTCTTGTATCTTCATTTGAACTCTCTTCAGCATCTAGTTCCCTAGGAGGACATTTGTAATCTTCGTTTCTTAATCTAGAAATTTTATCAGCTATGCTATGAGGCCTATCATCACTAGATGTCCCTTCCCTAGAAGACAACAACTCTGCATCTAGAAATCCTCTATTGTATTCATCAACAACCTTTTCTGCTTCTTCTTCCTCCATATTCCTAATCAGATCATCATATTGATAGGGTATATGATCATACCTGCCTAAGTTCATTTTATTCCTAGCAAAGTGGATCAATCCCTCCGAATCAAATCCCTTTTGTGGTGGACCTTTCTTCATATTGTATTGCAACAATTTATTTAGAACCATATCAAACCCATCCCTTGATAACACATTGAAATCACCAAAGCACAATGTGTTGGGCATAAATGCATGTTTTCCAAAAGAAATTAGATTCATGACATTTGAATAATCCAACTGCCTAGCAATCTCCAAGTAATCCTATCAGGTACCATTTTGGGCAAGATAAGAGGTGTATCTTCAAATCCATATATTCCAATCATAGTTGCACCTTCTAAGCAATACCAGTCTCCCCAATTGTGGTTAATAGGCCCATTGAAGTCCTTAGGTGTGAGAAATTTTTTTATCTCATCGAATAATGAATATTCACAAGGATGATTATATAATTTATAAAGTGGTTTCACAAAGTACTCTTCAAAATGTAAAAAGAAAGAGTTGGAATATCTACTATCGCAGATGGTAGTCCATAGTTGAACTAGTAATAATCTTCCTTCCCTATCCAACTATGAAACCCTTAACTTTTCAAGCCACATCTTCAAATCTTGTCCATAGTATAGTATCATATGCATAAAGATTGAATAATACTTAAAATGCAAAATGGGAGATCTATTTTTTATTGCCACCAATCCTGCATCAAGCCCTTTGAAGATATGTGAGGCATAATCGAAAGGTCTAGAGTTATGGAACTGGACATCCATTGTAACTACCATTGGCACAATTTACATGTACTTGGGGGCCTCCATCCCTAACACCTGGCATGCTAAAAAATATGTATATTTTAGGTATGGCTCAAACAAGTCAACATGAAATGGGGGGCCATCATTATCTTCCAATGGAATTGAGTTGACATCCTTCTTAATTCTGTGCAATGGTAACCTCCAACCCTTGTATATGGTATCCATTCTCCAAAACTCTCTTTCTAGTTCTTCATGTACAATTTTTTCATCACATACCCCTTCCAGGTTAAACACTTCACAGATTGCAGTCTCTGATATGTGTATGAATAGTTTTCCCAATGGATCACAAATAGCTTTGAGCTTTGGGTCATAATGAGTAGCTAACACTTTTACCAATTCTACGTCCACAAACACATTTGGGAAGACTAATTTTCCTAGGTTAAATTTCCAAGGATTACACACTGGTTCATACCGATTCCTTCAATGGTAATGAAAAATGAATAGTTCATATCCCCTAATCGGGGTCCATATATCACCTATGTGCTTTAATTTATCCTCCAATTTCTCCACCTCTACCCTAAGCTATGCAGAGCACCTAGCTTTAGGTCCTGAGCAGAGAAATTGATCAATAAGGTCTTGGTTCAGTTTCCTCTCAACTACCCCTGGCTCATTTTCGGTTTCATCTTTTTTCTTTTTTCCTTTAGGGTGACTACTCTCACCCTCTCTCTTACCTTTTGTTTTCTCTGAGCTCATACTTTCCATTATATTTCCTTAAAATCACAAAATTGGAAAATTAAATTACAGAGAACTCACAAGATTTGTTTAAAGTCCTCCGGCTGCAAATTTCTCTGGCTTTTCGTCCGCTCTCTCGTTTCTCCCACTGCCAGTTGTTCAAAAAATCTCCTTTAATCATTTTTCTTCAATTTAGGAAATTATCTACTTCATTGTGTGTTCATGGTTCCATTAAAGTTTCAGCTTTGAGCACGAGTTTACAAAATTTTCAAAATTTTCACTGTCACATCAAATGCTTTCCATCAACAAGACAATTCAAAACTCTAGGCGATCCTTTTTACTTGGGCTAAGCCAATGTTCATTGAAAACCCTATTGGTCGGGGAGACATTATATCCTTTTCACCGATATCACACAATTTATCCTTCTAATCCATACTACATAAATATCGCCAAGTATCACCCCAATGAACCTTTTGATCTATTTGTATCTTTATCGGCAAGAGATCATGTATCCTTGATATATTTAATAGTTTCCCTGATGTTATAGGTCTCCCCAATGTTCATTCCTTCGATCTCAAGTAAGTCGCCAAGACTCTTGTTGATGTAACCCCCATCGACATGACATGGAGAATCAGGAGGACATTTCAAACTTACCCTGATAACATTTGTCTTGCTGATATGCTTCCTCATGCTTCATCGGTGAGACAAGACAGATTTCTTGCCGATGGTATCTCATCAGTAAGACATATATGCTTGATCTGACTTATAGATCTCAACCTGATAGTGCTTGTCTTGTTGATGAATTTCTTCATCGGTGAGACCATGAGTTGTATCTTCCCAATGTGCATCCTCCTATGAAATCTGATCAGTGTGACAATCTTGACCTCTTGTTGATATGTTAAAAAACATCTGCATTACGATGTAATGGCTTATGGATTGGAGAGACCTGCACCAACTTATGCCGATATGGATTATTTATCCAAATGTTTTGGCTTAGGGGAAATTTATGGTATCAAATGGTCAAGACTGATGTGATCATTGGTAGTCATGATATGGAGAGGGAATTATATCAAGTTCTTTAAATTCAAGATATGGACTTCTTTAGGAAACTTATGACTGTACATCACTATAAAAAATTTAAAATTTTATAGTTCTAACAATATCCATCTATTTATATCTATGGATAGTTCTAACCTAGAATTCTCAAATCCCCTGTCTCTTTATTTCTTTGTCTCTGCTTGTCTACTTACTGATGTTGTGGTTTCAATGTGTTGTGCCTCGCATGTGTGACAACATACAACTAATACATATTTCTATGTTTTGTCTTCCACAAAATCTCTTATCTTCCTCTTCTCCTTAGGATGCCATGTGCTCCTCTACATAGCACACACCATCCTATGGGGGGCCTAAAAGGAAAAATAAATTTACATTGGTTTCTCCTTTGACATGCAAAACAGAATATACAAAATGACAACACTTGATACTGCCTCCTCCCCTTGAGAGGTAGCCACCAAAACATCAATCCAGAAGAAAGATAGACCCATAGATCCACTAGAATGATGCATCTCCATATGTATTTAATTCAAAAAAAGAGGGGCAATGACCCCTAACTTCTCCCAAAGATACTCAAAAGTATCTTTAGGAAGAGCCTTTGTGAAAATATCAGCCACTTGATCCTTCATTGGAACATACTCAAGCTTTAATTCATTCTCCATGACCTTCTCTCTCAAGAAATGATATCTCATAGATATATGTTTCTTCCTCGAGTGCATCACAACATTATTTGAAATGTTAATTGCAATTGTATTATCACAAAAGATAGATATAGGATCATCATACACCACGGTGATATCTTTCAATTTTTGTTTCATTCATAAAACTTGTGTACAACAAGATGCAACAACCATATACTCAACTTTAGAAGTAGACAAAGAGACAAAAAAATTATTTTTACTCAACCATTCCACCAAACTACATCAAAGAAATAATACACCACCACTTGTACTTTTTATGTCATCTATACATCCAACCCAATCTACATCTGTATAAGCACTTAAAGTAAATTTAGTATCTCTAGGATACCATAATCCATAATCTGAAGTACCATTCAAATATCTAAAAGTTCTTTTAATATCAGCAACATGTGTTTCCTTAGGATCTTCTTGAAATATAGCCACAAGACAAATTGCATGCATAATATCTATTCTAGTAGTAGTCAAATATAATAGTCCACCAACCATAGATCTATACTTTCTCTAATCATACTTAGGTGAGTCATATTTACCCAATTTGCAACCAGTCACCATAGGAGTACATACCAGTTTGGAACCATCCATCCCAAACTTTTTCAAGATCTCTCTCACATACTTAGACTGTGAAATAAAGCTTCCTTTCTCTATTTGATTAATTTGTAGCCCAAGAAAGAAACTCATCTCTCCAAACATAGAAATTTCAAATTCATTTTGCATCTCTTCTACAAACATCTTGCACATATTTTCATTTCCTCTAAAGATAATGTCATCAATATACACAACTACAATCAAGATTTTGTCATTTTCAATCTTAAAATATAGATTACTATCTACCATACCTTTGTTGAAACCTTGTTGAATCAAGTACCTATCCAATCTTTCATAGCAAGATTTGGGAGCTTGCTTCAATCCATATAAAGCTTTCTTCAATCTTCACACCATATCTGGTTGATCTTACAACTAAAATCCTTCGAGTTTTTTGATGTAGACTTCTTCTTCTAGCTCACCATTCAAAAAAGTTGACTTGACATCCATCTAATAGACCTTAAAATCTTTATGAGCAACAAATGCTAAGAACATCCTTATAGCTTCCATTCTTGCTACGAAATAATTTTTTTCCTAAAAATCTATGCCTTCTATTTGTGAGTAACATTTACACACAATCCTTGCTTTGATTCTAAAATCTTCTCCATTCTCATTCAACTTGTTTTTGAATACCCACTTTGATCCAATAATGTTTTTATCTACCAGTCTTGGGAGAAATTCCCAAGTTTGATTCTTCTCAATCTACATAAGTTCTTCTTTTATAACTTCTATCCAATTTTCATCTTTACATGCTTCACTTACAATATTTGGAAATTTTAGAAAGTAAACACAAATTCACTTCAGCAACATCTTTGATTCTAGTCAATACTCCTTTAGATTTATCTCCAATAATCTGATTTTCTGAATTATTATTCTGTACATATCTAGGTGTCTTAGGTGGCATCACCAGAGCATCTTATTCTCTTTCATTTTGTTCATTCTTCTCTTCTTTCACATACTTTTCCTATTCTTCCATAATCTCTTCAATTCTTACATGATTAGGTTCATCAGATTCATATCCATCAATGTCAATAGAATTCTTCACTGTCTCATCAACCTTGACATTTGAATTTTTGACAATATTTCTTAGTATTTTATTGAAACATCTATATGCCTTGCTATTAGTAGAATATCCAAGAAAAATTCCCTCATCACTTCTTGCATCAAATTTTCCCAAAGTTTCTTCATCTCTCTTGATATAACACTTGCTTCTGAATACCTTGGAGTACTTAACATAAGGAATTCTTCCATGCCACAACTCATAGGGAGTCTTTGTACTATTTTCTCTTGCTTGAACTCAATTGAATACATAAACAATAGTATGAATAACTTCTTTCCAATAAACTTTTGATAACCCTACCTCAGTAATCATTGATCTAGTAGCCTCTGGAACCATTTTGTTCTTCCTTTTGACAACTCCATTCTACTGAAGAGTTCTCAGAGCATACAACTATCTCTTAATCCCATGCACTTCAAAAAAAATATTAAACTCATGGGAGATGAATTTTCCACCTATGTCAGACCTTAAGCATTTTATCTTTAAGTTTACTTCATTTCCAACCATAGCTTTGAATGCTTGAATCTATCTAATGCATCTAATTTCTCTCTAAGAAATGTAACCCATGTATATCTAGAATAATCATCAATTAAAAGCATAAAGTACCTCTCACCAAGAAGAATTCTCACTCTTTTAGGACCACAAATATTTTTATGAACTAAATCTAGTAGTTCAATAGTAGACTGTTCCTTTGACCTATAATGATTTCTTGCTTGCTTTCCAAACTGACAATTTCTGCAAGTAGCATTATCAGGATTTATAATTCTTGGTAAATCTCTCACGACCTAAAAAACACTAATCCTCTCCAAGTTATCAAAATTCATGTGACACATTCTTCTTTACCATAACCAACTATCATTAATTTGAGTCATAAAGCATCTTCCATCAACACCCTTGAGTTGATAGATATTTCTTTCAAATTTCTTTTTTGCAGTAATCAATGTTTCGGGTCCTTTTCAGATCTCACATTTCTCATCCTTAAACACAAGATCATATCCCTTATTGCACATCTAACCAACACTCAAAATAATATTCCTTAAACCTACATAGTAGACATCATCTGTATTATGCTTGCCATCAAAACTTATTGAACCTATCCCACATATTTTAGCACCAGTATCATCTCCAAATGTAACCAAGCCTCCATCATATTTTTCAAGCTTTAAAAACTTACTTTAATCACCAGTCATGTCATGTGAACAACCAATATCAACTACCTTGTAATTGTTTTCTTGTTTAGCATGTAGGGTAGAGATAATTGTACCTTCATTTTCCTCCTTCTCTAAAGGGCTTTCTTTTACCTATTTTTCAAAATTAGTAGTAGGTTCATCCTTAGTCACCAAGAACAAGCATTCATTATCATCAGGATCTTCATATTCAAAATCTTCATAAAAAATATTAGCATTCTCATTCACATAATATTCTTTGTTAATCTTCTTTCCTTTCTTTTCTTTCTCATATCTTTGTTTGTTCCTCTTAGCTCTTTTCAGACACTTTGCAGCATAATGACCTATTTCTCCACAACTAAAGCATTTAAAGGGAAAATTACCTTCATGCTTCTTGGAGCCTTTCCTCATCCTTCTTACAAAGTTGGCTTCAATTTCATCAAATTATTCTTCATCCTGATCTTTAGCTTTTTTTTCCTTAAAAGTAGTCTCTAATTTTCATACATTCCTCAAACTAGGCTTCCTCATCTCATAAGATGTTGAAAATCCCAACAATAGATCTTTAGTGCAGGTCTTATAATCTATATTTTGCTCAATAGCACACACCTTCTCACTATAAGCATCAGGAAGAATTATGAGAATCTTCTTCATAATCCCAGTTTCATCTATAGTAGCACCAAATCCTCACATTATGACCACTATCTCATCCAATCTCTATACATAAGCTTTAAAATTCTCATCTTTAGACATATGTAGAACCTCAAACAGTGTCTCCAAATTCTACATTTTTCCCTCTTTAACCCTTTCATCACCTTCATGCACTCTTTCCAAGGCATCCCAGACTTCCTTAGCAGTTTTCAAATTTTGAACCTTAATCAACTTGGAATGTACTAGATTGTTCTTCAAGATATATTGTTCATTTCATGTGCTTTGATCTCTTCAGGCATACTCGAACCATTAGCAAGAGTGTAAGGATTCTTGTAAGCTTTCTCCACATCATATCCATAATACTCCAAATATTCTTCCATAAATATTTTCCAGATAGCATAATTTGTTCCATCGAACCTCGGATACTCATAAATCATTTTGCTAGCCATCCCAAACCTTCCTCAAGCAGTTAATATTTTCACCAAGGAACCACCCTATGATACCAATTGTTGAATAGGACAACGGAGAGGGGGGGGGAATTAGTTTTCACAAATTTAATATTTTAATTCAATCACCAGAACTAATTCTTAACACTGCTTAAATAATTAATCATCAAATTCCAATGCAAAAACTTAAATCCAACACATAAAAACAACACCAAATTTATGTGGAAAACCCAATAAGTGAAAAGCCATAGTGAGGATTAACTCATACTATAGAGAATATCAAAACCGATTACAATAGGCCCACTGCCAAAATAAGGACTCACTATCCAGCACAAGGACTCATTGTCCAACAGTGCTAACAACCTGGAGGGCTCACTACCACAGAGATACAAAGAAGACAAAGATGACTTGTTACAAAGAGAAGAAAATCTCAATGCAACAAAGGATTCCACCGAAATCACTTGCAGACATGCATGAATGATAAAGTTCACCTTCTGCTCACTGCATCTAAAAACTCAACATTAAGGCTTCACACTGATCTGCCACACTAGCATCACACACATTCGCTAGATATCACCAATGTCGCACCAATATGCTCTCTTTCTTTTCACTTATCTTTCTTCTTTTCTCTTGTATTTTTTTCACCACTAACTCATCCTATATTTATATCATCTTCAACTTTGAAACATTTATGAAGTTGGCCATCCAAATTCAAATTCAAACTAGGTTTGCGCTAAAACATCCTAGGGTGGAATTAGAATGAGGGTGATTGAGGCACACGCTTCATAGGGACCCAAATACATCCAACACACTCCATCAACTTTTAAAGTAGTGTTCAACACAAGGTCGACCAAACCAGTGTAAAACACATAGAACCACTAAGCACGAACTTTCTAGATGCCAAAATTATCTTCAATATAATCAAGGCAACTCAAAGTTAGAACCATAAGTCATGAGAATTCATCAAAGATGAATCTTAACCAACAAAATTTCTCTTGGACCTCAACTAGAAACATAGAAAACCACAATTCACAATTGCTGAACATAACTCGCACTATACAATGAATCAACAACTAAAAATTTGGATATAGCATCTTCTAACAACCCTGATCAACACATCTGAACCATACAACCATAGGAGCAAAAACCAAAGCAACCACTCAACAATTGCAACATATCTCCATTACAATTTTCTCAATATCTTCAACATATACAACTAACATCAATTAGTTGATAACTAGTTGATCAGTTGACATTAATGACAACACCTTCAATCTTTCATTCTTGCAAAAGAGAGAACCATGTCCTCTTCGCATTTAGGTGGAAATCCCTCTTTTACATCGAAGTATGTTGAATCAAATGACTACTTCCTCTATGATTTTAGTATATTCTCTTCAACCTCTTTCTACTTTAGCTCACATATGCATCGACACATATGCTCACTAAATTGGGGGGAAAATGTAATGGCATAAATTTGCACCCCATGAAAATTACCATTAATTTACCTTCATTTTAGCCTCACAAGTTTGATAATGCAAAAACCCACCACATTTGCCTCACTTTTCCCACGTGTCCTTGTCATTTTTTTTTAGTGAGGTAATTTCTATCGGGGACACCCGCATGTTGCACGGGTGTCTACACACCATGCTTCTGTCCTGACAGAATTCTTAGGTTAGGGAATGTTAGAGGTGTTATGATTCTCTATTGTGTGTAAGTGTAACATCCCTATTTGAATCTTGAATGCCAAGAACAACATTTTTTCCTCCAAATTGACCTTTTGAACCTCCTTCTTGAACTCTCTCAAGCTCTCTCTTCATTCTATCAACTCTCTTGAATGTTCTACCACACTTTATTTTTCCATCACTCTCTCTTGATTCTATCAACTTCATACTCCATTCCCAAAATGTATTTTTGCTCTAATCCCATTTTTTTGTTGGTTGTCATAGCTCCCCTCCATTGGCATGGTGATCTTGTTCTTCTTCTTCCTCTCTAAGCTTCATGAGATCATAGAAAGGAAGGTGATATTGTGTCTATTTTCATATTTGCATTATCTTACTTGTAGAGTAGCATCTATATTTTATTTTCTCTTTACTATCTTGTGTCTATTCTCTCTACTTCTTTATCACTTTTCTAAATCTTATGGTCTATTAGTTGTATATGTAGGTGGGAGCACCAAAGTGAGGGTTTGAATGAGGCAAACCTCAAAACATATCCCCAACATTTTTTTGTTACTATGCCTGTAGGTACAATCTGATCGTGAGGAGCTTGCTGGAGAACTAGACCTTAAGTGAGTTGGCATTCTTTTTCTTTCTTCTTCATCAAATTTTGATATTAGAATTGATTATATTTATTAGTTATAGTATTTTTCTTGTTGTATTCTGCATTTTGATATATTTTTGTTAAACTATAAAACTAAAACTTTTGGGTTATCAGTAGACTCTATTTGTTTCAGTCTACAAGTTGACCCTCTATCTGTATAGGATGTAAATGCATCTTTGGGACTCCAACGTGGTGCATAGAAGTCCAAACCACATGTTTTTTTTTCCTCCGGTAGAGAGCCAATAGGTTTACAATTTGAAACCTATGTGGTCTGCTCACCTGCTTTTAGTAAACCTTTATCATATAGCATAAAGAAAATAGAGTCTATTTTTCCCTTCCTTTTCATCTAAAGTTAAGGTATTCTTGAGGTAGTTTAGGGTAATTCACTCCCTATAGACTCTTTGGTGTCTTAGAGACTTAGGAGTAGTGAATCCCCCTTCTCTACAAATGCCACTAAGAAAATCCATACTAATTTAATCCCAAGGGTATTGCATTATGACTAAAGGAGTGTAGATCCATAATCTCTTTTTGGAAATATTGGTGATAATAACAATCTATGTAAGAATTAATGTGGCACTCAATATATATTCAAATATAATTTTAGTAAAATCTCTATTGAATTATAAAAGAGTCATGATTATTCAAAAGTGACCTAATATCTTGTAGTAGTATTCTTCCTATCTTAAGTGTTATTGTGATAAGTAGGTGGGAATTAAAAGATGTCTAAGATTGTAAAGAAGCACATTGAGTATATACCTGGAAGATGAAGCTTTATTTGAAGAATATTGCTAATAAGTTTGTTGTTAGTGTATACTTGGAAGATGAAGCTTTAATCCACAACGTACAACAATATGACTTTACCAAGGGTGAAGGATTGGTGGGAGGTTTATTCCCAAGGCACCTCATGCATTACAAAAAGAGGTATGAAGAATTTTTTCAAGGAATGATGTTATCAACAATGCATGACACTTCAATTCACTTGTATCAAGCTCTCAACAAGTATAGGTTTGCAATCTCAATGGAAGAGATTGAAAATTTTAAGAGAAAGTATCATGCAATCTCATTCTTAAGAAACCATACTTGTGTTCATGATCTACAATTATCATCTTTTCCACAAAATGTGAAAGGGAAATTTTGTTATTGGTATATTCTAGATATTAACAAAACAATTCCTTCATATGGTTATGATTGAAAAAAAAAGCAAGTGGAAATTGAAGAAAGCTTAGTAAATGGCCCTCAAAGAGCAGGAAACAAGTCGGCTTCTTTTTAAGCTTGGTTCTTTCCTTTAGAAGTTTACTAGATATATTTTCTAATGGGAAGGGATAGATAAATTTGCAAAGGGACTGGTCATGTGCATCTTGTAAAGGGGTTTGCATATGTAAAAGGGTATAATGGGATATGTATGTAGTGTGTCTATACAAATGGGGTGTTTTGAGAAAATTGTAATAGGGCATGAAATGGGGCATGTATTTGAGTAATGTAACGGTTAGATTTTGGTTGCCATGGTTCAATAGTCGAATTGTAAAATGTTAGTAAATGGTCTTAGTCGAGCTATAATTGGGGGTTTTCTTCCCGGTTCTTTCCTGCCAGTATGCTTACCTGAACTAGGATTTTGTAAAATTATCTATATAAATATTAATATAATTATAATGGCTTGCCACTTTTTCCAAAAAAAAAAAGAAGCACATTGAGTAGATAAAATTTATCACCTTATCTACCATGTGCAAGAATAATGTAGGTCTATGTGAAATAATTATATATAGAGTAAATTGGTTCCACATTAAGAAATTTGTGACTTCCCAAGTCTAGAATGGTGTTGAGTGCATGTATTGATGACCAACTAACAAAATTATTTGACTATTTTCCATGTTCCTTCTCATGCTTGATCACCAAGTGGAACCATTGAAGGTATTTTATCCACTTCATATGTTCTACGTTCTCAAAATTTCTTTATGTTTTCAAGAATTGGAGTGGTTGATGATAAAAATGAATGATTATTTTTTAGAATGTAATAACACAATTGTTTAATGACTTGCATAATGATGTAGACCTCCTCTTCATAAATAGGTTATTGTTATATTGTTTTATTGATTTTATCTAAATGATATGCAATAAGATGCCCATAATAAATAAGAACACTAAGTACATGTTTAGATGTATCATATTGAATCTCAAAAGAGGGTTTACTATTTGGAAAGGTTAGCATGAAATAAAATAAAAGCATTAGTTGAGATCCTTAAAGTTGCATCATTACAAAAGGGTACACCAAAATATTACTTTGGAATATATAATCTAGTTAAAAGAAAAATTAATATGTGAAAACCTATGTATGAATGCATAGTAGAAATTATTGATTCATAGAAAGTCATCTAATTATACGAGATTGTGTATTACTAGCTAGTATCAAATTATATTTATTATTTTTGGATCTACATGTATTTTAAAGTGGTTAATGGTTGGCCAAAGTACTAGAATTATATGGTGCCAAAAATGCGCTTGCAAAGGTTGTCTTGTAGCTTCTTTTGGCATAATGTTTTGATCACACATAAAACATACTGCATGTACCCCTCCTAAGGCTTTCTAAACACAATTATGACATCCAATTAAATGATAATGAATTATTTTATGAAATAATTATAGGATTTCATTCATTAACTTTGCACATATTTTATGAGAGCATCGATTAGACCAAAAGGAATATCCATACACTCATAGAGTCATTCTTGTTTTTCTTTATTTTATATTCCAAATTTATCCAGATTTAAATAGAACTTGATGATATCCTAATTTAAAATTATTTTTTTGTGAAATAGAACACTCTACAAAGTTATCCTAGAGGTGGCCGATGTAGTAAATAATTTTAACAAAATATTATTCAAACTACCATGAGGGAAAGAAGTTGGATTTATATTTATATAATCATCTAGTTCTTAAATTCGATACCAAATTCCATCATTCTCCCGAAAGGACTCTTGCTATAGGGATCTATTTGGAAGAGGGTAACTAGGAACCAAGTCATTTATATGTTGTACTATAAAATATGCTAGAATATGTGTGATTAGTGAATACATTTTCCTAATACCATAGTACAATTTTGAGTTATTACTGCTATGAAAAATTATATGGGAAATCACATGTGATTACACACTTTACCAATCACATTGATATTTCTACATAAATCATAAGAAACATTAAATTTTAAGTTTGGAAAGTGATATTGTAACTTCATTTTATTAAACTAGGGAAATTTATATTGTGGTGAAATTTCATGCAAGTTGAAGCATCTATTATCGATGTGAATTTTTAGTACTAGGGTTTTGCATTATGGAAACCTTCATGGTTATATACAAAGGATTTACATTGAAATATATTGTGAACCTCTAGGTGCATGATGATATCACAAGTGAGAGTATAAGGCACTTCACCATATTTTATGTGATATTTTATTCTATATATCACTATCAATGATTACATGTATACACTTTCATTGACATGAAACTTCATGTGGAAAATTCACTCAAGCTCTCCCAAATGGCTATAGACATGGTCATGTAGAGGTACTATAGTCTTATCTACTTCATTAGGCTCTAATTTTTTATACATAATAGGATTTTTTTTTAATAGTATTCGACATCATTGCAAGAGATAGATGGTGGATATTACACCATTTTTCACCTTGCCAATATTTCCCTCTAATAGAACATCGAGATATTTTTTTATTGAAGATGAGGTTCAATACAAATAGTTGAAGAAAAATTGCATTTTCTCTTAGGCAAGTTTGACATAATACAAAACACCTAAATTTGTTTTTTAGAAAGGGCTTGCTCTTGTAGGAAAAAAGGTGTTGTTGATTCATTGTCACCTTGGCTTCTATATTAGATGCATGGTGAGATTCCTAAGCCAAAGTGTTCAATGTAAGGAACTCAATTTTGGCACAAATCAAAGGGAAAAATATGTTGTTATATTTAAGAACTTTGAGATGCTAGGTTTGTAATCATATAGACATGTAGGGAACTTGTTGGTGTACCATTATATATGTCCATATCCACATTAGTGCAACTACTAAACATTAGTATATTCATCGAAATAGTGTCTAAAGGGATAATGTTCCATGTATAGGATGTTGAGAAGGTTTGTCAAGTTTGAATTGGTTGTTATTTATCATGTTGATTTATTTCTATCAATGATGCATTAGTAGACATCTTCAATGCTATAAAGGACATTTTCTTAGAATATATAATTTTCTAATTTAGAAAAAATATTCAAGCTATCAAATATAAAAATCTAGAATAATGGTGTCAAATTTTCCTTAAAATATTAAAAATATAAATATTGAATTCTAGTCAAAAAGGATTTTGGTGATGTGTTGAGGCTATGTACTGTAGATCTCTTAAGATGGTAATCAAAGTTGAGTAATGAAGGTATATAACCATATGAATATTTATTGGTGTTATTTTCTAAGGCCACATTAATCACATGTTGAATATTTGTTGAAACACTAGGTGTGTGTTCATCTACGATTATACTTTGATCTTGATGTTTACATCAATGCTCGCATACTGAAATGGGTATGCAACGCTTTTGTAGATATTGTTCTTAAATCTCTATCGGCATGAAAATTGAATCAATTTAATGATTATACCAATGTTATGATTCCTAGGTGGATCAATGAGAAAACTAATAGGTTAGTTGATTAACATTTACCTCAACATTGAGTTAGTTTGAGGATGAGGATGAATTATCATGAGAGGAAAGATCAAAGGAATATAATTATACATATTTTATAAGACAGCCTAGTTCACTAGGGTTTGTTCTCAAATATTTTTCTTTTGATATCTAAACTATAGAATTTTTGCAGTATTCTATAACATAAAAAGAATCAAAAGACTTATTCACAAGTAAAGAAATTGAAACAACTAGAGATACTTGAGTTCATTTTTATTTGAGCATATTAATTATAGTAGTATATTTGGAGTTAGAAGAAGAAATCCTTATCAATAATATTTAGGACTAGTATTGGCCTGTGCACTCCTCTAGCTTTTGACTTGTTGACTTCTAGTGATAAAAAAACATGACTAGTCATCTAGCATTGTATAAACATATCCTCCTCTAGTAGAATCAAATTTATACTTGAGAAAGCTAACAAAAAAGTCACCATATTTGTATACACCTAAAAATGGTCATCATATTTAGTTAATTAAATACAACCTATTTGATTAATGTTTCAACAACGTATAAATAAAGTTTTCCTTTATTTATATTGTTCACTTTTCTTTTAATTCTCTAAAATCATATTCTTCTAAATAATTAAATAAACAAATTATCCTAAATGCATTTATTTAATTAATCTTCCTTAATCCTAATTAAGAATTAGAGCACATGTCTACTACTTTTTCTTGTGCCACCTCACAAAGGTCGCATGAAAATAAATAAGCATAATTATTAATTAGAATTATCCTCACACACTTCCACCAATTGGAAAAAGTGCATGGCTTTATTCTCCCACACTTCCAAAAAAATTGGAACACATGGGTCTTTGTTTCACACACTTGGGTCTCCCATCCAAATGGAATGTTGTCCATTGGCCAAGAGCTTCCTCCACGCACATGGCATGTTGTCTTTGGTCAAGGGGACAACATCTTGATTCTTTCCATCTCCATCATCTATTCTTTCTCCTTCATATCTAGACCGTTGATAGGTGCCACCTCAAAAAATGCTTGAGAAACCCTATAAATACACCCCCTTTCCTTTTCATTTATCATCCACATTTGAAGCAAAGTTACTATGCAGGTTTTTCGTAGGAGCTTGGAGCATTCTTGGAGTCTTATAACTAGATTTTATATCATGTTTTATGTTGCATTCTTATCCTAGATTAACATATTACATCATAGTTGCATTTTATCATCCCCATTACATCATAGTGGCATTTTAGATTAGCTTGTGTTTTTGTTGCATTTGAGCATATGCATAATCATGAATAGTTCATTTTAGTTTCATATCATCTCACTCATCTCCACTTGTGTTTTTATCATCAACATCATCCTTCATTTATCATCATATCCATTATCCTTTCCATCATTTTGTTTCATTTAGAAGCATACCACTAATCCTTCCCACACACATTTGCACAAAGAAATCATCTCAGTTTGCATATTAAGCATCAAATCTCATTTTCTAGGTTGTCATTTTAACAACCACTATGCCCATAGAGATTTGAGGGCCGAATGGTTTAATAAATCCCTAGAAATAGAGGACAATGATACGTATTTGAAAGGTTTGATTGTTTACAAATAGAGTAGTTTACTTGCATCAAACTTTGAATGTAAACCATTTCACTAAGGTTTGTGTTGACATTAAATTCACTCCACATTCGACACACGCACAAAATGGTGCCCACCTTGGGGCCTTTGCATCACTTGTTTCTAACTTTTTTGTAAATTTTGTGATCGCAGGTTCAGATTTGGGACTTGGGAGCCTTTTGCACCTAATTTGAGGCAATTCTAGGCTGTTTTTAGAATTTTGGCGCATCTTGCTTGAGTTTTGGCCCCTTGCAAACTATTCTGAGACCATTTTTACCTATTTCGGGACCATTCTGGGTTGTTTTTAGAGTTTTGGGGCCTCTTGCAAACTGTTTTGAGACCATTTTTACTTGTTTCGGGACCATTATGGGTTGTTTTTAAAGTTTTGGCACCTCTTGCTTGATTTTTGGCCCCTCTTGCAAGTTGTTCTGAGACCATTTTCACCTGTTCCGGGACCATTTTGGGTTGTTTTTAGAGTTTTGGCGCCTCTTGCTTGAGTTTTGGCACCTCTTGCAAACTATTTTGAGACCATTTTCACCTATTTCGAGACCATTCTGGGTTGTTTTGAGAGTTTTAGCGCCTCTTACAAGCTGTTCTGAGACCATTTTCATCTGTTTTGAGACCATTATGCACTATTTCTGGAGTTTTGGCACCTCTTGCTAGAGTTTTGGCACCTCTTGCACTTGTTTTGGCACCTCTTGCAAACTGTTTTAGGGTGTTTTGGCTTTTCTAACTCTGATTTTGAACTTTTTGTCTCTGTTTTGGCGCATCTTGCCTCTGTCTTGGTGCCTCGTCTCTATTTTGGTGCCTCTTGCAGTTTTTCACCAAATCAGAAAACTCACATTTTGTGTTGTGCTTTGCAAGTTTTCCTAGATTTGTTGTCAAAGACTCAAAACATAAACTACTAACATATTGCAAGGGGTTGGACATTATTCACTTGTTTCCTTTTGGTTAAGATAGGAATGTAGCTTAAGTAAAAGGTTAATGAACATCATGTTTCCTTTTGGTTAAGTTAGGAACATAGCTTAATTAACAGGTTAATAAACACCATGTCTTTTGTATGTGATGGATGGTAGGCATATGCTCTCTCCTTAACTGGGTAATCCAAAAAGCCAGACCCGTTCTTGTTTATGTGCGAGTGTAAGTGGAGCATATAGCATGTGTTCTCTCTTTATTCATGTGAAATAAAGATTGATTGAACTTGATCTGATTTAGGATCCAGACTAATTGCATAATTGAATGCTTAACTTAAACAATTTAATGGAAACTCCAAAAACAAGTGTACATTATTGAAATTATGCTTTAAAAATCAAGGTGATAACCAGACTATGAGAGAGAAGAAGAGAGAAAGTGCAAACAATCTGATAACGGAGTTCGCCACAATCGTGACTACATCTCCGGGTCCACTCCAATAGAGTGAGACTGATCCAATTATTCCTCCAAAAACTCGGTTGCAATCTTCGGCATAGCCTCCCCTTGGATTACAAAGAAATCTAAAAATGCACTTCCAAAGTGCGTGGGAACAAGCTTCTCCAAAAGCACGAAGTTACAATAAGATTTCTCCAAGGAAGAAAAATCCTAACTCTCCACTTAAAAAAATCACCTCCCAAAATTCTATCTCCCAAGTTCAATAACTTGGTTACAAAAATGCATCACCAATTTTCCTCCAAAATCCCCTTACAAAAATAATTAGCTAAAACGCACTTACAAACTCTCACCCATTTACCCCTTTTTATACACCAATTTTACCCAATTTGGTGTATAACAACTTGATTTACAATCTCCCAAATTTACATGTAAATCCAAAAGAAATCCCCCCGTTACATAATAAAATCTCTTCAAGATAAATAACAAGGGCCCTTATAATTTTGGGCTTACAAAGGAAAATAATAATCCCTATAATTTTGTTTTGATAACTCTTACGGGATTATTTATATATTTTTAAGAAGATCTTTTAAATTTTATCCCTTGAAAATAATCCCATTGCTATCTTATAGGAGATTATCCCTTTTGAATAGGGGTAATAATAATTAAAAAAGGGTTTAAAATCCCTTAAAATAGGGATTCCTTGAAAATAGGTTCTTTTTAAAAATAACATAGAAAGCTTTTAAAACAAAACTCATGGCTTTAATATAGGGTGGCTTTAATATGGGCTTTAAGATAGGTGGAGATCCTTTAATATAGGAGAGCCCACGTTTTTCTAAAAGAATGTGGCATTTTTTATTATTTTTTATTTGTTTTATATATTTTATTATTTTTCATTATATATATATATAATATGCCACCTTTTGCTAATAATGGCCTGCCATGTGGAGGGGTGAGATGATGCCATAGAAAAATTTCATTTGCTGGTCAAAGAATTTGGAGTGATGTGTCCACTGACTGGATTGATGATGTGGCGTTGACTGGACTGCCACGTGTCCACACATGATTGGCCGATTTTGACTTCTCGTAACTTGGGCAAACGAACTCCAATTTTGATGAAACGAATGTCATTGGAAAGCTTGTGATGAGCTCTTTGCATTGACACCAGTCTTGACCACTTTTGACAACTTTGATTTTTGACCTTTTTTTGACTTGGGTCTTTGAGTTGACTGAAGGTTTGACTGAGTGTATCTCGAGCACCGTAGCTCCAATTGACTCTGTTCGAGTTGCATTGGAGTCAGAATTCCCAATATTTTTTTGATGAAGATGTTTATGGAGAAAAATGAGGAACTTCAAAATTTGACAAAAATCCTTTGGATCAGACCTCCCCACTAGAGAGCTTTTGGACCTCCAAAAGTGGCATTTATTCAGACATTAAGTGAGGACTTAGCCTCCCCACTTGTTCTGTATCCTCTGTACATCTGTATAACTGACTCACAATCACAACAAAGACTGCAACAACATTGTTGAACATTAACATCACTTTATCACTTCCATTAGCATATACATCAACTGTTGAAGCCACTAACCAACCAACATTGACTAGCATCAAGCTGAACAATAATGCAGAGATGAAAGAGAATAAATCAACAACATATCGATATCTTACAATAGAAACATTTTTACCCAAGGGACCATCAATGCTTTCAATCACCATTCCCTCATGTTGTATTGTGGGTGCATCTTGCGACATCTGACCCTGGCTAGCTACTCCAAGTTCCTGTCTAGAACCACCTGTACTGACAGACATAAGAGTTAAATCTTTACTTGCATTAATCACCCTCTTTACTTGCCCTGTGTTTGTAAAAGAACGATCAGTCTTAATCATGTGAGAATGTACAATATATTGAATGCCATCTTTAAACAAATGATAATAATTCTTTTCCCTGTAGAAAATAGCTTTTCAATCATATAGATAAGGGCTACCCAGCACTATCCCACAGATATCTAGTGGAACCACATCAAATTGTACTTCATCCACAAACTTACTAGTGATTGAAAATTTCAAAGTGCATTGTCTTGTTACTTGCAATTTATCATTCTCGCAAATCCAGCCTAGTGGATAAGGTTTCTTATGCAGTGTAGTTTTCAATCCCAAGTTTCTTACAACATCTTCAAAAATTAAGTTAACTTGAGAACCACTATCTATGAGTGCATCAAGTTTCACATTCTTAGCAATAACCCTTATGTGGAAAAGTTCAATTCTTTTCTTATCATCAGAGACTTCATTAACTTTAGGTGTAGAAGCACAACTATCAAAGGAAACATTGGCAATAGGAGCTCTACCTTTCAAACCCATAGCTGTTATCTTAGTTTCATCATCAAAATCGAAACCAAGATCCATAACAACATTTGTATCTTTCTCCTTACCTTTATGTTTTTGATTCTGTCTTTGAGCCCACTTAGGCTTCAATTCGAGATGCAACTTCCAACAATGATCTTCATCATGACCCTTCTTGTCACAATGAGAGCAAGAAAACTTGTCATCCTTCTTAACTGTAGTTGTCTTCTTTCCTTTCCATGTCTCTGCAACCTTAGATGATTTCTTTACAGAGTTATCATTATCAAACTTATCAATAAAAGAACCCTTTCCTCTTGACTCTAAATGTGTAGCTTGGACACAAACTTCATCCAAATTACTAGGGTTCAAGACCAAAATAGAATGTCTGAGATATGAGTGAAGACCTCCTATGTACTTTAACAAAGTATCTTGGGTGTACAAAGGTACATTTAATGCAATAGCCCTTTTACGAAACTCATGGGTGTAATCTTGAACAAACTGTTCTTTCCCTTGCCTAAAATTTTGCCAGTTCATTATTAACTGTTGCATATGGCCTAGGGGATAAAACTACTTTTTAAGAGCATTAACAAATTTTGACCAAGACAAATTGACTCTACCATGCTGTGAAATTTCTGCTCTAGTCCTACTCTCCCACCAGGTGAGAGCCGAACCTCCCAACCGAAGAGTGGCTAACTGGATCCTAGAAGCATCATCAAAGAGGTTTTGAACTCTACAATAGACTTCTTCTTGTTGAATCCAGTCATCTAGTTTTTCAGCATCTAATTCACCACAATACTTAGGTAGTTCAAATTTAACATCCAATTTAATCTTAGGCTTATTTACACCCTTAAAAGGATTAGCAAAAAGAGAATGTGTAGAAGAAGGAGAAGAAGGGGGAGAAGAAGAAGGAGTAGACAGAGGAGATTTTGGGGGTTCATCACCAGCTTCCTGGTTGCTTCTTCTTGCTTTTACTATCCCCATGATCTTCTTCACGTTTCATGCGTTCTTCCCTTTCTTTGAGTAGCATCTCCAATGCAGCTCTCATCTGCCAGAAAGCTCTTCGAAATTCCTGCTCACTGAGTTCTTCGGGTACCTCCATTCCAGACACAAACATTTTCAAAAAAGTTCTTCGTTTCCCGATCTCAGGATTATATTCCTCAAGCTTTCCTTCACCCTTCTGAATCCTGGATCTTGTTAGCATTCAAAACAAATCTGCAATACTAGTCACCAAAAGCTCTGATACCAATTTGATCTGATTTAGGATCTAGACTAATTGCATAATTGAATGCTTAACTTAAACAATTTAATGGAAACTCAAAAACAAGTGTACATTATTGAAATTATGCTTTAAAAATCAAGGTGATAACCAGAATGTGAGAGAGAAGAAGAGAGAAAGTGCAAACAATCTGATAACGGAGTTCGCCACAATCGTGACTACGTCTCCGGGTCCACTCCAATAGAGTGAGACCGATCCAATTATTCCTCCAAAAACTCGGTTACAATCTTCGGCATAGCCTCCCCTTGGATTACAAAGAAATCTAAAAATGCACTTCCAAAGTGCGTGGGAACAAGCTTCTCCAAAAGCACGAAGTTACAATAAGATTTCTCCAAGGAAGAAAAATCCTAACTCTCCACTTAAAAAAATCACCTCCCAAAATTCTATCTCCCAAGTTCAATAACTTGGTTACAAAAATGCATCACCAATTTTCCTCCAAAATCCCCTTACAAAAATAATTAGCTAAAACACACTTACAAACTCTCACCCATTTACCCCTTTTTATACACCAATTTTACCCAATTTGGTGTATAAAAACTTGATTTACAATCTCCCAAATTTACATGTAAATCCAAAAGAAATCCCCCCGTTACATAATAAAATCTCTTCAAGATAAATAACAAAGGGCCCTTATAATTTTGGGCTTACAAAGGAAAAATAATAATCCCTATAATTTTGTTTTGATAACTCTTACGGGATTACATATATATTTTTAGGGAGATCTTTTAAATTTTATCCCTTGAAAATAATCCCATTGCTATCTTATAGGAGTTTATCCCTTTTGAATAGGGGTAATAATAATAAAAAAAGGGTTTAAAATCCCTTAAAATAGGGATTCCTTGAAAATAGGCTTTTTAAACATAGAAAGCTTTTAAAACAAAACTCATGGCTTTAATATAGGGTGGCTTTAATATGGGCTTTAAGATAGGTGGAGATCCTTTAATATAGGAGAGCCCACATTTTTCTACAAGAATGTGGCATTTTTTATTATTATTTTATTTGTTTTATATATTTTATTATTTTTCATTAATATATATATATATATTATAAAAATAATATGCCACCTTTTGCCAATAATGGCCTGCCATGTGGAGGGGTGAGATGATGCCATAGAAAAGTTTCATTCGCTGGTCAAAGAATTTGGAGTGATGTGTCCACTGACTAGACTGATGATGTGGCGTTGACTGGACTGCCACGTGTCCACACATGATTGGCCGATTTTGACTTCTCGTAACTTGGGCAAACGAACTCCAATTTTGATGAAACGAACGTCATTGGAAAGCTTGCGATGAGCTCTTTGCATTGACCCCAGTCTTGACCACTTTTGATAACTTTGATTTTTGACCTTTTTCTGACTTGGGTCTTTGAGTTGACTGAAGGTTTGACTGAGTGTATCTCAAGCACCGTAGCTCCGATTGACTCCATTCGAGTTGCATTGGAGTCAGAATTCCCAATATTTTTTGTTGAAGATGTTTATGGAGAAAAATGAGGAACTTCAAAATTTGACAAAAATCCTCTGGATCAGAACCACAGGTATGCTTTCTTGATTTTGTTTATCCTAGAGGGTTTTCCTTGTGGGAAAAAGTACTCACCCAAGGGAACGACCCAACCAGTAACATGCTAAATCCAAACACATTTCCAGTTGGTATATAAGTGTGGATACTAGAACAAAGGCCAATATCACAAGGTTGGTTTCGACGAGAAGGGCAACAATGGTCTCTCACCGCATGGATCAACCCCCATGAACAAAAAGTCCTTACTAAAACCCTTGTTGTAGTTTAGCCAAACCCTTTATCTATTCTTTGGTGCAACAACAGTCATTGCCAAGGCATCCACATTCTCACAATTTTTAGTAGAGATGATCTGTTCACCATGGGAATTTCATGGGGACTGGAAGCTTGGTTGGCCTGAGAAGAGAGTGAATTGTAAAGGGGGATCCCGTGTATCCAAGCTTTTGAATTCATCCGCTAAAGATAGTGTGGTTGGGGTAAAACCCACATGGAATGTAAAAGAATACAGTCTTACACAGCCTTAGGAGTGTATATTCTGCTTGATGTGTCTTCAAAATGAAAATCAAACAAAACACCATAAAAAATGTTACATTTTGAAAGTGAAAACCTTCATTCGGAACTACATTCATTGAGGTAAACAACTCTACAATTAAAAAATTCAAGAAATCAGACCTTTGGGGGGTATTTTTGTTGTTTTGGAGTCATTTTGAGGGTTTCTAAGAGTTTTGGCACCTTTTGTGTCTCAAGTGGTGCCAAAACTTCTACACCATTGTATAGCTTATGAAATTCTACCCCATTTCAAAAAAGACTTTTGTATGACCAAGATACAACCATTTTAAGATTGACCATAAAAGTGTTTTGACATGCAACTCTAAAGTGGTGCCTTTGGTGTCCCAAGTGGCGCCTCTTGCAAGCCTAGTTTTCAAGTTTTGTGGAGTCAAACACTATTTTGGCACCTTTGGGGTCCCAAGTGGTGCCTCTTGTAAGCCTATTTTTCAAGTTTTGTGGAGTCAAACACTATTTTGGCACCTTTGGGGTCCCAAGTGGTGCCTCTTGTAAACCTAGTTTTCAAGTTTTGTGGAGTCAAACACTATTTTGGCACCTTTGGTGTCCCAAGTGGTGCCTTTTGCAAGCCTTGTTTTTATTATTTTTTAGGTCAAACTTTGAAGTGGCACCTTTTGCTAGTCCTTATTTTCATGTTTTGACTTTGAAGTGGCACCTTTTGCTTCTATTATGGTTCTTCTTGTCTCTATTTTGGTGCCTTTTGCAGACCACAAAATAATAACTTAGGTTCATCCACCTTCTGAAAGTCAATCCTCTCAGCAATGTTCGACCATTCCTTAGAAAAACAGAGTTTGAACATGTGGTTTACACGATGATTTCATGAAAGATTAAGATTCAAAAACCAAATTCCATACCTCTTAGTCCAAAAGAATGCCAAAATTTTTTATCAACACTTTACAACTTTATATAGAGGCTAACCTTCAATTTCTACAAAAGAGCTTGCAAGAACAATCCCGAATTATACATCTTTTACTACTGTCAAAATCCAAGACTTTTCCAAAGATTTGAGTATCTTGTCTCACAAGTTTCAACCAAAATTTCAAAACTACAAGTCCAAGATCATTCCTTAGATACCTTAGAATTCTAAACTTTTTAAAACCAACCTCTACAAGTGGAGTTCTCCAAACTAAACCTATATTTAAACATCTCAAAGTGCTTAAATCATCAAAATCTATCATATCTTTGATTTTTAAACCTAGTTTCATCATCGAGATTTGTCATCCTTTAATCACAAAACAACGTTATACAATCAAATCAAACTTAGTCCCATCAATAGAATTTGTCATTTTATTTGACTTACTTGTAATCCTTGGCACTCCTCCAAACAAAGATCGAAGTTTAGCTAGATTGCACCACTTGTATGCCCATTTTAGCAAGATCCCAACATTGAAACTCAAAACTATGAAACCCAAACCACCATGGTTGAAATAGATGAGGATCAATTGAATTATTTAGCTCATCAAGTAAAAATCCTTCAACAACAAATTTGGGATATGCAAAGGGAAATAACCACATAAGGATATTTGTTGCCAGACATTTGTTCTTATTCCTTTGATATAAATCTGGACATGACACCTTCTCCACCAACAACTACATAAATCCAAGTTCAATTTCTTTGAATTTTTGCAAAAATTCAATAAGCCCAAATCAAAGTCTTCAAACTCAAAGGATATTAAGCAATATTACCAAGTCATGCATCTATCTTCATCTCCCACGAGTCAAAATAAATCTCAAGATTCTTTCAACCAAGTTAATGATTCCATCCAACCACCTTCTTCTATCATATCTTCTATATCCAATGATTCATGTCAGTCTCTCAGTCCAAATCATGCTAGCATAGACCCCTATGCACATCAAGATCAAAGCATTATTTCCAATTCATCCAATGATACCAAAATTCCACAAGTTTTTTCCAATCTTTGACCAAGACCAAATCTCTAAAGAATTCTATGATGATCTCCTCCTCTCACTTTTCATCCATGATGACTCCCTTTCATCTCAAGAGAAAAGTACCTTTCCAAGTCCTTCTTCCACCCCATCTAATGAATCCATACCATTTCACGATTCCATTCCATCCTAGGAGCATGATAATTCTTCCATCCTATCTAATTATGTCCTATCACCCAATGATCAAGATATGCTTTCTCATCAAGACCAAGATATGCTTCCATCTGAGGATATCCCTTCATTCCATGAGGATGTTCATCCTTCTCAAGATCAAGATATGCCTCCCATACCACCACATGATGATTCCACACCTAATGAAGAGTAAGCTACTTCACCTTCTACACCTCGTGATCCTCTTCCAAGTCAAGATCAAAGTACCCCATCATCCCCATGTCAAGATCTCATCACACTGACCCCACACCTACAAATTGGGATCCTCCACCTTCATCCACTCTGGTTTACTTCCAACACCTATCCTTTCATCCATATCATATCCTCCCCGAAATGGACTCGCATCTTGTTTCACAAACAACACATATTCAATTGGTAAACAAATGTGTCAAAGTATGAACTACAAAGGCAAAGGATTAGGCCTTCATGAACAAGGTATCCTAGAAGCCCTTTTTGTCCAACCAAATCCATATTATCATTGCCTTGGTTATACACCTAAGTTTCCTAGTCCTTCAAACCTTCCATCTATCTTAGGTCCTCATCCTAATCCACTAAACCTTCCATCTATCCTAGGTCATCATCCTAGTCCATCAAACCTTCCTTCTATCCTAGGTCCATATCTTATTCCTCAAGAACAACAAAGGAACACATCCTTGATGCCCTTTCAAAATTCTACCACCAACAACTCATCCATGATACCTCCATACCATTCATCTCCATTCATCTCTCCTATTGCTCTTGGAAGCAATTTGGGTACCAAATGTCAAAATCTTCCATATCAAAATTCACATGTATCAAAGGATCAACATGTCTCCTCAAAGAGGCATGCAAAAATAAAAGAAAATTTGATCCAAAATCAAAAAGGCCACAAAGGCCCATCAAAGCAAAAAGAAAAATTTCCAAGACCACAAAGGTATATAAATCAAAGAGAAAAATCTCAAAGGCCACAATGGCCCACAAAGAAAATATCAAAGTCAAAAATCATGTGGACTTCAAAAAGTCTCATAGAAGCAATGAAATCTAAATCGGCACCCAAATTTGGTAATTCAAAAGCTTCCTCCAATCTTCCATATAAAAGCTTATCACCTTCCAAATCCATTTTTCCCCCATCACTTCATCACCCTTCAAGGTGTGTTCCAATTTTGATCTTTCCATCCTTTCCATCTATCCATCAGCAAGCCTTCCCACCTCCTATCCATTATCCCATCATAACCTAAATCTGCAAAACATTTAGGAGTCTAATTTCCCATTGCCATGGTTTATTAGAGCATGTATTTGAGAGATATTTGGTTGTTAAACTTGATGCTTAAGTACTTTTTCCATCTCCCTATCATCAATATCCTATCTTCCATATTGCTCTTGCACTCTACACTTAGGGACAAGTTTCGTCCATCTTATCATTCATGGTCATTATCCCTTTTATGCTCATTCCTTACTTTTCCACCTTTGATCTTGACAAAGTTAAGGATCTTATTGAACATCATGTTTCTTATCCTATACACATTATCCATATCTTTCATACCATATCCTTCACCTTATCCATATCCCATCATTCTTTCTAAATACATCCTTTCTTCTTTCCTTGGTCTTGATGAGGAATAGGGGGAAAATATTGGGGCCTTATGTTTGTATCTTATCTAGTTGATCTTGATCATCCAATTCATTATCATTATCCTTGCTTTATTCCATTCCATATCTCCTAGCTTATCAAAATTAATGTCATCATGTCCCTTTGCAACCTTGAATCTTATCATGCAAATCATATTTGAGCCTATCTGTAAAACATTATCCAATCCTCATATATTTTGTCAATCAATCATCAACAATCATCATTCTTATCACACTTTGAGGAAATAAATGATCCTAAGTACTTATCACCACCATTCCTTATGGAATCAATCATTCATGGCATCTTAATCATTCAACCATTATCATCGTTTGACAAAAGATATGTTGCTTGTGTGACATGTTTTACAGTGAATCTTTCATTTTGATCTATCATTTATCCATGGTTGCATTATCTCTTCTATGGGGTATCTTGTTTCTCCAATCGATCATATCATATCATATCATCCATCATACTTCCATATCTGTTTATGTCATGCTTCCATGTTTGCATCATAGCTTGATCTAGTGTTTGTATCATGGTATCCCCTAGTATTACTCGACCCATTCTAAAAATCAATTTGTCTTATCGTATCACATTGGGGGGATGTTCTACATTGGATTGGATTATTGTACATCTCAAGGTTAGAAAATTGAAAATCCAAAAACATTCAAAACATATCAAAATCTACAAAAATTCAAAACATATCAAAATCCAAAAACAGGTCAAAAGGTCAAAAAGTCAAAAGCATAGTCGTCAGTCGAACTACATGGTCTCTACATGTATAATGTAGGAAATGTTAATCTATTGATCAGCCCCGAGGCCCCTAGGATAGGTCTTTAGGTTAGGTCTTGGTCATCATGGTCGTGTCTCACCCTAGACTGGGGGAAAAATCCTACACTCACTAGGGGAAAATAAACTTTGAGCTTGAACCAATAGGAAAACAGTCATTAGACCAATGTTACAAACACAAAATTCAAATGGATGGTGATCTTTATGAATCAAGGGTTTATCATGTTAAACACGGAAGTTCAAATTTTTCTACTTTGATTTTTGCTATCATATCTCTCTAGTCCTCGATGATGTATCAAACTAGAGGAGCAAGGAAGGAGTATGATTTTTCTTTGTCTATTTTCTGTGATTTTATTATTATTACTATGCAAGTTGTCACAAGATGTGCTCTACAAAGTATCACTAATGACATTATGAATTTGCATAGGAAAACGGTTAACTCTTGTCTATTTATGCAAGCAATGCTCAAATCATCTTGGTTTAATTATACTTAGATGCTTGTGTTAACTTGCAATTTTAAAACATCATGGAAGTAGTACTTAGGTCATCTTCATCTAAACAATGCCATTGATTCTTGTACTCACTTTCAACATTTTAAAGGCCCAATGATGATAAAAAGCATGAAAAATTGGTTGATATGAATGACAACGTTTGCATATGAGATCTGCATGGTTAGAATAGATTGCATCCATGTTAGTTTTCATTTGTATTTATGGGATTTCCAAAGCTGCAATGATGATGTTATCTCTGCATTAAGGGATTGAGTACACTTGACATTGCCAAAAACACATCATTATACACATCACTTGCATTATCATCAATTAAAAAACATTCTCATTTAGTTGCATATCACTTGGATTGGAAAACATTACAACACCATTCATCTATTCATGCATCACATCATAATATTTGCATCAAAAAACACAAAACAACATCCATCACATCTCATTTACATAATCAAAATCATTTCATTTAGTGGCATTAGGGAAGTGGTTCACTAATCTTAAATGAGTGAGTCTCTTCATATTTCCAAAATAAATGGGAAACATGTTAGGTTTTGTAAAGCTCAATTTAACAAAGAATCAACTAACAATAACCTTCCCACAACTCTTCGAAGGTGGATAGATTCATTCATTTAAACTTAAGGACCCTAGAACATAATCATTTGCATCACGTAATCATCATTAATCATTACAAAACATCACACATCATTTGCATCTCATCCATACATATTCAACATAATCATCACATGGAACATCATACATCATTTGCATAATCAAATCCATCATCCATAGCATATCATATCATCAGTTTCATATAAAATGTTACATAGCATATAAAATAGAAATCAAATGCATCCATCATAATCATCATAAAATAGAAATAAAATGCATGCATCATAGGGATCTATCATGAAATCATATAGACACATAGATCATCATCATCACTACATATCATATATACCTCAAAACAAAATGTCAAGTGTACAATGATATCCAAACATCAAGAGGTACATCATCAAAAATGGCAGAAATCATAATGTCTCAACTGAATCAGTGTATACATCATGTCTCAACACATCATCAAGTCTTAGTACATTAATCAATCCTATACTTGGGCATATCGATCAAACAGAGAAGTCAAACCACATCACACAATCAAATCTGAATTTTCCTACACTAGATGCAGAAATCCTCCTATGATCATAACATATCACAAATCGACAATCTTATCAATCAATCAACATCAATTAGCCTATCAATCAATAAAATCAACCTCACCTATCATGAGGTTCATCAATCAATCATTTCAACCTCACCTATCATGAGGTTCATCAATCAATTCAACCTCGCCTATCATGAGGTTCATCAATCAATCCAACCTCGCCTATCATGAGGTTCATCAATCAATGCACCTCACCTATCATGAGGTTCATCAATCAAATCAACCTCACCTATCATGAGGTTCATCAATCAAATCAACCTCACCTATCATGAGGTTCATCAATCAATGCACCTAGCTTATCATGAGGTTCATCAATCAAATCAACCTCGCCTATCATGAGGTTCATCAATCAATGAACCTCACCTATCATGAGGTTCATTAAGCAATTCAACCTCGCCTATCATGAGGTTCATAAATCAATCCAATCTCGCCTATCATGAGGTTTATCTATCATTGGTCCTCACCTATCATAAGGTCAATCATCAATCTATCATTGATCCTTGCCTATCATGAGGTCAATCATCAATCTATCATTGATCCTCACCTATCATGAGGTCAATCATCAATCCTATCATTGATCCTTTCCTATCATGAGGTCAATCATCATCATCCTATCATTAATCCTCACCTATCACGAGGTCAATTTTTCTATCAACATCATCAAACATCATCAAATCAAATAATAGGCTGAATGTGATCATCAAACATCAAACACAAGAAGGAAAAGTAGGGAAACATTTAATCAACTCATAGAACTAGTATTTCTTTATTTGGGAGATAAATCGTCTTTGCATCATATCATCATCAAATCATCAAAAATTTCAAAATTTTCAAAAAATCCAAAGAACTCCAAAATTCACTGATTTATCTCCCGAGGGGGCATATATAAGTCAATAATTGAAAATCAAAGTTTGGGACATCATTTGGGGCATCAAAATATTACATCGTTTGGGGCATCGAAATATGACATCATCTGGGGCATCAAAATATTACATTGTTTGGGGCATCAAAATATGACATCATCTGGGGCATCAAAATCTTGCATCGTCTGGGGCATCGAAATCTTTTATGAGCATCAGTATCAAGAGTTTCTTTGAAGCAACATGTAAAAACATCACTTCAAAGAGGGGAAAAATGTATACACCTAAAAACAGTTATCATATTTAGTTAATTAAATACAACCTATTTGATTAACGTTTCAACTACGTATAAATAAAGTCTGTCTTTATTTATATTGTTCACTTTTCTTTTAATTCTCCAAAATCATATTCTTCTAAATAATTAAATAAACAAAGTATCCTAAATGTGTTTATTTAATTAATCTTCCTTAATCCTAATTAAGAATTAGAGCACATGTCTACTACTTTTTCTTGTGCCATCTCACAAAGGTCACATGAAAATAAATAAGCCTAATTATTCATTAGAATTATCCTCACACACTTCCACCAATTGGAAAAAGCGCATGGCTTTATTCTCCCACACTTCCAAAAAAATTGGAGCACATGGGTCTTTGTTTCACACACTTGGGTCTCCCATCCAAATTGCATGTTTCCCATTGGTCAAGAGCTTCCTCCACACACATGGCATGTTGTCTTTGGTCAAGGGGACAACATCTTGATTCTTTCCATCTCCACCGTCTATTCTTTCTCCTTCAAATCTAGACCATTGATAGGTGCCACCTCACAAAATGCTTGAGAAACCCTATAAATACACCCCCTTTCCTTTTCATTTATCATCCACATTTGAAGAAAAGTTACTATGCAAGCTTTTCTTAGGAGCTTGTAGCATTCTTGGAGTCTTATAACTAGATTTTATATCATGTTTTATGTTGCATTCTCATCCTAAATTAACATATTACATCATAGTTGCATTTTAGATTAGTTTTCTTTTTTGTTGCATTTGAGCATATGCATAATCATGAATAGTTCATTTTAGTTTCATATCATCTCACTCATCTCCACTTGTTCATTTATCATCAACATCATCCTTCATTTATCATTGTATCCATTATCCTTTTCATCATTTTGTTTCATTTAGAAGCATACCACTAATCCTTCCCGCACACATTTGCACATAGAAATCATCTTAGCTTGCATATTAAGCATCAAATCTCATTTTCTAGGTTGTCATTTTAACAACCATTGTGCCCATAGAAATCTGAGGGCCAAATGGTTTAATAAATCCCTAGAAATAGAGGACAATGATACGTATTTGAAAGGTTTGATTGTATTACAAATAGAGTAGTTTACTTGCATCAAACTTTGAATATAAACCATTTCATTAAGGTTTGTGTTGACATTAAATTCACTCCACATTCAACACACACAATATTGATTTGAATTTACTTCTTTTATTAGTATTTCTTTGATAAATTCTTTAATAGCCATTATTTCAATAAAAAGATTCATTTTTGGGCATGAAGCATCATCATGATCAATAGTGAGATGAAAATTACACATAGAATTGCTTCTCCCACTTGTAGAAGACCCTTACAAAGTGATTCTTTACATAAGACAAGGCAACCCTAACATTTTTTACTGTTATTGGGTTGTATATATCCTTTTTCTTGGCACATCCTAACATGGAGATTATTATGGTTTTGTTCTTGGTAATTTCATTTTCAATGGAATAATATTAGTTGTCAATATTTATACCATAAGATCATAAGAGGTGATATCTTGAGTCTTCCTAGAATTAAACTCTTTCCTCCACTTACTAGCTTTAATAAGATCATCTTATACTTTGATCACTAGGTTCTAAGTAGCTTCTAGAGTAAAAAATCTTCCTTTCCTCAAGTGGAAATCCACACCAGGTGGCTAGGAATTGATGAAGAAGCTTATCCAATTCTTTGGAGTGAGTGTTTCTTACCTTAATTGTATTTACAATTTTATTAAATTTAGTAATGAATTAATGCATAGGCTCATATATTTCCTTTTTTAAGATGTGTGAGTTGGGCTAATAAAGAGTTCTTGTATTTATCACTTTTGAAAGGTACTTCAAATTTAGTTTTTATTTAATTTCATGAATCAATTGACCCATTAGGTAAATGGTTAAATAAATTTACAAGATCATCTCATAGAGACTTAATAAAAATCTTAATTGCCACATCTTCATGTTGCACTCATAAAACTCTATAGGCAACAAAAAAAACATTGATATCTTTGTTAGTAGAATTTTTACAATTACCTTTGAATTAAAAAATGTTTTTCATACACCCGTTTGGCAATTCATGAAGGTAGTTACCAAGTTGTAAAGGCCTTGATGGATACTACCCATGGAACTACTGGTTAATGAGCCATATTTTTATTTAAAATCAATAATCACTAAAAGTGCAATACTATGTAAAAATAATGCCTAACAAATAGAAGATACCGTAGTGGCTCTAGAAGGTGATGAAGGTGGACTTTCTGATTTAAATCTTCTTTTTTCAAACACTATAAATATAGATAAATTAGTTTCTTCTAATCCTTCAAATACGAGATCTTTTATACAAAATTTATGGTCACTCCTTGTATACCTCTTACTAGCCAACATGCAGACTAATCATTATCATTGTGTTGATTGTTATGTCTTTTTTTTTAACTACTTGCATAGGGTTTATTTTATTTATCTATGGTATTGCAATAACTATTTCAAAAATAAAAAAAATTCCTATGTTCTTCACCAAATATTTGGGCTTTTCATCTAGTTTCATTTGTAACATGTTCTTCATCATTTAATACTTAATTAACATATTGTTGGTCAGATATTTTTTATTTGTAGATGAGTTTCCTAAAATATACTTATTATATTTCTTGTTCAATATCTATCCAATTAATATTTGGTATTAAAACTAGTTCAAAATTATGTTTTAAAATCATGGCTATACATCCAAGATTTTTTTTGAGATAACTACAAAAATCCAATAAATAATTAGTCTTCAATTCGTATTCTCTGATAGAGGCCAATTTTTTTGACCTTCATTCACCTAGCAGGCAACAAAAAATGTACCAATAGTTGGAGAAGATGTTATTGTTTAATAAATTTTCTCTATGTTTAGAGGTGAAACTTCCTCATATGATAAAATTTTAAATGATTTTTTGGGCATGCTTTTAACAAAAAAGCAGAAAATGTGAGGGGATTAAACTAAAAGTGGAGTTTATCTTAAAAAGTAAAGAGATAAATAAACAAATAGATTTACTCCATTGCAAGAATGTTTTGAGATAAAAAAAATGTAACAAGGATTTAGTAGATAAGGAATTAGTTTAACATATAAATAAACAACCCTAATATAATTCCCTAACACACAATTTAGAGAAAAATTATTTTAAATTCAACCCAAATTTATATATGATATAAATTCAATATTAAAAATACACACGCCATAATGATACTTGATTGAATGAATATTATTTCAGCCATAGAATAATATAACATAAAAAATATAACATGACACACAAACCAATAACATAAATTTCTTTATTAATAGAAAAAATATAGATCCTCATAGACTCTTTGGTATTCTCTACAAAATATATATTTTTCAAATCCTCCAACCAAAAATAATATGTTTTCTTATACATCTCCTTTTATAACTTAAAAAATGTAATTGTATTTATTTTCTTTGTAACTTCTTGAAAACAAAATTAAAAATAAAATGTATTCTTTATTGTATTTTTTAAATAAAGTTTTTTTTTAATTTATTATAATAATGTTTATAGTAGATTTACTTTGCAAAGATAATGTACACGGACAAATATCAAATTTATATTTCACTATTTTTTCTTTATTGAAATTGATAGCCTCGTATATAACTAGAGTTTTGTTTTGTGCAACAAGTCTAGTTTTATAACTTTTTAAGTTGGTCATTACTAGGGGTAATGTTTTTCTATTTGTAATTCACATACTGCTCAATCATGATTTCCATATCAATGTGTCATCATTAATTTCTTCAATTTTCTTATGAAAACCTAAAATATCTATACAAAATTTCATTAGATTTGTAGACAAATATCACAATTTTTCTATCATATTCTATCTATGGATTCCTTTTTTAAAAACTCTTTGGATATCATGCCTTTGAAGTATTTCTTTATCATATCATTTTTCACTAAGCTAGATTCATATTCTTTTAAAATATCTACTTGGGCCAAATATTTGATTCTAAGATCCACCAAAATAGAATCATATGCCTTAATTCATCTTCTATATCATGTGAGTGGATTCCCTTATGATAATTATCTTCTAATCATGCTTTTTATCCATCTTGAGGAGTTATTTTTTCCTTGGTAAATATTTTATTATGAGACCCAAATATTGTTAAAAATTTTAATCATGTCTTGTAACTCCCAAAAAAGCATAGAATAAATCTCATATTCTCTTCTAATGACTCGTATCTTATTATATTTTTTATCTTTTATCTATGAAATACATATAATTTTTTTTATTACTTCACCAATATAGATTAGGTCATTAATACTGACCTTTTCTATCCATGTTTCAATCACCCTACCATAGGCTTGGTATCTAGTGATCTTCTCCATTATTTATGAATAAATGCCATTTGGAGATATATTGTGATGTAGGAGCATCCCTAGTTCACAAGCAATCTTGGATCAACCAAAAATATTTGCATGTTTCTTTTCATTTTCCTGTTCAGTTCAATTAGTTCAATCATAAGTAGTTTTTGTATTTCGATCTACATTATGCCAAAGTTTCATTTTGGACCTTGCGAAACCTAATGACACATTATTCAATGTTTTGTGGTTCATGGCTGACCTTCCTTGGTATTTTTCACTTCATCCATTCATTTGTAGAGGATTCCTATCCATTTAAGTTTGACCTATATGTGTATACGTGTTAGACCTCTTTCATGGAGTGTAAAACCTTCTTGGGCTGACATAGAGGAATCTTATGATCCGAATATGATATATATTGATGTAATAGATCCTTAGGAAAGTATTTTTATTGATCTAGAGAAGATTGATAGTTTAGATTCTTTGTGAAGGAGCTTCACTACTATATCTTAAGCATATTCTATAATTGTGAGATCAAGCTTGTGAGCCCTAATATTAAGACTACATGTTGTTGGCCAATTTGTATTTGAATTCTATCATATATATATTGAATGATTGAATTTTCATTTTCTTCGTATCTTTGAGTTTTTTTCCATTTTGTTTACTCTTGCTTCATGGTTTAGACTATTCTCTTTGAGGACCCTCCTAACCATGACTGCACCAAGTGGTATCAAAGTGAAATTTCAAATATTTGGGAGTGAATTGAGAAGATTTTGTGAAGGATTTCCATAAGATCTTACTATGGATAGATTGCTGAATTTGAGACAGGTTACTTGTGTCGCAACCGATCGTCGATTGTGAGGAAGTTGTCACCTTGTATCCTGATCATCAAACTTGAGGCAGTTTGCACTTGATCCTAGGAAGAGATGCCACCAACGAGAATACTTGTTGTTGGTACAATGGCCAGAAGGATAGATGAGATAATGGAATTGATGAAAACCATGTGAATTCATCTTGATGCTATTGAAGAAGATAGAATCAGAGGATTTACACCTAGACCTAATGTCGAAAGTGGTGATGATGATGAATTTTGATTTATTGATCAAAATGGAAAAACCCTAGGAGATGATGATGAAGAAGAATCATATCAAGTGAAGGTGTTGCAAGCTATTTCAAAGATTGGAAAGAGACCTAGATTTTATGTGCCAAACTATACTAGTAATTTAAATCCTGATGAGTTGATTGACTGGATAAATGACCTAGAAGAATAATTCGAGTATGAAGAAATTGAAGATTTGGAGAAGGTGAAATTTGAAAAGAAAAATTTGAAGGCACATGCTGCTATTTGGTGGAAATAAGTACAATTGGATGGAAATAGAAGAGAAAAAGAAAATATTACAAAATGGGATAGAATGGTGACAAAGCTGAAGAATCAGTTTATACCTACTGATTATGAGTTGGAGTTGTTGAAGAGACTAAAAAATTTGAAATAAAAGGAAAAATTTGTGAAGGAGTACACTGAAGAATTTAATAAGATGATCATAAGGACTGTACATAGCAAAGCAAGCAAGGAGAAAGTGGCTAGATACATCAATGGACTAAGATTGAACATTCAAGAAGAACTAAGTTTGGTAAGGATGACTACATTGGAAGAAGCATATCAGTTTTCCCTGAAAGTTGAAGAGAAGTTGAATAAAAAGAACGAGAAGAGACAAAGAGGTAGAGGAGGAAATTTTAGAGAAGTATAATATTTTTCAAGGGAAAGAGATCTTATGCAGATCAGAACAAACAAGAGAACACATTCAAGAAAGAAGATAGAGACAACAGTGCAGACTAGAGAGATGACAAAACCTTCTATCAGAGAGGAAACCCTAATGCATACTAGAGTGAAGGATACATAAGATAAGGAAGAGGAAATGATAGGAGAGTATTCAAAGGAACCTCTTTTAAGTGTGGAGGTGAAGGAAATGGAGAATTTGAATGTAATCAAGGAAGTACAAGCAAAATGACAAATAACAATGGAAGAGCGGCCTATGTTGAAGAAGAACCTATTGGATCACTGAGTTCAGTTGATAAACCTGAGAAAGGAGAATCACTTGTGATGAGGAGAGCACTATTTCAAGTAGAGACAAATGAATAACCACCATAGAGGAAAATTTTGTTCAAAACTAGATGCAAATAAGGAGGTAAGTGTTATAAAGTTGTAATTGATAGTGGTAGTTCAAATAACCTAGTTTTAGAGGAGATGGTGACTAAGTTGAAGTTGGAAAGATTGAAACACCCTAAGCCGTATCAGATAGCATGGATTTAGGATGATCATAAGGTACTAGTGACTGAACAATGTTTGGTGGAATTTCATATTGGATCTTATCATGATGAAGTCTTGTGTGATATTATTCCTATGTATGTATGTCATATTTTGTTGGGTAGACCTTGGTAGTATGATAGAAAATCTATACATGATGGGAGAACGAATACACATATCATAACATCAAATGGAAAGAGAATTACCTTGATTCCTTTGGAAGATGATCCTAAGAGTGAGGTCTGTGGGAATGTTAGAATCTATTTGGTAGATGGAAGAAAATTTCTGGATGGTTTGAGACATGAGAATATGTGTTACACTTTGATCCCTAAGAAGCATGAAACATTGAAGAAGGCGAATGAAGAATCATAGCCGAGGGAGATAATAGAGTTTCTAAAAAAGTATAGAGACATCATATCAAATAATGTACCTAAATTATTTCCACTTGTAAGGATTATCATTCATCACATGGATCTTATACCTAGAGCTATTTTTCCTAATAAAGTGGCACATAAAATGACACGAGCAAAGAATGAAGAACTGGATAGAAAAATAAAAGAGTTGTTGAGGAAAGGTTTGATTAGAGAAAGTGTGATTCCTTCTGCAGTACCTACAATATTAGCACCTAAGAAGGATGGAGAATGTAGAATGTGTATAGACTCTAGAGCAATAAACAAAATCATAGTTAAGTATATATTACCTTTTCCTAGGATGGATGATATCATGGATTGTTTGAGTGGATCAAAGTATTTTACAAAGATAAACTTGAAGAGTGGATACCACCAAATCAGAATCAGAGAAGGAGATGAATGGAAGAATTGTTTTAAGACAAATGAAGGGTTGTATGAGTGGCTAGTGATGCCTTTTGGATTGAAAAATGCACCGACTAATTTCATGAGGTTGATAAATGAAGTCTTGAAGAGATTCTTGGGTAAGTTTGTGACTATATATTTGGATGACATTCTGATTTTTAGTAAGACAAAGGAATAAAATTTGTAGCACCTAAGACAAGTATTGTAGAGATTGGGAGAAGAGAAATTGTTGATAAATGTTAAGAAGTGTAGTTTCATGAAGGAAGAGTTGGTATATCTAGGATTTTTTTATTTTTGTGGAAGGATTGAAGATGGACCCTGGGAAAGTAAGAGAAATTGTTGAATGGCCTACACCTGACAACATTGGAGAAGCTAGATCATTTTATGGATTAGTTAGTTCCTAAGGGAAGTTCATACAAAATTTTAGTTCAATATGTAACCCTATGAAAGATATAATGAGAGGTGATAGAAAGGACTTTAAGTGGACATATGGAGCAAATAAGAGTTTTGAATTATTAAAGAAGAAAGTGACAGAGAAACCTATTTTGGCATTACAAGATTTCAATAAGGTATTTCAAGTTGATTGTGATGTGAGTGGAAATGCAATAGGAGCAGTCTTAAGTCAAGAAGGTAGACCTCTAACATATTTCAGTGAGAATTTGAATGATGCAAGGAGAAGATATTCATTTTATGATAGGGAGTTCTATGCAATAATTCAAGCCTTGAAGAAGTTGAGACATTACTTATTTCCTAAGGAGTTTGTGTTGTACATAGATCATCAAGCTTTGCATACTTGAACAGTCAAGATAAGTTGAATTAGATGTAATGACCCTCCACTTGTGTTGTCCTTGAGTTGCTTACCGACCCGCTGTGAAGTCGAGTATTGATTGGTATGTTGTTTGATTAATTGTACTTTGGAGTGTTTAAATTTAAGGGGCATTTAAATAAGGGATTGTTTGTGAGTTCATTGTTGGTTGTAGTAGTTGAATGGTTTTGTTTAATTGGTTAATTAATTAAAAACATGTACTAAATAATTTAAATAAATTAAACTTAAATATTATAATAAATACTTGTTTATTATTAGAGGTTATAATAATATAAGAATAAACAAATTATTCAAAACATAATTTTAATTTGAAGACAAAATTTATAAAGATATGGATAATGAAGTGGGTAATGAAGTACTTGGCGGTTACACTCACTTAAGAAATCATAATGAAGAAGAGAGTGAACAATGGAGAAATGTAACCGACCATTCTCCATAAAGGAGATAAATCTATTATTAGAAAAGGGGGGAACAAACTTCCTTGCATGTAGGAAGTGAGTTGTGGATTTTTATAATGCATGCAAAAAGATCCTCTGTAACTGAAAAGTTGACACTTTCTTTTGGAATGGGTGATTAACTCATAGTTTGGGGGAAAATGCACGAATGGAGAGAGGCAAAGATAAAAAAAACTGAAGAAGGGAAGCAGATGAACCAGTCTTCTTACTGGAACATGGCTTCTTCATCCATGTCTTCTCGCGTAACTGACCCAAAGTTGCCTTAACTCCCATACACTTTGTCCTCGCATATCCCTCCATCTTCCTCTATATCACCACCTCCCAGGCAGTTATTTCAACCATCGAAACTCATAAATTCCCAATTCAAAGGGACTCTCCTCTTATACGCCTAAAGTAGCATCATCATCTTCAACGCCCACTCCAAGCAGAAGAACAAGAATACCACTGACAAGGAACACAAAAGAAAGAGAAGAAGAGCAGATCTCCTTGATGGGTGATACTACAACGCCTTTTGGTGGCAATCTGAATCATTTATATCACAGTTTTACCAAGATCACTGATGCAAGATGCAAAAAGAATAAGGGTCATGTCCTGTTTCTACATTTTGCATGAATGTTTTAATATTCTTGGTGTTAAAAATAAAGCTTGGATCATTCTCTGGGAATTAGGGACGATTGTATTATATTCAGGATAGTTTGAAGAAAGGAGGGATTTCTGAGAATACTAAGTAACATTAATCGGCATCGAATTGAGGAGAAGAGGGGAGATTATTCTCTATGTGGCCGCAGCCTCAACCTTCCTCTCGGTCCTGATTTTTATTCACAGATATAGATAAAGATTGAGTTATGAACAAGGGAGGCGAGGGAGACGTGGTTGTAGATGTAGAAGTATTGTAAGCTGAAGCTACAATCCACAAAGATGGTTATTGATGAGACTCCAGAGAGAGTCATACCAGAGACCCACATATGCTTATTCGCATATGTGAGCAAGTCTAGATCACACCCCCTATTCCAATGATCTAACGTTAAAGGCTAGTTCGAGGTTCTATCTGTTCAGCCTAAGGAGGATATAATACATATAAGGAATCAATTATTCAACCATCATCTTCATTGTTGGAGGGAGCTCATGCCTTTGCTTATTGGTGAAAAGGTCAGTAAGGTCGACCTTCTTTATTTAAGAATTCACCGTACTGGAATTTCTTGTTAAGCAATACTCCCTTTTTTTCTTCATTCTGATGTCTGTTTCCTCAAGGGAATAGATATTAATTTTGGCCATCCTATTGTTAGAAGAAAACCTTTTTGCTATGACATGATTCATCGTGCCTTAGAATCAGCTCATACCTGCTAAATACGTTTGCTTGATAGTTACATGTTTTGTGTCGAAGATGTATGGCGTTATGGAGAGTTTTGACCCCTTGTTTTGATTTATTTAAGCATCTGTAGATGGCGTTCTGTCTAATGAGTCGTTAATTGGTTTATTGATCTAGTCATACCTTGTCTATGTTATACGTTTGCATACATGTTTACTTGGGCAATGGCAGCTACATTTTTCCAATATAATTTTCTGTCCTCTATGCTCTGGAGAATGCCTATAACTGGTCCCCAGGCTCTTAATTTGCGTTAGTGGAAAGAATACTGGAAAAGTTTGAGAAATGTTTCTTTTTATATATCTGTCGATCTCTATATTAAATGGTCATGGTTCGATAGCCATCTTCTTTATTGGCTTTCCTACCCTGCTGTAGATTGTGAACTCTTTATAAGCTATGTTCTTTATAGCATGCTATTCATTTGATTTCTCCCTATGTAATGTTATGCGTTGTGTGGTTTCGTGTTTGGTTTGTTGTTTATCAATAGGGTAGTGTTCAATACTGTGTGCTGCAACTCCCATTTCGCTGCCTAACATGTATTTGACATTGTGAAAACATGGGGGCCATCATCCATTTAGTATCACCTTCTTTTTTTTTGTCTTCACTTGAAATAATAAGGTGCGGGCCTATCTTTTAGGTTGTTTCATTTAGCATCACTTTTAGCCTCCACAAGAATACCGCACCAGTTTAAAAATAATGGATATGGTTCACATCTCTCAGAACAATTTCTCTTGCTATAATCTTGGAGATGAATTTAGATGTACCGTGGCAACCAAACATACTTGAGGATCTTAACAAATCTTCGAGTATCGATCACGAGCATGATCATTAGATTGACTAAGTTGGTTTACGCCATTCACGGCCTGAGGTGATTAGGAACGAAATCTGAATTTGAGTTTGCTTTTGATTCAAACCCACTGGCATGAACTAGATAAGTTTTCCATCAAATTGTCCGATTAACTTTTCCAGCTCCTTTGATATAAATCTGCCTTAAATGCTGCCTTGTTGAGATTCACAGTTTACTAGTAATTCCATGTATTTTATTTGGCAATCAATGCTTGCATTATGGATTGTAATTATACTTTGATGAGCATCCAACTTGATTCACTTTACTGCCCATGTCACCACCTCAGTTTATTGAATGGTAGGGATAGGTCTATTCCAATAGAATGTAAAGGGTATGATTTTGTTTTAAATTAAGATATCTAAGAATATTAACATATAATATATTGAAATGGTGATGGAAATGTATGTAGAACATAAGTAGCGTTAGATATAATATGAATAAGAAAAGAAGAATGGATGAGACTCACAAGGTATCGGATCATACAAAAATCACTATGAGAATATTTAGGAAGCTTGGAATGAATTTCAATGTAAACGTATTTAGTATCCTTTGATATTAATAGCATTATTTAGGAATGTGAGATAAGATGCTTTGTAGATTCATTATGCAATTCTTAGCTTCTTCTTGGATTTATTGTGTGAAGTGTTGTGTTGAATTGTGGTGAGAATATCTGTGAACTCTATTCAATGTCACCATTCATAGTGATATGATAAAGTCTTCTTGAGGCTTGGGAAAGCCATGTTGTAAAAAAATGACTATGTAATAATCCTATAATCTTGCTAATGTGGCCTTTGAAGGGATGTCTTTATGTTTACTTGAAAATGTGAGTTTGCTTGAAAAAGTGAATATTATGTTTGTTGTGATTGCTTGTTGAGGTATAATCATGATGTATTGTTGATTGACTTTGTTGATAGCTATTATGGTGGATTTTGGGATTGAGATGGTTATGAGTTATTGATTTTGGCAGAAAGCTTATTTGACCCATTTGGTTCTTGGGAATATTTTGATGTTGTGATTCGATTATGTTGGATTTCCTTTTGTGTTTTTGAGATCAAGTTTTGTTGCCACCTTGTTGGGAAACCCTTGTTTTAGTGATTTATCAGTCTTACAAAGAAAGGGAAAGAAAGGTGTTGCTTTATTATTGGCCTTCACTTTTGGTTCTTTGTGAACTATTGCTTGTATGATCTATTTGATGTTATGGGTTTAGCCTTGCACTTGAAAATAGTTTCATTTCATGTGATATATGATTATTATGATGTATGTTAGTACTTTAAAAAAAAAATTGGTGTCATAAATGTTAGATGTACTTGTATCCTTTGGGGTTGCTTGGCAGGGCATTACATTAGAGACATATGAGATGGGTTTATTTCATGTAGAGTTATACTTTTGTTTTGAAGCATAGGAGTGGAAAATCAAATAAAGTTGTTGATGCATTGAGTAGGAGAAGGAACTTGTCGACAAAGATGAGAGTTGAAGTATTAGGTTTTGATGAATTGAAGCATATGTATGAGGGAGACATTTATTTTTTAGAACCTTGGAAAGCTTGTAAGGAGCTTGTTATGACAGATAGAAGCAAGTGGTTGGGCTATTTCATTCAACAAGATATGTTGTTCAAAGGAAATCATTTTTACATACCTAGAAGTTCAATGAGAGACAATCTGATAAAGGAGAGGCATAGTGGTGGATTGGCAAGACATTTTAGCATTGAGAAGATAGTGGCATTGGTGAGTGAAAACTACTTTTGGCCTTAGATCTATAAGGATTTATGGAAATTTGTTTAGAGCTGCAGAGTTTGTCAAGTTGCAAAAGGGAGTAATTAGAACATTGGATTGTACAAACCTTTGATAGTACCGAAGAGACCTTGGGAAGACATAAGTGGATTTTGTAGTAGGATTTCCGAAGACACAAAGAAGACATGATTCTATATTTTTGGTAGTAGACAAATTTTCAAACATGGCTCATTTCATACCCTATAAGAAGATAATTGATGTAGTACATGTAGCAAACCTATTTTTTAAAGAGATTGTAAGATTGCATGGATTAAATAAGAGTATAGTTTCAGACAAAGATACCAAATTTTTTGGATACTTTTGGAAGACACTTTGGAAGAAGATGAAGATAGATTTAAAGTTCAGTTCAACATTTTATCCATAGACAGATGGACAGACAGAGGTAGTGAATAGGAGTTTGGGAAATTTGTTGAGATGTTTGGTTGGAGAGAAGGCAGGAGGTTGGGATTTTATTATTTCACAAGAAGAGTTTGCATACAATAATTCAATGAACAAGAGTATAGGAAGAACTCCTTTTGATATTGTTAGTGGAGCAAACCCTAGAGGAGTATCAGAGTTGAGAGATATCAGTATGGAAGAAAAGAGAAGTGCAAAAGTAGAAGAATTTGTATATCACATGAAGACAGTGCACAATCAAGTTAAGAAACATTTGGAGGAGATGAACAGTAAGTACAAAGAACAAGTAGACGAGAAGAGGATACATAAAGAATTTGAAGTGGGAGATGAAGTCATGGTGTACTTGAGAAGAGAAATATTTCCTATTGGGACATATAACAAGTTGAAGATGAAGAAGTTTGGACATTGTAGGACACTCAACAATTTTGATTCAGGAAATGCATATGAAGTGGAGTTACCAAAGATATTGAGTATATCACCTATTTTCAACATTGTAGACGTATATCAGTATCATGAAACAAAGTTTAGTGACAACATGAAAGAATACTTGAAGACATAGTTACCAGAGCAAGTAACGAAACAAGTTGAAGACATCTTGGATAGTAGAATTGCATGCAACACCAGAGGAAGGAAGTATAGAGAATATCTTGTGAAGTGGAAAGGCAGACCAGTAGAAGACTCATCTTGAATATCTTAGGTTGAGGTAGACCGTCTTGGTTTCCCTCTAGCCCCATCAAAGTGAGGGATTCACTTTCAAATCAACCCTATTGTCTTATGCAAGAGCATCCTTGGTTCACAAGCAATCTTGCATCAACCAAAAATATTTTCATTTTAGTTTGTTTCTTTTCATTTTCCTATTCATTTCAGTCAATTCGGTCATAAGCAATTTTTGTGTTTTGGTTCGCATTCTATTGCGGTTTCATTTCAAACCTTGCGGAGCCTAATGACACATCATTCAATGTTTTGTGGTTTGTGGCCGAATTTCCTTGGGATTCCACACTTCATTCATTCCTTTTCATAGGATTCTTATCCATTTAAGTCTAAACTATCTATGCATACATGTTAGACCTCTTTCATGGAGTGTGAAACCTTCTTGGGCTGACATAGAGGAATCTTATGATCTAGAGATGATATATATTGATGTAATATATCCTTAGGAAAGTAGTTTTATTGATCTAGAGAAGATTGATAGTTTAGATTCTTTGCAAAGGAGCTTCACTACTATATCTTGAGCATATTCTGTAATTGTGAGATTAGGCTTGTGAGCCCTAATTGTAAGCTCGCATATTGCTAGCCAGTTTGTATTTGAATTCTATCATATATATTGAATGACTAAATCTACATTTGTTTCATATCTTTGAGTTGTTTTTGTTGTGTTTACTCTTGCTACATGGTCTGGATTGTTCTCTTTGAGGACCCTCCTAACTATGACTACACCATATTGTTAGAAGGTAACAAATTAAAGATTTGAACAAAAGGATCAATAATAGATATAATATATGAAGTCAAATACTTCACTTGACATTCTAATTTCTCTTTAGCTTCATTTTATTATTCTACTCTTTTAATTAATCTATCAAATGATTCATATATATATGACACTTTCATGTGATAATGGGATCAATTCTATTCTTGTGATATTAAAATTAGCTTCAATGGATTAACATATTGTTGATGGCATTTTTTGTACAGCAATAACTTAGACAAGATACAAGTATCCTATCTCTCTTGAAAGGTAAATCTCTATTAGCAAGCCTCAAGAGATAGCCCCAAGGTCTCTAATGTCAATTCTTGATAATGCATAAACAACTCAGTGATAAATGTGAAAATGTTGGTAATCACAAGGGGCCTTACAAATGAACAATGTTGGAAGCCTACTTTTATCAAATGCAACAATATGGTGATGCTTTCAATCCTAAAACTAACCCAAATTCAAAATAAACAACAAAAAAGATAAGGGTTTTAGAGAGATTCAACTCTAAACTAACTCCTAAAATCAATCACAATAATGATGAATGCTACAAATGGATAGACCTCCAATAAAACTAATATCTGTTTGATCAAGGACAAGCCCACAACTTTACAGAAATGGTGCAATCTTCTAAGGAAATTGAAGATTTTTAGACTATGAATATTCATCCACATACCCAATAACTGGTGCAATGTAAACAAGCATCCACAGTTGAACTTAGCACAAAATAAGGCCCAGACTAACTTTACACAACAAATTACAATCAACAAATTGCTAAAAGTATAGACCAGAGATCAATCAACATCATTAACATTTTACCATTATTGCAAAAGAACAGAAATCTAATATCTAACATTGAGAATTGAGAACAATAAACCATAAATTGTCAAAGTGTAACACAAAGCTTTCCAAATCAACAATCTAATTGCATTAACTTCTCTAGCATTACATAATTTACAGTCTCTCTCCTCTCCTACAACTACTATCTTGTAGAATCTAATTCCTAACTTAGCCAATTCTAACTTTTACATCTTCTAAAATCTAACCCCTTACAAAATTCTAAGGCACTGGCCTTTTATAGAAAATTGCATTTTGAATCAATGGCCAAGATTTAATTAATCCAATAGCTGCAAATTACACCTCTAGAAGCATCCAACAATTACATTTAATTTGGGAGCTCATGGTACATCATCATCCAATTGCATAAAAGCAGTTACATCATGGAACAATGAGAAAACAATATTATGTCAGCCTGTCATTAATGAAAATTATGATTGGATGATGAAATCAACTTCACATGTCTTCAAGAAACTCCTTCCAGTTGTAGACAGTTTGAGCACAGATTCTAATGCAGGCCCCACTTTTAATATTTGAATTGAACTCTTCCATATTTCCCTTTTGGCACAAATACATATGCAAGTCCCCTTTTTAATATTTATTTAATCCTGAAAAACAGATATCATCATTAGTAGCTCACATGTTAAAAATCAAATCCAAATTAAACTTGAATAAAACTTTGGCCTTTTAAAAAAAACTTACATTTTTTAATGGGAACTTTCCATTTTTAGAAATTTTTCCATTTTGGGTAATTTTTTATTTTTAGGAACATTTTAAAATTTCAAGGAAAAATTGCATTTCGGAAAATTTCCACTTTGGAAAAAATCATTTTTTCCATTTTGGAAATTTTAGGTTTTGAGGGGTAAGGAAGTTTTCCAAAATGGAAATTTTAGGATTTTGAGGGGTAAGGAATTTTCAAAAATGGAAATTTTGAGGGGTAAAATTTTCCAAAAATGGCAAATTTCGAGATTTTGAGGGGTAAGGAATTTTCCAAAATGGAAATTTTGGAATTTTGAGGGGTTCATGGAAATTTTGGGATATTCCTTTAGGGACAGAAATTCCCGAATTCCCTGTAGGGTCAAAATCCCCTAAACCTCAACTTTTTTTCTAGAAGGAATTTTCAAAAAGTTCAAAAAACAACCCTTCCTAATTTTTCATCCTCTATCGACGAGTGCAAAAAAAGTTTACATATAACATTGCAAATTCACTTCAAAATTCCCATTTTCGAATTCCAAGACAGATGAATTTCCCCTAGAGCCTCAAAATATTGTCCTCATCAAACCCAGACTAGACTTAATTCCAAAATAAGCTCCCAAAAAAAGAAAAACCAAAATTTGACCAAGCCAAGAGGTAGAGATGCAAAAAAAAAAAAAAGGTCCCCGCCTTCGGTGGGGTGTGTGTGCGAAAATTGCACAACACATATTCAACAAACTAACCACCTAAAGAATCAAACATCAAATAAGAATTTGTGTGAACCTTCTTCATTTATGGTGTTGTTTGTATTGTTTGTAGTAAATTTTCTAAAGTAACAAAGCTTTGTTTTTCTTCTTGTGCTTGGGATCATACTTTGGTTAAATTTAGTGTCAAGGGAGGAAGGATAGTCTTTAGGGATGCATCAATATCAATGTTGAAAAAGTACTGGAGGTGTTGGTGAAATGGATATATGAGGTGGAGACAAATGAGGAAGAGAAGGATGAGGGAGAGAAAAAGGGATATATGTCACTTGTGATTGACTTGATTTAGTATTATTATCATTCCTTGTGTATGTTTTAGAATGAGTTCTTCTAGAATCTAGTTTATTTCTTGGTTGTACATATTCCACTTCAAGAGTTCTTGGTAAATAAATCCCTTTCTTAGTATCCTCATCATCACCACCACTATCTACAACAGTTTGATACCTTGTTGAATATGTAAGAGTAACAAATAGGTTGGATGAAGAAGAGGTTTTCCTTTACTTTCTAATTTATTTCTCATTAGGAGGGGATTTCTCAATAATATTTTTTATGTTCATAGACAATATCTACCTCTTAGTTGATAATAATACATGATGTGTTCTTTCCTTGATATCACTAACTTCTTTCCCAACCCAATTTCTTATGGGGAGGGGCTATATTTGAATAGTAGAAGTATAAACTAGGTTGACTATATATGAACCATCATCTTCTATATCTTCTATGTCCCATTGTATATTGTAACTTTGAACTTGTTGCATAGTCATCTTTGACCAATCTTTCTCACCTAAAATTCATCTACATAATCCTACCAAAAATTCTTTACATGAGGCACATGATAATATGGGAGATATATTATTATGTACATAATTATTACTATTAAAAGTTGTCCTAGAGGTATAAAAATGCACATTTATTTTTACAAGTAGTCTTTCTTCACTCTAAGTACTATTATATAATTCACAAGTATAGTGACCCAAATTTAGAGGTAAAGGATAATGTACCTTCATCCTATCCTTACATATCCTTGTAACTATTGGAATTTTCCTAATCATTTAAACTATGATAAATAATTTGTTTACATACCTTGAAAATTTAAATGGCACACCTTCAAATCCTCTAGTTCTTAGGTATGAAAATTTTGAAAATTTAATAAAATAACCCCCATACCTCCTTTTTAATTTTGGGGTTTTACGATAAATTTTGAGCTCATGGTTTCATTCTATCTCCCTAATAGTCAACATGGTGAAGGCATCATTTACTCTCCTATAATAATTATTCCCAATTTCTTGTTGAAGTTGAAGGTAGAATAATAAATTTGCATTGTATTATCATAAACCCCTTGTGTTTTTAGGTCTGGATAAGTTTTCATAACAAAAATTGCATAAAAAAATAAGAAGACATATAAAAGTATCAGTTTCTATAAAATTTGATTAACTAATTGTGTATACAATCACTTATAATTCCCCTAGTTGATATATAGTGACTCATAACTAATGGTTAAGATGAATTGGCACATCCAATCAACAAAGTCACTTATATCCTAATTCCCCGCAATTCAATTTAACATAGTTATGACGTCTACAAATCCTTCCATAAATATTCCCCTTTGTAAATATTTTTCATAACTAGATTTTCCTTTCTTTGGTACTTTAATCCAATTTTTTGCAATGTTGTTCCATGATTTCCTTTTGTCTTGAAAGTAGTGGCTTCCAATTTAAACAATAACATTAGTAAATTCTTTCGTCGGAGCCAATCTAAGCATAATGCTAAAGTTTTTTCTATCCAATCATGTTACTATTCTTCCATTCATTGATTTCACTGCTTAGGTATTTGGTGTATAATGATTAATAAAATCCAGGACAAAATCCATGCATTTTACAACTATACGAAAATTGAGAAAATTATCTAATCCACCGAAAAAGTTAGTTATCGAAATTATCTACTATATGAAATAATATTGCATATCAATGTAACCCAATTGACTAACTCTAATATTCACTAAAAAATTATGAATGGTGGAGGAATGTTCCAAGCCTTGATATTTTAACTTAATTTTATAGAATTTAGGGATCACCCAAATTTAATGAGCTAGATTTTTAAGGTATTTCTAAAAGACGGAATAACATAGGTAATTTTCAAAAAATGGGTACAACAATTGAGAATTATAGTTCAATTAAGTAGATGAGAGGAAAAAATTTAAATGAAAATCCAACCAATAGAGGGAATAATAAAAATAGAGTGCAACAATAATTCAACATGATCTTGAGTAAAGTAAAATTCAAACACATTTCCTAAGTTTTATATAGCAATAATGGTAGGGAAAAAATAATACATCAAGGGTTTTCAAAATTTAAATAGGTTTGTTGTAAAGTTATTTAAGTCATGAACTTTGTGATGACACAAAGTTTGTGACAATATAACTCTTTTTGGATCAATCTCTTTGTCACATATTTTTCATTTTCACCAACTTTGCAACAAGTGAAACTTTGTGAAATTTTTAATTTTGAACTTTTTACAACTTATGTCATAAAGTTATCCAAGCCATAAACTTTGTGACAACACTAACTAAAGACTACAAACATACCTTGAAATTACTGTCACAAAGTTAGCAAAAACACAAACTTTGCAATAAGAATAATTTAAATATTTTTTTAAACTTGCTAATTGATGAAGGGAGTTTCCTTTAATAACTTTGTTGAAACATTAACCAAATAATGAACTTTTCAATGTCATGAAACTTACATAAAGAAAAAAAATCAGAACTTAATAACCATGCTACTAACCTTCAATTTTTTTAGGGAAAAATAAACTAAAGGATTATGACAATTGAACTTAAAAAAATTAAAAGACTAACACCAAAACTCTTGATTTCTAGGGTAAAAAATCAAGCAGCATGTACAAAATATATCAAAATAAGGATTAGAATAATAATAGTACAAGGTCCAAAGGGAGTGTAAAAAATATGGGGAAAAGGATGAAGTATGCATTTTGGGAATCTATAATGATATATACATGACGTGTTTTTTATTATGATAAGTTGGAAAGGGTCCCAGTGCCTTACAAAAAATAAAGTTCAAAATAATCAGCAAGAACCGACAAAAACAATTAAACCATTGGTTGGTCATAAGGTCAAACTAGTCACCAAATCCTACCTTAGACATGAACAACAATAAGATATCAACAACAATAATAGAGTGAGAAAATTTCATAAAAGAACCAAACACTAGAGAAAAGAATCCCAATCCTTACTCATATATGAGAGTATCATCCCAGTTAGTTGGTCCAATATGCAACTTCTCATCTTTCATATTCAACTTCTTCTTGTTGCAAGAATGAAAAAATTGAAGGTTTTGTCATTGACATCAATCGATCAGCTGGTTATCTACTAGTTGCTATTGGCTGTAAATGTCAAGGATATTGAGAAAATTGTAATAAAGAGATGTTCAGTGGTTGCTCCGAGTTTTGTTCTGGATTTGCTCTTGTGGTTGTACGGTTCAGATATGTTGTTCGTGATTGTTAGAAAGTGCTATATTCATATTTTGGGTTGTTGGTTTGTTGTACAATGCAAGTTGTGTTCACCAGTTGTGAACTATGGTTTTCTATGTTTCTGGTTGAGGTCTGTGAGAAATGTTGTTGGTTCGGATTTCTCTTTGACGAAGTCTTATGACATGTGGTTCTAAAGTTGAGTTACCTTGATTGTATTGAAGTTAGTTTTGACATTTGGAAAGTTTGTGCTTAACGATTTTATGTGTTCTACACTGGTGTGGCTAACCTTCTATGAAATACTACTTTTGAGAATGATGAAGCATGTTGGATCTATTTGGGTCCCTATGAAGTATGTGTTTGGGTTGCCTCATTTTAATTCCACCCCGGGATGTTTTGGCACCAACCTAATTTGAATTTGGATTTGGATAGTTGACTTTGGATATGTTTCAAAGTTGAAGATAGTATAAATACAAGATGAGTTAGTAATGGAAAATATACAAGAGTGAAGAAGAAGTGCAATAAGAGAAAACATAAAGTGCAATTTGGTGTGACATTGATTCTATTCAGTAAGAGTATGTGTTGAGAGTGTGGGAGATTAGTGTGAAGCTTAATGTTGAGTTTCCAGATGTAGTGAGTAGAAGGCGAACTCTATCATTCATGCAAGTTGATCGAGTGACTATGCTAGAATCCTTTGTTGCATTGGGATTGTAGTCTCTTTGTAACAATTCTTCTTTGTCTTCTTTGTATCTCTGTGGCAGTGAGCCCTCTGAGTTGTAACCTTGTTGGATAGTGAGTCCTTATTTTAGGCAATGAGCCTTTTTGTAATCGGTTTTGATATTCTCTATAGTGTGAGTTAATCCTCACCATGGTTTTTCCCTCATTTGGTTTTCCACATAAATCTAGTGTTATTGTGTTTATGTGTTGGATTTGAGTTTATGCATTGGGTTTTGATGATTACTCATTTAAGTTGTATTAGTTCTAGTGATTGAATTAAAGGTTTAATTTTGTGACAATTGATTCATCCCCCCTCTCAGTTGTCCTATTCAGAAATTGGTATAAAAGTGCAAGGTTCCTTGGTGAAGAGCTTAACCACTTGAGGAAGGTTCTAGATAGCTGAAAAAATGGTTTTTGATTATTGGAGGTTTGATGGAACTAACTATGGTATCCAAAAATTATTGATGGAAGAATATCTAGAGTATTGCGAATATGATGTGGAGAAAGCTTAAAAAAATCCTTAAACTCTTCCTGTTAATGGTCTGAGTACACCTAAAGATATCAAAGCACATGAAGCAAACAACAAAGAAAAGTTCATCTTGAAGAAGATTCTGGTATATTTTGAGTTAATTAAGGTTCAAAATTTGAAAATTGCTAAGGAAGTTTGGGATGCTTTGGAAAGAGCGGATGATGGTGATGAAAAATTTAAAGACATGAAATTACAGAACTTGGAAACATAGTTTGATCTTCTACATATGTCTGAAGATGAGAATATTAAAGCTTATGTACAAGATTAGATGAGATAGTGGCTAGAATGGGAGGACTTGGTGCTACTATATATGAAACTAGGATTGTAAAAAATATTCTCACAACTCTTCCTAATGCTTATAGTGAGAAGGTGAGTTCTATTGAGTAGACTATATATTATAATACTTGTACTAAGGATCTACTATTGGGGTTTTTGGCATCTTATGAGATGAGGAAGCTGAGTCTAAGGAATGAGTGCAAATCAAAGACTGCTTTTAAAGCTACAAAAGCTGAAGATCCAGATGAAGAAAATTTTGATGAAATAGAAACTAACTTTGTAAGAATGAGGAAAGGCTCAAGTAAGTATGAAGGAAATTTTCCCTTTAAATGCTTTATTTGTGGAGAAATAGATCATTATGTTGCGAAGTGTCAAGAAAGAGCTAAAATAAATAAGGATATGAGAAAGAAAAGAAATAGAAGAAGATTTACAAAGCTTATTATGTGAATGAAAACGCTAGTATATCTTATGAGGATTCAAAATATGAAGATCTTGATGACAATGAATTCTTGTTCTTGGTGATTAAGGATGAAGCTACTTCTACTAATTCTTTAAGACATGTAAAAGAAAGCCCTCCAGAGAAGGATAAAAATGAAGGTACTGTTATCTCTGCCCTACATTCTAAATAAGAATTTTTTTTTGGGTAGTTGATAGTGGTTGTTCACATCACATGACTGGTGATAAGAGTAAGTTTGTTAATCTTGAAAAATATGATGGAGGCTTGGATATGTTTGGAGATGATACTAGTACTAAAATTCATGGGATAGGTTCAGTAAGTTTTGATGGCAAGCATCATACTGACGATGTCTACTATGTTAAGGATTTAAGGCATAATTTTTTGAGTATTGGTAAGATGCGTAGAAAAGGATATGATCTTGTGTTTAAGGATGAGAGATGTTAGATACAGAAAGGATTCGAAACATTGATTGCTACAAGAAATAAATTTGAAGGGAATATCTATCAACTTAAGGGTGTTGATGGATGATGTTTTATGACTCAGATTAATGACAATAGGTTATGGCATAGGAGAATGTGTCACATGAATTTTGATAACTTGGAAAGGATCATTGTTGTTCCAGCCGTGAGATATTTATCGAGAATTACAAAGCCTATTAAGGCTATTTGCAGGGATTGCTAGTTTGGAAAGCAAGCAAGAAATCATTACAGATCAAAGGAATAGTCTACTACCAGACTACTAGATTTAGTTCATATAGATCTTTGTGGTCCTGCAAGTGTGAGAAGTCTACTTGGTAAAAGGAACTTTATGCTTTTGATTGATGATTATTCTAGATATACATGGGTCACATTTCTTAGAGAGAAATCAAATGCATTAGATAGATTCAAGGCATTCAAATCTATGATTGAAAATGAAGTGAATTTGAAGATAAAATGATTAAGGTATGACAGAGGTGGAGAATTCACCTCCCATGAGTTTAAAATGTTTTGTGAAGTGCATGGAATAAAGAGATAGTTATCTGCCCTGAGAACTTCTCAGCAGAATGGAGTTGTTGAAAGGAAAAATAGAACAATTCAAGAGGCTACTAGATCAATTATTACTAAGGTTGGTTTATCAAAATTTTACTAGAGAGAATCTATTCACATTGTTGTTTATGTATTCAATTGAGTTCAAGCAAGAGAAAACAATACAAAGACTCCCTGTGAGCTATGACATGGAAGAATTCCTACTATTAAATATTTCAAAGTATTTGGAAGCAAATGCTATATCAAAAGAGATGAGGAAACTTTGGATAAGTTTAATGCAAGAAGTGATGAAAGAATTTTTCTTGGATATTCTACTAATAGCAAGGCATACAGATGTTTCAATAAAATACTGAGAAAGATTGTAGAGAGCTTGAATGTGAAGGTTGATGAGACAATAAAGAATCCTATTAACATTGATAGATATGTATTTGATGAGCATGATTGTGTAAGAATAGAAGAAATTGTGGAAGAATAATAAAAATATGGGCAAGGGAAGCTAGATGAACATAATGAAATAGAAGAAGATGCTCTGGTGATGTCCCCTAAGACAACGAAATATGTACAAAAGAACCATTCAGAAATAGAGATTATTGGAGACAAAACAAAAGGCGTGTTGACCAAAACTAGAGTTACTGCTGAAGTAAATGTAGATGTTTACTTTATGAGATTGAACTAAAGACTTTATGTGAAGCTTGTAAAGATAAACATTGAAAGGAAGCTATGAAAGAAATTATGTAGATTGAGAAGAATCAAACTTGGGAATTGGTCCCAAGACCAGCAGACAAAAACATCATTAGATCAAAATGGTTATTCAAAAATAAGTTGAATGAAAATGGAGAAGTTGTCAGAAACAAAGCGAGGCTTGTGTGTAAAGGCTACTCACAATTAGAAGGTATAGATTTTTAGGAAAAATTTTCTCTAGTAGCAAGAATGGAAGCTATAAGAATGTTCTTGGCATTTGCGGCTCATAAAGACTTTAAGGTCTATCAGATGGATGTCAAGTCAACATTTTTGAATGGTGAACTAGAATATGAAGTTTATATAGAACAATCAGAAGTGTTTAAGTTAATAGATCAACTGGATATGGTGTCCAGATTGAAGAAAGCTTTATATGGGTTGAAACAAGCTCCTAGAGCATGGTATGCAAGGTTAGATTAGTATTTGATTCAACAAGGCTTTAATAAAGGTACAACAAATAATAATTTATACTTTAAGATTGAAAATGACAGAATCTTGATTGTAGTAGTGTATGTTGATGACATTATCTTTGGAGGAAATGAAAATATGTGCAATAGGTTTGCAGAAGAAATGTAGAAAGAATTTGAAATGTCTATGTTTGGGGAGATGAATTTCTTTCCTGGGCTACAGATTAATCAAATAGAGAAGGGGATTTTCATTTCACAATCTAGGTATGTGAAAGAAATGTTGAAGAAGTTTAGAATGGATGGTTCAAAACTAGTAAGTACTCCTATGGTGATTGGATGCAAATTGAGAAAAGTTGATGATTCACCTAAGGCTAATCAGAGCAAGTATAGATCTATGATTGGGAGACTATTGTATTTTACTTCTACTAGACTAGAGATCATGCACAATGTTTGTCTTGTGGCTAGATTTCAAGAAGACCCTAAGGAAACACATGTTGTTGTTGTTAAAAGAATTTTTAGATATTTGAATGGAACTCCAAATTATGGGTTGTGGTATCCTAAAGATATTGATTTTACACTTAGTGCCTATATAGATGTAGATTGGGCTGGATGTGTAGATGATAGGAAAAGTATAAGTGGTGGTGCATTCTTTCTTGGATGCAGATTGGTAGTATGGTCGAGTAAGAAGCAAGATTCAGTCTCTTTGTCTAGTGCTGAAGGTAAGTATATTATTGTTGCATCTTGTTGTACAAAATTTATGAGGATTAAATAGACATTGAGAGATATAACAGTAGTATATGATGATCCCATTTCTATTTTCTTTCATAATACAAGTGCTATTAACATTTCTAAGAATCATGTGATGCACTCGAGGACGAAGCATATATCTATTAGATATCATTTCTTGAGGGAGAAGGTCATGGAGAATGAAGTAAAGCTTGAGTATGTTCTAAAAAAGGATTAGGTTGTTGACATTTTCATGAAGGCTCTTCCTAAAGATAATTTTGAGTATCTCTGGGAGAAGTTGGGGGTTATTGCCCCCCCTTTCTTGAACTAGATGCATATGGAGATGCATTAGTCATGTGGATCTATGGATCTATCTTTCTTCTGGGCTGATGTTTTTTTTGGCTACCTCTCAGGGGGAGTAGGTAGTATCAGGTGTTGTCATTATGAGTATTTTGTTTTTCATGTCAAAGGAGAAATCAATGTAAAGTATTCTTCTTCCTTTTCCATTGATGTCAAAGGTGGAGAAGAAGCATGTGAAAAAGAAAAGGAAGATTGAGACAAGAAGCATATATGAAATTATCTTCTAAAGGGGAGAAACATAAAAGTGTGTTTAGAGCTTGTATGTTGTCTTTGATGGTTTTTCACATCATGTGTTGCCATTAATGACAAAGAGAGAGATTGTTGCAAGAATGGAAAGATTGAAGGTGTTGTCATTGATGTCAACCGGTCAATTAGTTAACATTCTCCTAAATAGAATTATTTATGCTTTGAAACACTTTATTGACATATGTAGCCTTATCCTTGAAAATTCTATTATTTTGCTCTTTCCAAAAACCCTGGGAAATATGAAGAGGGGCTTTATTCCACAATTCTTCAATGAGGGGGTGTCTAAAAGGAGAATTATTAGCTCATATATACTAAAAAAAACAACTAAATCTACATACATAAAGTTTAGTTAACCTCAAACCTAGATAAGGTCAAATCCTAAATTTATTTAGAAAAGTAGTAGTAGAAAAATAGGTGCCTAATAAACTCCTTGAGAAAACATCACATGGTGGGTATATTAAAAATATAGAACCCTTGTTTTAAAAGGTTGTATTGAGTAAGAATTTTATTGTGTATGGATGACCACCAAAAGCAATTAAACTTAGCAGTGGTCCTATTTTTCTAGATCAACCTTCAATAAAAAGTAGGATTTGATAAGCTAGAGATCATATTGCATGCATAAGCCACATTAAACTTTTCAAAAGGATGAGGAGTCCAAATCAGTTAATTCTCTCTAGAGGTGTTGAAGAAACTATAATTCCTTATAACTTGCAAAAAAAATGGACAAGAATATTTTCATATGAATATTTCCATTGAGCAAACTAGATAATCCAGATAATATAACTACTCAAGCATGGATTAAAAAAAGTATAGTTAAGGGTTTGACTATCCTATTGAAATAGGGGAGAGAGGAAAGGGGAGGAATATCAAGCTCTTTATCCTCTCAATTTTTTTTTTCATTACCCTTCCTCCATCTTAGACCATGTCTATGAATACTTATTTTTTGCAAGTTATTTTATATAATAGATCCCATGGGGAGACTAGACACACTAAGAAAGAAAATTTGATCACAATTTTAGAGGTGGTTAGCCTTAATCATTATGACTGTATAATATGAAATGTTGAGTTGAAAAATCACTTTATTTTTTATATTATAAAAATCATATTATTTCATTTAATCAAATTTTATTTATAATAGGTTTGATCTATGAAATATCACAATATCTATTTAAATTTCATTACCAAATTAATATTACATTTATATGATTAAAGTTAAAAAATTACACCATTTCTATATAATAAATATCATAAAATTAAATAATGTTTTTTTTTATAAAAGGCATATAAGCCTATATATTAATATATTTAATAAAAGCGTACATAATTATCAAATTGATTTTTCTATGCAAATCCTGCTCAAAAGTTTTATACATATCTACAAGCAATTGAAAATGCATGAAAATATTATAGATATTACAAAAATGCCAAGATGAGGAAGTTTCATATCTAATAGTACTACACTATTGTAAGAACGACCACCCTCATGGCTATTATTGACTTGACAAAACACCATCTTCATCAAAATGCACTTGAAAAGACTGAAGAATAGCTACTATTCTTCCATGTGTTCTACACAAACTAAATTTTGAAATAATGTTGTATTAATGTGAAGCTCCAAAATATCTTTTATAGTTCTATAGAACTTAGTGTAGGTTTTTGGATGGAAAAATTAATTCCTTGAATGGAAAATTTAGAATCTCTTTATATTTCTATAAGTTTATCGTCATAAAGTTCAAGTGAAGTGATTAATCTTTAGATCCCCAACTATAAACATTCATACAATAATATATTAAAGTGGGTTAAGTTCAAAGCCCTATGTAGATATCATGGAAAGATCTCTAAACATAATCCTTTATAAGGGAATAAAATAATTGCATAGATGTATAGAGAATCACTTGGCACTAAACCCAAATAGTTTTTTCCCTCTAGCAATACAATCAACTATATACCCTATTATATCAATTACATGACTAGGGTTTCTTCTAATGGAGATGGATTTACAATGCTCTCTATAAAATTCCAACCCTCCACTCATTCCTTGAATATGAAATAGATGATAAGGTGGTTTAATGTGTAAAATATTTCATAAAACATGTCATGATTTATACGTTTTAAAGAGTATGGATGAGTTTGTGTGACCTATATCCTTAGATCTTGTCACAATGAAAAAATCACATGTAAGGAAAAAATTCTATATTCCCTTATGCATGGGTTTTCCGTTATATATCTTAAATCTTTTAAGGAGAAGAATTTTTTTCTATAAGCTGGTCTATGGGATTTTCAAGGGGATTGTTTCCACATTAATAGTTGGTTCCCCATCTCTTATCCCCACACAAATTCATTTTCCTCTATGTTATGAACTTAAAAATAAAATCTATATGTTTAATGCAAATTTTAGATATTCTTGTTCTATTTATACATGCATTTGTGTTAATCTCAACAAAGGTTTGCTTATAGAAATTTATTTTATAGTGGATGATTAAAAATGTCCAAATAAATTGTGGACTATGAGAAAATTTCTTATAAATATAGACATTGTTTCTCTTCTAAACATCTCACATTCTAATGTCTCAATAATTCATTCAAGATAACAAATTCTATGTAAGAGATTCAAATTCTTGCTAATTATTTGAAACCTACTTGGTCGATAGCTTATGAAACCCATATAATCATATGATTGTTTTCAATGATTTTTATAAAAAATTAGGTTACTCAAGACTTGTATCATTGATCCCTTTACTAAAGGAAACTCCTTAGAAGCATCACTTTTACATAATGTGTGAATGTTACTAATGGTTTAGTAACGGATTGCTTCTTCATCCATTCGTCTCCTTTACTTAAGGACTCAAGTATACTTTCAATCTCTAAGAAGATTTCATGTGGGCTAAAAATAGTCAATGGTCTTCTTCTCATATTTTTCAAATTCATTAATGCCAAGTCAAATGCAGTTGTAGAAGCTTCTAAAACGATTTCAAGAATCTAAGTATTTTGTTGAAGAATTATGCTTCATCTCGTATGGGTGAGATTGGATCGAAGTGGAAAATACCTTGTAGAATATACACCTGATGACTCAAAGATTATCCATTTTGAAGTATTTTTTTTCTTGGTCAAAATTTATTTTGACTACTAAAATATGATGTCTAAGACTCTTTAAAATGAACAGATCTAGTGAAGCATAGGCTACCAAGTTATTTACTAGTAAAAAACATATAATAAAAGATAAAAATAAATTGTAATATTTTATTTTTATTGGTGTAATTAATCAATTACACTTTTTATATTAAGTTCACTTAGGTAGATGTAGCAATAATGAGCACTTCACACCAAGCTGAGTTCACTTGACTTAATTTCTCTTCATGTTGAGATTCCACCACTTGCTCATTTGTGGTAACTCAATTCTTTTGAGAAAAATAGCTTTTAGACTTATTGTCCTAAAATGTATATATTTAATGTAATTTCTATTTTTCCATAATCAATCAATTAATTGAGTCAATCTATCTTTTCATTTTCCCAAAATCAGATTCTAGCTAATATTTTTTTTATAATATTATTTTTTTATTTATATTTAGCTTAAGTAACCTTCTACAGTCATTGTGGTCTAAGATTATGTTTTTTATTCTATTGAATCTTGCATGGTGTCAGAACAAGGTTAGTGCACATAGCTAGTTCATTCCCTTTAAGAAATGGGGGTTTCAAATCAAGGTTCTAGTACATAGATCATATTTTGATATGTCCTTTCTTAATACAAATACTCCATCATATCCAAAAGGTGTCAAAAATCCTAAATCAATTGTAAAATCATTAATTTTAGAATGGGTGATTGATGGAAATAAAATTTAAGAATCAAAACTGCAAAGGTTTGATTTAACTACTAAGGATTTTTTTTTTCAAAAAAAATCTATCTCTCTAGTTTTGAAAAGTATTCCTATTTTTTAAATTTTAAAATTGAAAAGAAATACAAAAATATTGCAACGATTTTAAGGTCTACATCCATTGTAATTATCATGGCATGTTAAAAAGCCTACAACCTAGTATAAGGTCCATGACCTTTATCCATAGTTGCAGCTCCTTTTAGAGATAGGGCCTACATGGCCCTTAAATAGGCTTTATTCTTTGGCCTATATAACCAATCCACTATGCATTGGTCCCTTTTCTCATTTGGTAGAATCTCATTTATATTGAGTATTTTCACCAATTTATTTAGCTATATTTAGTATTAATTTTGATAGCATCTTTATAATTAGTAGGATCCATCTAAATCTAGAGTTTTCCTCTAGATTTGGAGGATTTTATGAAGTTAGCAACTACTATTTTTGGAATTTTTTTAGATTTCAAGGATTTATCCAAATCTAATGGATAATTCAGCTACAATACTAAAATTGGCTAGGGTTCTAAGTACCTCTTCAAGCACCTTACACAAAAATAGACATATCTTCTACCCAAGGTATCTAATTTCTTAAACTTCTTATAGGTGCCAAAAATCTCTCTCTAAGTTCAATCCAATGTAGGGTGTTTTATCTATTTTTTAATCAATTTTAATGTAATTTCACCTTCAATATCTATTTTTTTGTTTCTTTTATATGCACTAAGATAAAGTTCCACTTTATTTTGTGCTGGTGGGATATTTGTTTCAATACATTAGTGGCATTTCTTGTGCATGTGACTTATTTATTTCAATAGTTCCAGTGCCTTCACAACCATGTACAAAAAAATACATCTCTTAACTTTTTAACGGTTTCAAAGATGTCATATTTATCACAACCTCATGAAACCATGTTTCTAATTTCACAATTCATATCCATTTTATTTTCTTACATTTCATGTGGGTCAAATTTACTAAAATTTAAAATATTGGTGGTAATGATTTATGATGCGTTTTTTAATAGGTGATACTAATTATCAATATGTGGGTGCATTGGGAGATGAAGCTCTAACAAAATACAAAGAAAAAAATGAGGAACCATTACAACACTTATCCTTGAACCTTTTTTATATTTTAATTACTTCCTTTATTAATTTATCATGTGATTCATGTAGCTCACATGCACACCAAAGTGGGGGGCATGTCCCAAAGAAAAGTGCATACCATACCTTCCTAACATCTTATTTTACACTAATTATGTTATTTTACACTAATTATGGCAATACATTGTCTTGAAACTTTTTTTTTGCACATAAGATGACATAATATTAAATAGCATCAAAAATCATCCTAATTTAATCCCCAATGGTCTAGGCTAGGTCTCACATTACTCATTAATTCATGTTGGACTATAGCACAAGTGCAAATTTATCCCATTGATAGAATTATTGGTATGAATAGGATGCATTACCTAACTTGTTACCATATAAGTCAATTTTACATCTAGTTAGTTAAGTTTACTTAGGGTACAAATTTTTTGTCTCAAGTCAAATGATTTCAAGTGTTATAGTCCTATGTTGTTCTATGTCTTGTATTACCTATAGAATGAGGATTCTCTTATATGTTATTCATATTGTATGCTATGTACTATTATTCACATCTAATATTTCTCGTTGCTTTTGTCTTAGGTGAAATTTTATTTAGTGTTACAAAATGTTCCTACTCATATGAATATTTTTAATGACTTTAGCATAGTATTACAACTTTGAATCTACAAACCCCTTCTCTTTTTGGGGAGATTATACCAAGAAGTTTCATACAATGCACCCTAGGTAAAATCTAAACTCATAGTTGAATTCAAAAAGAAAAAAATATATGAATTAATCGAAACTAATAGGTTATGGTGATAGTCACTAGTACATATTTTTTAGGGGTCATTATTATTCTTATTATATGATTTCTATACCTACCATAATGTTTTTACAACCATGTTTCATTCAACACAATATTCTCAAACTAGATCTACATCAATAGGCGTCATTGGTGTGGTTTATTTTTTACTATTTTATTTTTCACCAACCATAGGTTTTATTATTTAAAGTTTTGTTCAATGTAGAATATATGTCAAATTAATTCCAACATGATAAGGAAAGGGATTTTGATAAAAAAAATTGTTCATCTTAATAATCGCAAGCCATAGATTGTAAGATTGTCATCTAGTCTTAGCCCATAGTCATTTCTATCCTAATAGGGAATTAACTTTCTAATACCCATATTCCACTAGTAGTAGCCAAATATATTGATTAGCTAATTATTTCCACTTGTATGTCACTTTTCAAAATTTATTTTGCATCTAGGTGTGTCATGGGTAGGCCACCAATCTTCCCAATCCCATGCCTTTGCCACTCAATGTAACGAGTGACACCACTCACTAGCCACCCTAGAAATACCAAGGTGCCTCCCAATTGTGCCTTAAAGGGGGAATGTTTTAGACCCTTAAAATTTTCCCATAGTTTCAAATTTTTTACTTATTATAGGTGACAAAAAAATATTTTTGAGAAATTCACAATATTCTAGGCAATTTTGCTAGATTTTTTTTTGAGCATCTATTTTTTAGTTTGAAGATACATTTTCTCTCTGTTTTTATGACAAGCATATTTTTTTCTCAAACAATCAAATTTTGGGAATTTTTTTAATTGACCATAAAAGTACAAGGAATCTATTTGTAATCTCTATTTTTTTTATTTTTTTAAATTTATTATAGTTTACTATTAATTGCAAAAAATTATATCATAGAATATTGTTCATACATACAACTAAAAAGAAAGTAATAGTGAGTATACTAAAATTTACATACTTATGAGAGAAGATTTTAATAGAGTATAAATTTGTATACTTATGCTTTATAATTTTTTTACAAAATCTTACAAGCTTTCTTTTCTTTTTGGTTCTTTTTCTACCTTTATCCATGTCTAAGAAGTTCACACTTTCATTTCCTTCATCCAAGCCATTCCAGTCAAATCTAGGTTCTATCTCAGACAAGTCTTCATTGTATTTCACCACTTCTACTTTGAAATCTTCTCCCTAATTCACAAAGAATTTTGGCTTCTATGAAATCCCAACTATTTCTTCAACATTTATTCTTTTTACTTCTTATTGTGCTTATTTTGGAACTCTAAAGAGCTTCTCAGAAATGGAATATTGTTCTCTTTGTTGAATGACCAGTTCCTTGCATATTTGATTTCCTCTTTGTTTACTTTCACTTTCCTAGTCTTCAATAGCTTGATAGTTTTTTCTATAGATACTTCCATTGGTATTGTAACTTGTATTGAAATATTAAATTGAATGAGTCTTCTATCAGACACAATACGCTCCCTCTGTTTACCTTGGAACTATTCTTATTTTTTCTTTCCATAAAAACCACAAGATTTCAGTAGATAACACCAACCAAAAATAATTTAATTTTTTTTCTAAATCTTCTATAAAGCCAACAAGTATATCCTACCATTTTTTTTTACCATGTTGCCCCACCCTTCCAAATTAACACAAAACAAGTTCCAAATTTCTCTAGCATATAGATAGTCATAAAAAATATGCAACATACTTTCAGGTTTCCTACAATTTTTGTAGATTATCAAGTTATTACAAGAGGTTGTACCTGGCAGATTATTCAATATTAGCAACCATTTTAGATATTCTTTTTTTGGTTTCAACACTCTATTCCACAACCATTTAAATTTGTTTGTGATTCTTTGTCCTTTATTTATGTATTCCAAGTTTTTTTTAAGTGATTTAGAGTTTTTCGGGAGTTTAGTAATGACATATAAAATATTGTGTTTTATTTCATCCAAGATAGAACCATAAATCCATTCAAACCTATTGGAAATATCACTATTGGTTTTGAATTCAACAAAAAATTGAAACCTCTTACATGCTTGGACCTGAGAACAAATTATGCTCTCCAATGACAATAAGGTAAGTTAAACTCTTCATTGAGGGAGGCCCAAGATTTTAGATTTTCATTATTTAATACATCTTTGAAGTACTTGATGTCTTTCATACACCAAGTTTTAATTGATAACCCTTGAAGTAGAGATAAGGGTCTCTCTTTATGGTATAGATTCCACCAGATTGAGTTGGTTGGACACACTTTTTTCTTGATATTTCCAAATTTCCTTTTATCTTTTATTAAATTCCTAGTTTGTTCCCAATCCTTCCATAGGCTTTTGAAGACATTAGATCCAACAGGAGTAATAGGGAAGTTCCCAAATAGTAAGTCACAAAGAGGGAGATGTTTCCAAGATTTAGCTTTTTTTGGGGTTTCTAGTTGAATATTATTTCTTATTAGAACCTTCCAGGGCTCATTACCTATTAGGGATTTGAGGATCCATTTCATAGCCAAGAAGATGCCTCATTTTCTTATCTTTTATACTTAAACCTCCCTCATTTTTTTCAAGACAACACCACTCCCATTTTACTACATTCTTCCTCATTTTTTCCTTTTCTACCAATCCATAAAAAAATGTCTGATTCTTTTTTGGATTTAATCAATTTGGTAACTACTGAATAGCCATACAAAAGAATAGTATAGATTATAGGAGGACAATTTTTTTGTCACACTTGTAACCTTCTAGCCAAGGATAGGTAATGTTTATTCCACTTTGCAATTTTTTTAATATTTTTTCTTTTACCTAGATCCACGTTTGTTTTAATCAATAATTAACAACAAAGGGGATACCCATGTATCTAACTTGTTTACCTAGACCTCCCTATTGGAATCCAAAAATGGTGAGCCATTTAGGAGGATTCTTTGCCCAACTCATCATAATAGATTTTTCTTTGGATAATTTTTCCCTAGATTTAGCACAAAATATGTTCAATTTATACATTAATTTCTCAAAATACTATTTATTAAGTTGGATAAATAGATCAATGCCATCTGCAAAATATAGATTTAATAAATCTCCATCAGTTGGTAGGGTTCTCCCTCTAACCTTTGGATTTTTAGTTGAGTCTCTTAATAAATAATAGATGGATTCTAAATCAATCACAAATAATGTTGGGATAAGAGGGCACCCTTTCCTAATTGATCTTTGTAATAAAATCTGGTTTGAAAGAGACCCATTTATTTCAATTTTTGCAACATCTTGCAATAAGGTCTTGACCATCTGGTAGAATTATTTTAGGAGTCCAAAAGCTTCTAGTGCCATCATTAATAATGGTCATTCCACCCTACCATAAGCCTTATCGAATTCTAGAAGGAGCATGCCTATCTTATGGTTAGAGCTCCTTGCCCACTCCATGGCCTCCCATCTTGTTATCAAATTTTCTAAAATGTACTTGCCTTTGTTAAATATAGTTTGAGTGGTGTTGATGATGGTGACAATAGTATCAACTAGTCTCAAAGAAAGGGCTTTTGCAAGAATCTTGTATGATACATTCAATAGGGTGATAGGTCTCTAGTTTTTAACTAGATTTTTATCTCCTTCTTTTGGAAGAAGTTTTATTATGACTTTGTTAGTATCTTCTCATAAAGATCCTTTTTTGATGGCTTCTATGCAAAATTGAGCTAGGTCCTCACTCACCCACTTGATGTTTTTTGTAAAATTCTACAAGTAGACCATTTGACCTTGGGGATTTGTCATTAGTAAGGGTTTGAATGGAGTTTATAATTTAATCCTTAGTGATCTCTTTCCTTAGAACTTATGCATCTGCTTTAGAGATCCTTTTGGGGATTACTAACTTGCAATGGTTTCTAGCATTGATTTTTTGCAAACTATCCCCCTCTTTGGTAAATAGAGTTTTGTAGAAAGAGTAGAACTACTTTTTTACTTCATTTGGATCATCTATTAATTTTTTGTTTACCCGAATTGACCCCACTTTTTCAACAACATTTATTTATTTAATCCATCAAAATAATATCTTAGATCCTTTGTCTTCACTATTTAAAAAATCCATTTTATCCCTAGTTTTTTATCCTTCAATCTTATTGGTTTGAAGCTCCCTTAGATTATGGTTTAGATCTTCATTAATTAGGTCACTCTACAACTTGGATTCCAATTTGAAGAGGTTTTCTTGGAGGGTATTCTCATACTTCTTGTTGCACATACCTTTCCTCTTTCCTATGGTCTTGAATATGGTTTTCCATCCTTTTATATTCCCATTCTATCTCTCAATTACTGATGTATCTTTTAGAATCCATTTATTTATTTCTCTAATTGTAAATATTGCCTCATTGCAATATTCATCCTTTAGTAATTTTTTGTTTAAAATGACTTTTTCATCTTTTCTATCTTCTATAGGTCTTTCATTTGTAACTACTTGTTGAAATGAACAAGACAAGTGAGGCAGGGGTGAATCAGTTGTAGCAAATTAAACCTTCAAAACCCTCAATAGTAATTAGATCCACAAGCATTCATTAATTCCTTATTCTATTAGATTGATTAAACATGAAATGTAGATAAAAAAATTGAAACCAAAACACCATACACATGAAAACACAAGATTTACGTGGAAAACCCAATGAGGGAAAAACCACAGTGAGGTTTAGCTCACAATATAAGTAATATCACAATTGGTACAAAGGGGCTCACTGCCAAAATAGGATGCACTATCCAAATAGGCTCACAGACAGGGCTCACTACCATAAAGAATACAAGATAGAAGAAGAATGTTACATAGAGAAACACTTCTCAATGCAACAAAGAGTCCACCACAATTTCTTGCACACTTTCCCAGTCACACATGAAATATTTTGGATGCCTTCAGTTCACTCCCTTCAAAATACTAACATGAAATTCACACTGCTCTACTCAATTTTGCATCTCGTTACACTTCACTCGCAATAATATCGCATTTATCTTGCTTCTTACTCTTTCATCACACTCTTACATCACCACCATACATATTTATATCAAGTTCTATCACAAACATTCTCCAATGTCAGCCATTAGCCATTATACATTCAAATTTGAAATAGGTTGGCACCCAAACATTCTCGCGGTGGATAGGAATGAAAGGAAACCTACATAAATCCTTAATTAAGACTCAAATAGATCCCAACACACTTCAACATGCTTCCACAAGCCTCACATTTAGTGTTAAACACAAGGTTATCAAACACCCATGTAAAACACTATAAACATTAATTACACACTTCCTTAGATCAAGTCAAGAGCTCTAGAAATCATAATTTACTTGAAATTAATCTAGAACAGTCCATGAACTACTTAAGATTCATCAAATACTTTAAACAACCTTCACATCAAAGAATACTTTAACTCAAGACAACTATAAACCTTGTTCGCACACTGATAAATGAAATTCATAATGTACTGAACCAAATCAAGTAAAATATTGAAAACAAAATGATGCAAGAATTATAAGAAACTTCCCAAATATGTACAACCTAAAGCAAAACAATGGAGAAACGTAGAGAAAATACATTTCTCCCATACCATATAAAACATTACTGAACAACTAGCTCCCACACTAGTGAAAATATCTCACACTGTACAACAATCCAGAAACCCAAATTTTGAATATAGAAACCTTTGTCATCCTTGAATAATCTGTAAGATCCACATAGGCATAGCATCAACATAGAAATAATTTGGAGAACAATATTGGAGCACACTATAATCATTTACACTACACAGTTTACTAGATATTTATTAAGTTTTCTCAAAAGCATTTAGAAACCAAGTACCAAAACCATCATTTCAGCTCATTCCAACTCATCTTTAGACTCTGCAATAAAAGAATAGCTCCATGTACTCATAATAATTCCTCAAGGTCTCAACTACACATGCACAACCTATTTTCCTCTTTTTACAATTTTCACAATATCCTCAACATCTTCATCCCATAGTTGACATCAATGACAACATTAGTCAGTACACTTCCTATTGAAATAAATGAAAACACTATCATTCTTGCAATACTACTATATTCACATTGATTGGGTGATGATATGAAATTGTACAAGGGTACACCCTTACTCTATCTCCCCCATCTAGTAAATCAAAGTTAAACAATTCCTTGTTGGCATAAAATTTGTCAAGCCCAAAGAAAACCCTTTTATTACCTTTCTAAAAGTTACACCATGTGAACTAAATATTTTTTCTTTCCTTTTTCATTCCTACCATAGGGTCAAAAAGCTTAAGTTTTCTTTTCATTCTATACTGAAAGTGTCTTTCATCTCCTTTCTACTCCATTTCTAATCCCCCAAAATTGTCTTTACTATTTTCAATCATATTAGAGTCTCCCCTACAATCCATGGGATTTCTTGTAAGTTGTACATCCATTTCCATAATATTATTTTCTCATTGTATTCACTTGGGGAATACAATGAGCATATACCAAATTTCTTATCACCTTTTTCAATAATTATCCACACTGCCCAATTGAATGTAGAGGTTCCAACTTTGGTTACAAATTATGTCCACCTCTTGGACAGAAGGATGGCATAACCTCATTTACATCTATCATTCTTGTTGTACAGTTTTGCACACACGCCCCACTTGGAGTAGGGACCCTCTTTTCACGATGTCTTTTGACCTTTGGTTTTTATTGGATTTGTCTTTTTGAGGTCTTGAGATGTTGGTCTTGCTAGTTTTGGTCTTGCCTTGAGGTTTGAATTGGTTAAACTTGGGTTTTAGTTGAAATCCGGGTTTTGACCTGGGTCCGGGATTTTCCAACTCAGTCAGATTTTCCCGGGTCCTGGTCCATTGTCTGGTTATGGCTGAAATTTCTGAAGTCCAGGTTTCTGCTTGAATTCAGGATTTTCCGGTTCTGGCGGATTTTCTCGGGCTTCGTTAAAGTCCCGAACTTCGTTAAAATCCCAGTTTCTGCCATATCCGCGGAATTCGTGCTCACCCAGATTGTCCGTCTGGCTTGGTTTTTTCCAGAATTCCGTTTTGGGCTCGGGTTTCTGGATTTCTTTAATATGTCTTGTCGCTCATTAATGTTTGAAGTACATTTCACTGGTGCGAGTGCAGGTGGATTTAAAGGCCTTTTGACATCCTTTTGGTTTCATTATTCATTTTCTATTTGCTTTGGTGCTTGGAGTTCTTCATTTTGAGCTTTGATTGTTGGATTCGAACTGCTTGCGTGTGGATTGCTTGAGCGCTGGTGTCGAGTTTTTCATTGCTAGGGAATATTGTTTCGCAGTCACCTCTTCGAGTTTGAGCTTCATTCGGAATTGATCCATAAATAAGTCATTGCTGGCCCCTCCTTTTGTTTGCACTTTGATTGAATCTTTCGGGTCAATTGGTAGTCGCTTCAGGTCGGTCCTTGCTTGTTTTATGGCTATGTATTTGGAAAAGTAGGGTTTGACCCACCTCTTCATGGGATTTATCACCCACACTATGCATGCTTTCGTTTATCAATTGAGTGTTGGATATACCCCTGTAGATAGGTGTTTTGGGTAGGACCTTTCCTTCTAGGTGCGTAATCTGCTATATTTCATGAAGGTTAGGGTTTCGGTTTATTTGCTCGAATTTGCTAAGTTTGGTGGATTTATCATGATTTGCATGTCTTGTGCTTAGCTCAAACCTGTTTATACCTTGTGAGATCCCAGTGCTTCAGATTGATCATTTCAAGGGATAGCGTTTGAAACTTTGAGCTTACCCTAGGTTTCATGGCAGAGGTCTGGTTATTAAATTTAGGGCATCATTGTTTCGCCATGAGGATCGGTAATTTGGGAGTCTTGGGAATCCAAATTCATGTGCAAGTGAATTTTTCTTTATTGGGATCGGTTTTATGTCCATTGGAATCCAAGTAGGGAAGTTTGTGTGATCATTCGGTCAGTTGCTTGCGCGTTAACGATCATCGGGTTTCCGAGGTGTCTGCGGAATTTCTGCGCACCCAGATTTTCCCAGTTTCTGCCAAATCCGCAGAGTATGATAAATTCTGGAATTCTGAGTTGTCTGCAGAAATCTGACCTGTCTGGATTTTTTGGGTTTCCTGCCTGGTTCCATTTCCTTTCGATTTTCAATGTTAGGGGTAATGAAGTAAATATTAAATGATGATTTCTTGTTGCTAATCAGTGAATTTCATGATAATAACATATCTCTGTGTTCGTATTAACGATTTATTTGACGAATGATGTCTTGGCAGAAGAAATCCGTCTGGGTCGAATTTCTCTGAATTCTGCCCCGACAGGATTTTCCCGATTTACTTCATTTTCCCGGATTTCTTCATTTTTCTGGACTTTCAAGATTACTGATTAGTGATGGATCTTAATTGTTTTATAAGGTTTTCAGGCTAACCTTTGATTGAAATATGGATGATAATTAGATGCTCATGAGGCTCTCTTGTGAATGCAGGCTGAATCAAGCAAAGCTACGGCAGGAAAGTCTAAAGGTGATACTGAAGGATCCTCAGTTATAGATGCAGAGAGATTGAGGCTAGACACAAAGAGCCAGATGCCTAACAACAAGATAGCTTCAGTATGGTCTGAGGTCTCTGACACTAATGTAGGAGCATGGAGGTATGAGGAATTCAAGGCAAGAATAGCTCAGAAGGATCTATCGGCCCTGACTAAGGGGATGATGAAGTCTGGACTGGTCCATGTAGCAGGATTCCCCCCTGCAGTCCAATGCTATGAGTTGATATTAGAATGTGCCCGACAATATGACTTTGACACACAGAGGGTCGTTAGCACCGAAGGAAGGGTCTTGGTGAACTTCAATCCAGTTTCTATTTCCCAAGCATTTGATATTCCAGACTTGCCATGTGTGTGTGCCTTGGACATGGACCTGGCCAAAACTTACTATGAAGATGAGCCCACCAAAGCCCAGCAGATGATTAATTCTTGGTTGGAGAAACCAAAATCTCATTTTTCCAAACTGCCCAAGCAATTACATAGGATCAAATTTAGACCAGACATATATGATGCAATTACACTATTGAGCAGAGTGGCCGGTTTGAAGAGTGCTGGAGTATTGGAGAATTGGATGGTCCACGTGATCAATAGAATTGAGCAAGGTATTAACTACCATTGGGCAGGACTCATTAGTGCAATAATTGATAGACAGCTGAGAGATGTGTTGGAAACGAAGAAGTTTACTATGTCCTCCTATGTGATATATGTGTTGGCCAGATTCTACCCATACAGGGGTTTGAATCCGAAGGGGACATTTGGACAGAATATAGTCTATGAGATATACCCAAAATTGCACCTAGGACATCAGAACTATAGAAGAGTAAATGATGCATTTATAATGCATATCACTAGGCTGCTCAAAAATTCAGAGCATGTGAGATTATCTTATGGAGCTAAGGAGCTAATCAAAAAATATGGAGCTTGGTTCATAAAATTTCCCACCTTCTCTTATATCAGAATTGACGGAAGTCAAACTGCTCCATACAGGTTGCCTAGGTATCCTACTGACCACATTGTCCTATTGGAAGTTATGAGGCAAATATGTGACTTTGATGCTATTGTTAAAAAGGCAAAGCATAAGACCGAGTTTGGTGGAGATTTCCCTCTGAAAATTGGCATAGCTGAGGTTTGTCCTTCAATTCAATCAACGCATACATCAGGGGATGAATTGAGTGCTTATGGTTTCTCTTTCCACTCCAAGAGGACAAATTTTGACATCACCGGAGAAGCGCAGAAGAAGGCCACCAAAGAACACCACCACAAGGATGACTTAGAAAATTACTGGGCAAACATCAAAGATGACTTTGAGGCGAGGAAGAAAAGATACTCTAGGCTTCCAGTAGATGTGATCAGACTGTACAATGTCAAGTTGATCCCTGACCAGTTAGAGGATGACGGGAATCTGGTGCAAGATCATGCATATGAGTCGGTCAAGGACAGGTCTATCGGAGAGGTAAACTGGGCAGAAAACAAGGTAACTGAATTGGAAGACCTAATGGCCCCTGTCATGAAGTTTACTAAGTCATGGTTGAAGCACAAAGTATGGGAACTTGAAAGTGAGAAGGTATCTTGTACCTTCAATTTAATGGGAAATCTGAATCCTCTTTCCACCTTAGAGGAATCTGGTGAGGATGATTCCAAAGGAAAAGCTAAAGGAAGCTCACCTTTCAAGATCAAAATCAGAGGCCCAAAAGAAAGTGATCCAGAACAGAAGAGGAAACCAAAGGGAAAGAAGAGAAGCCGAACTTTGAGAATAGGTAAGTTTGTAGAGGAGGAGGAACTTGAGCAAGCAGAGAAAGAAGATATTCCTCCAGAACCAAAAAGGACAAGGATGACTAGGGCTTCAAAGAAGAAAAATCAAGAAACTTTCAAGGATGAGACAAACCCTCCAGTGGTTGATGTGGAAAGCTCGGGGGAGAAAACCAAGGTTTATTCAAGGAAATCAAGGACTCCATCTCCCAAGGAGACCCTACAAAAAAGAGATCATCTTCCAACGACTTCCATTGTGGAGCAACAAAAGGATACTTCCCCTTCACCAAGTGTACCTGAGCAGGCGACCCCTGAAGAGCATGAGACTAGTGGAGAGGCAGAACCATTCAAGGAAGGAGAACTCTTTGGTGCAACAGCTGAACTTGAAGTTGAAGATATAGAAATGCACCTTTCTCCACTAGTGCAGTATGAAGATTCATCGGCGAGCAATAAAGGTGATAGATCCCCTGAGAAGGAGGATGTACCTATTAAGACCCCATCACCTTTGCAAGAAGAAAAGCCCGAGTTAGGTAATCAAGGTGATCAGTCTCCCGAGAAAGAAAAGGATGAAACGGAAAAACAACATGAGGAAGCCAAGACAGATGAGATCCGGGTGGATCCTGCTGTCCCAGATTGGTTGGATAAGGAAATTACAAGAAAGAAACAAGTCATTATTGAGGACACCCCCCTCGATTGGGACGAGATGTTGGCCAAGATTGGAAAAGGTAAGAAGAAGAAGATGGCTAAGGTAGTTTCAAGGATAGAAAGAGATGAAGCAAATAACAGGGTTATACATATTGCCACCCCCGTTGCTGATAAGAGTAAAGATGAGGTCACTGGAAAAGATTACAATGTGCAAACTATCAATCTTGGACCCGCTTCTATGGAACAAGATATTGAAGAGTACGAAGGGTACAGTGCAGTAATATTTGGGAGATTAAGGAAGGAGACACAGTCCAAGCATGAGCTTAAAAGGGAGAATGAAAGGCTTAAGAAGTGTCTAGAAGACTTGATGAAGCCTTTGCAATCTCTTCACCCATCTTCTTCTGCTGCAACTGGTTTCTTGCCCAAGGAAACTATTTCTGAAATTGAAAGGATGAAGGCCTCTACTCAGACTACAGTAGATTGGTTGAAAGATGTACAAGTGAAAGGAGATGATACAATAAAGGAAATCCTTTCAATTGGAAAGGATGCAGTAAGAGCTAAAGACTTGTTAGAGCATGTCTTATCTCAAGACAGGGAGGATATTGACCTTCTATTGCAAAAATCCAAAGTGATTATGGAGTATGGTAAAGATCAGTTGGTTGTAGATGGAATTATTCCTTCATCTAGAGTTAATGAGCCTTGGGAATGGTTCGAGGCCTTGCAAATTTGGCAGAAAGCCATTAGGAAGATCCATAAGCGAAAGAAATAGATGGATAGTGATCTGACTAATGTTTTTAAGGGATGTATTGCATTCTTTGAAATAATGACTGGCAGGAGGAAGATTGCTCCTAAGTACTTGAGCCTAGAACAATTGAGGGAATGGTGGCATGATGTCTATGCCCCTGATTCTGAAAATGTTATAACAGGGCACCAATTAGATGATGCGGCAACTTACTTGGCTGTGATGGACAAGTATCAGGCAAATAAAGGTGAGTGGGATAAAATTGTTAAGCAGTCGAGGGAAGAAATTGGTTCCATTGAATGTCGGCTCAAGATTCTACCTGTGCCACCTATTGCTGAGTTGGATAGGGTATTTTTGAATGTTCAGGATCAGAACAAGGATAAGGGAGGGGGTAGTTAATGCCGATTTTGAAGTTTGTGCTTCCCTATTATTATAGGGCATGTGTTGATCTGGGCTGCATTGAGGAATGTGTTTGGGCCGACCTTGATGATGTAGCGGCATTTAATGTGTGCCTTATTTTGAAATTCCTGAGGCTGACTTGTTTTGGATTTTTTTTTATGTTGTAAGTGTTTGGCTAGGCTGACATGTTTTGAGGATTCTCTATAAAGGGCATTCCTGCCTCATTGTAAGGCGTCAGTTAGTTGAAAGATAATAGAGATAAGCTGAAAAGGTTAGAGCATTATGTAGTAGAGAAAATAGTTAGTTCTTGAAGCAAATATTGTAACAGAACAGTGGAATTGTTGTTGCATCTTGATGATCTAATACAATTGAAGGCATTGTGGCTTCTCTGGTGAATTCTTTTGTGTTGGTTTATCTTGCATGGTTCCTGTTGTTTCATCTTTGAAATTGCTGAAAGATTTAAGATTTAGTGTTAGATTTGGAATTAGATTTGTTTGGTGAATAATATTCATGATTTCATACTTGGAATGTCTGTAGCAATCTCTGGTCTATACTCCCAGTAACTATCTGATTGTAGTAGGCTGGTGAAGTCAACCTGGACCATACATCTATTTGTGCTTAGTTCGATGGTGGATGAATATCTATGATCTAAAAATCTGTATACCTTAGAAGATTGCACCGTTCTTGTGATATTACATTGTGGGTTAAGCAAGAATTGGTTATTTGAGATTGGTCCATTCCAGATATCTGTCATTTGCATTGTTCATCCTAGAAATAGTTTAGATCTCATTATATATTTGCACCCTTATCTTTTGTTGTGTCTTTATCATTTCGTTAAACTCGGTATTTAAGATCATTATATTACAAGATTTGATAAATTAGAAAGATACAGTTTGCTTGTAGTAAGGTCCGATTGTGATTACCAACATTTTCACATATTATCTGAGTTGTTTATGCATTGTCATGACCTGACACCCGAGAGACCTTGGGGTGATTTTCAGTAATTTATTGTTGAAGATTACCTTTCAAGAGAGATAGGATATTATATTATGTCTGAGTTGTTGCTGTGCAGAAAACACCATCAACAGATTGGTGCTAGAAGGAGGGCTAAATGAGCACACTGGATCGTTTCTTGAATGCCATCTCTCCTGAGAGATATAGAAGAAGTACCAGATCTACCTCAGGAGAGGAAGATTTACAGGAGTTACAGTTCCCCACTAGGTCAAGGAGGACTCAAGAAAGGGGAGAATCATCATCACCCATCCCTTCACCCATATCGTCTGCATCTTTACTTCTTGAAGTTGAGGCCATACCTATCCTTGAGGCAGTTCCCATTCAACAACCCCAGCCTATCGTTAACCAACCACAACCATCACCCCCACTTTTACCAATGTCCTTCCTTGCTAATAATCCATCTCCCTTGTTTTTCAACGCCTACAATGTTATGGCCAAAAACCCTGAGCATTTCTATTCAAAATTCCATGTCAATGACCCAAACAAGACTACAGAAGAACATATAAGGATTTTCCAAACCTGTCTCAAGGACAGAGGAATTGTTCATGAGGATGTTTGTAGGTTATTTCCTTATTCACTAGGAGAAGAGGCCTTTTACTGGTACAATCACCTCCCATCTAGTTCAATTCTTAATTGGAATGATCTTGAGACTGCCTTTTTACAGAAGTTCAGAATACCCATCAGTGCCAATGAATTGTATTTGCAATTCACTAGAGTCAAGAAAGAGGTTAATGAACTAATATCTAGTTTCAATAATAGGTTTCACCGTGCATACACTAGACTTCAAGACCCTTATGTTTTAGACAATAATACAGCCCTGGGAGTCTATTATGAAGCCTTGGACAGTCTTATAGCAACCTTTCTGAAGTGGAGACCCAACCCTCCCGCTAGCCTAACTGATGCCTATACAGAAGCTGTCAAGCTCAGCACAGATTTAAGACAACATTTGACTGGACCGTTGCCTTCTTTAGGACCAGTTGCACATCCCAATCAGGTTTAGGCAGTCAATCAGGCACTAGCCAATCATACTCCTATCATGAATCCAGTACCTTAATTACCTTTGGTGCCACATCCTGGTCCTCCCATGAGCCAGGTTCCTCCTATGATGAATTTTCCCCAATAGCAGGTTAGCCAGCCCCTGTATTAGCAGCAGCTAACCGGTTTCCCTACCTATTTGCAGAATTCTGAAGTGTTGCATCAGTCTATGGGATCTGCTACAATGCCTGTTCCCCCTCAGAGTATTCCAAGCCAAATTCCTTATGGAGATCCAAATAAGGACAATATTGATGAAATGGCTGAGCAGATAAAGAAGCTAAACCTAGAAGTGACCTACTTAAGAAATCAAAATAGCCAATTACAAGCTGCTCAGAAGAATATACAATCCAGCCAGAATAGATAATTTCCACAAGGTTACAATAATGACAGAGGACAGCGTAATGAGAGAGGATTTCATAATGATAGGGGATACAATTAGGATAGGGGTTACAACCATGACACAGGGTATAATAATGATAAAAGACAGAATTTTGAGAGAGGACAAGGTAGTGGACCAGGATTTGATAGGAGACAGCCATAGGGACAGAATAGAACCTGGAACACGGGACCTAATAATGGAGGAGTTCCTACTCCCTTAGATCAACCTATTAGCCAATCTGCAAATGAGCCAGTCAGTCAAGACAAGCCTCTCAGTGGTGTATATTTGGTTGAAGCTACCATGTCAGGATGGTGTAGGCTCCATAAGACAAGCCAACATTCGGAGTTAGAATGTCTAGAGTTCCAAACTGCAGCCTCTATTTTCCAGTATGAAGTAGAGAACAATGCAAATGGGCAGGAGATTGTTCCCTCCACCCCCTATGACTCTCCTGTGTTGGTATTGAATCATGCTCCTTTTCCAGCGGGTGAAGAAAATGTTCCAGAAGAGGAATCTGATTCCCAAGAGGAGAAAATAGATCAAATTTGCAATGGAGATGAAGTGGTTCAGTTATTCAATGAAGAAGCAACAAATGATAATGGCCCCCTTGATCAGGAAGAGGCTTATGTTGAAGAAGTATAGATGTTCCAGAGGCAGGGTAAAGGATATGATTTAAGAGATATGCCTCAGACGCCCACAAGCTGGGGGACCTTTCACCACCTCCATTCCTCCTAATAATTTTAATATCCCTCTAGATCCAAGTGCTAGTAATAATCCATCTTTTCCACATGTTTCCAGGCAGTACCTTTCGAAGGAAAGACAAGCTCAAGCCGACCCACAAAAGGAAAAGGCTGTTCAAGCAAGTAAAGACAAGGTGGATGAACCTTCTAAGGAAGTCCCCACTAATATGAGTGAGGAGCAAATGGCTTTGTACGTTGCTAAGGAGTTTAAGAAATTAAAGGTAAATCTTTCAGCGTTCGAGTTATTGAGGTTCCCTGCAATTAGAAATGCAGTTCTAGGTACTTATGATGCACACCCAGTGTCCCTGGATAAATCTCCTAATCAGGATATCAGCAAGATTTCTAGTTCTCAGCCTGTGAAGACACAAAACCAGGCCCACGGTCAGACTAACTTTCCCCCTAGAGATAAAGGAAAGGAGAAGGACAAGACTCAAGTGGCCCAGGTAGATACTCAGCCAACTTTGTTTCAAGGGAAGACAGAGACCCCACCATTTCTGATTTCCATGCACATATTTGGTAAGAATCTACATAATTGTTTACTAGATTCTGGTGCTTCTACTAATGTGATGCCATTCGAAGTATGTAGAGCCTTAGGGATTACACCCGCTGACTCCCAGAAGAATGTAACCCAGTTAGATAGAACTGAAGTAAATGTGGTGGGAGAATTAAACATGATTCACATGCAGGTAGCCTCTAACCCAAGAATTCAATAGGTTATCAATATTTAGGTAGCTGATATCCCTGATGCGTATGGCTTGATTCTAGGAAGAGATTTTACTAAGGCCTTAAATGGATATGTATCTACTGATCACTCCCACATGTGGCTTCCCTGGAAAGGAGTACCAAACCAGATCAGAATTGAGAGAGAACCTAGAATGAAATACATGATTACGGAGTACCAAAATACTTCAAATGAAGTGTTGATCTCAGAAGTAGGCATAGGAAATTATATGCTATCAACTCAGTATGAGAAGTCAGACTCAGAGGAGGTATTGATGCTACATACGATGTTTATTGGTGCAGAGACAAAATCCAGCAATGCTACTATTTTGACAGAATCAATTAAGGAAGAGGAAGAATCCGAAGATAATCAGATTAGCCTATTAGACAGCTTCCAGGAATTTATCAGACAGTGTGTTGAAAATCAGATTCACCTAGGTAGAAGGACAAGCTTTGAATAATTTCTCTTACCTAATTGGTGTAGAGTTCATAATGCTTCCCATTCAAAGTTGGAGTGTTGTTTATGCCAGACATCAGTAGAACGAGTACATAAATGCCTAAATCCAACCCCGACAGTTAGGACAGATATGCAAAACCCTCAGGAAGATTATAAAGGAAAGAAAGTGATGTTGTCTGAGGAACCATCCAGCAGTAAAGGGCTGATGGATGTGATGAAGAAGACTGCAACTGCTGAATGCTAGACTCTCAGATTTGATGGGTCCAAATCCAAGCATGGAGCTCGGGCAGGGTTCGAACTGATCAGCCCAAAAGGTAAAAATTTATTTCCAGCCCATAGACTTCAATTTCACTGTACTAATAATGTAGCAGAATATGAGGCGTTGATTCATGGACTTCTTATGGCACTTAAGAAAAAGGTTAAGGTTCTGCAAGTTTTTGGTGATTCTGAGTTGGTAGTTAAGCAAGTAAGGAAACAATATTCATGCCATGATAGGAGAATGACTAATTATAGGCATAGAGTATGGGACCTCATTGAGGGATTTGACGCTTTCAATATTCAACTGATACCACGACAAGAGAATCAAATTGCAGATTCTCTGGCCCAGGCAGGAAGCACGCTGCAGCCTATATCTTTGTCAGGTTTGAAGAAGTTTACTGTGGAATTGACCCCTATGCCATAAGTTGTAGACAATGTTACCAACATTCAGGTATTTAAAGACGACAAGCATATTTTGGACTTTATTACAAACATAGATTTTTTCGCTTCTCAAATCATGGATGAAACAGAACTCCAGGAAGTAGAACTAGATTTGGAAGGAGTGATAAATCTGAAATCTAATACTATTACAAGGGGGATGGTACAGTTGGAACGGATTTTTGATCTGGATAGGATTAGAGATCAGGAGCAAGAGTCTAAGAAAGAGTCTATCAATGGACAGTGTGACACTTACAATTTGGGAACTGAGGATAATGCTAAGAACATTTTTATTGGCAAGGTATGCACTTCAGAGGAAAGACAAGGAATAATTGAAACATTGCATAGCTTTCTAGATATAGTAGCCTGGAGTTATGAGGACTTGAAAACATATGATACATCAATCATAACTCATACTATACCTCTGAAGCCAGGTGCCAAGCCTTTCAGGCAAAGACAGAGACCTATCAACGCATTATTGGAACCACTTATATAGAAAGAATTTCAGAAATTATTATCCGCCAGAATTATATTTCCTGTCAGGCATTCAACATGGGTGGCAAACTTAGTTCCAGTAAGGAAAAATAATGGAGAAATTAGACTTTGCGTTGATTTCAGGAACTTGAACAGATCGTCAGAAAAGGACAACTATCCAGTCCCTTCATTGGATGAAGTACTTCAAGTGGTTAATGGATCTCAGATGATGTCCTTCCTGGACGGTTATTCAAGGTACAACCAAGTAATGGTCCAGTATGAGGACAGACACAAGATTGCTTTCACAACTAAATGGGGTACCTTTGCCTACAGGAGGATGCCTTTTGGACTCATTAATGTAGGGGCTACATTTCAAAGGGCTATGGATATTTCCTTCAAGGATATCATAGGAAAATGCATTATTATTTATATGGATGAACTAACTATCTTTTCAAAAAACAGAGGGAACCACATCTCTAATTTGCGTAAAGTGTTTCAAAGGTGCAGAGAATTTGACATTTCCCTGAATCCTAAAAAGTGTATTTTTGGAGTGACAGAAGGAAATTTGCTAGGAAATGTCATATCTGAAAAGGGAATTGCTATTGATCCAGAAAGGGTGGAAGCCATACTGAAGATTCAACCACCTGCTAGCAAAAAAGAGATGAAATCTTTCTTTGGCAAAATCAACTTCGTCAGAAAATTCATTACTGGATTTGCTGAAATCGTGAAGCCATTGAATGCTATGTTGAAGCAAGATGCTAAGGTCAAATGGACTACGGAAGCGAAGGAGGCATTTGCAGAAATCAAAAGAGCCATTGTTGATGCTTCAGTATTGGTAAGTCCTAATTACAGTAAGCCTTTTTACATCTATTCATTTGCTTCAGACCATTCATGTGCAGGAATGTTGACTCAAAAGTCTGATGAGGGAAATGAGCACCCCATTGCTTTCATGAGTGCACCATTAAAAGATGTTGAGTTGAAATATCTAAGTGTAGAAAAGTAGGCATACGCTCTGGTTAGAGCAATGAAGAAATTCAAACATTATATCCTCAGGAATAAGGTCTATGCAATTGTCCCAAATCCTATAGTCAAGTTACTTTTGATGCAGAATGAGTTAGGTGAGCGTAGAGCTAAGTGGGTGACAATGCTATAGGAGTACAATATTGAGATCCAACCCATGAAGTTGGTAAGAGGACAGGGACTTACTCAGACTATGGCTGAAATGGGGCCTGAACTGACTGTTCAGAATTATAACATTGACGAGGTTTCCACAAACGGTTGGTATGATGACATAGTTTATTACTTGCTAAACCAACGATCTCCAGGTCATCTTAATGCTATCCAGAGGAGAGCCCTCTGATTAAAGAGTGAAAGTTTCATGCTAAAGGGAGCTGTTCTGTACAAGAAAAATCATGAAGGAATTTATTTGATGTGTCTTGGGAAGCAGGAAGCTGAAAGAGTGATGAATGAATTTCATGAAAAGAACGGCACTGGCCATGGTTCTACGATTGCCACAACAAATCAGATTTTGAGGGCAGGGTATTACTAGCCCACGTTGTTCAAAGACGTCCACCATCATGTCAGGACCTGTCACACTTGCCAGACCACAGCAACAAGGGAAAGGTATGCAACGCTTCCGCTTCAATCGGTCACTGAGGTAAGGCCTTTTGCTCAGTGGGGTATGGATTTCATAGGCCCCATCAACCCACCATCTTCTGCGGGACACAGGTACATTCTGACTATTACTGATTATTTCACAAGATGGACTGAGGCTTTTGCTTGTAGGTAATGTACATCTGAGGTAGTGATTGATTTTCTAGAATCTGCTATTCTTAATCGATTCGAATTCCCTATTGCAGTTGTCTCTGATAACGGTCCTGCTTTCGCATCTTTAAAATTTTCAAATTGGGCTTTTGATCATGGCATTATTGTAAAGTTTGTGTCCAATTATTACCCCCAGGGTAATGGCTTGGAAGAGTCCTCCAATAAGAATTTGTTGACTGTCATATGTAAGCTACTAGAGAGGAACCTAAAAGACTGGCACACCCAGCTTCGGTTTGTCCTCTGGGCAGATCGTACAAGGCTTAAATCATCCATTGGAACATCTCCCTATCACTTAGTGTATGGTCTGGAGCCCGTATTCCCTATTCAACTCAAGATCCCAACCTTGCAATTCATTAATGATATTTATGATGAGGGGGATAGAAGGGAGGCAAGGTTGACATAACTACTGCACCTTGAGGAAAAACGAGACAATGCCCTTGAGAACTTTGCCAAACATCAGGGGGTAGTTAAGAGGTGGTTTCACAGAAGGGATAAAGTCAAAGCCTTTAGGATTTCTAACCTTGTGTTATACTGGGATAAACCCCATGATCGAAAAAGAGACCATGGGAAGTTTGACAAACTGTGGCTTGGCCCATATCAGATTGCTGAAATACTTGGAAACAATGCCTTCTGTCTGAAGACTCTCACGGGAGAAGATATTCCACTGCCTGTCAATGGGCAGTATTTGAAACATTATTTCCAATCCTGAGCTGTTTTCAGCTCCCTGCTTTGTAGATAGTTAGTTTAGGTTGCTTTTTTTTTTGCTGTTTTGTTTTGGTTAGTGTAGGTTTCCTTTTGGTTTGTTCTATTTTTCTTTGGTTAGAATAGGTTTTCTTTGGTTTGTTTTGTTTTTGTTTGTGTTGCTCTCGCTCTTGGTTCCTTCTCTTTTTGGGGATCCCTCGTTGCATATGTATGACAATGGTGACAAAGTAGGTGTGGTGTTCTGGGTATTTCCCTTACAAACTTTAATCACCTTTCTAGAACATTATGGTATGAATTCTCTACCCAATGTCACATGTCCTTGTGTCTAAAGCAAAGGGTCTTCTAGTCAGATTGAACAAGAATACATTAGGGTCTCATATTTTAAAATATTAAAATTCTTAAAGTTGCAGAGTCCTTATGAAGTTTGAACAAGTGAAAAATATTTTTTCTGCTCTAGTGCCACTATGGTTCTCATCCCTGAGTGTGAACTTCATTGTTCACAGGTTGAAGTGAAAGCAGTGAAAAGATAAGCAGTATCAAAAAATATATATATATTGAAAATTAAAAAGTTTGAATTCAACTCATCAAGGGGATCTGGATAACTCTACCGGGGCTATGGACGCCTGGCTGGCAGTAGAGCTATGTTCAGGAGAATCACAATGATAACCTTATCGGGGCTATGGACGCCTGACTAGCAGCGAGGCTCTATCCAGGTTACTTTTAGAGTATGAATCTTTATGTAGCTTGTTCAGACCAAGTTTGGTTCTTGTTGCAGCTAAAGGAAAGTAATGAATGCATATGCACACACTTCAACCTTGGTGTAGGAAAGTTTAGGTGACTAGGGGTCTTTTGTTTTAACCATAGGTGGTGGCAGGATGGATGAGTTGAAACCATAAGTGCTGGGTTCTTGATTCCAGTCTGTCATCGAAATGTTCAGGAGCATTTCCCCAGCAGAGTTGCCATTTTTGTGCAGTTTTGCACACACGCCCCACTTGGAGTAGGGACCCTCTTTTCACGATGTCTTTTGACCTTTGGTTTTTATTGGATTTATCTTTTTGAGGTCATGAGATGTTGGTCTTGCTAGTTTTGGTCTTGCCTTGAGGTTTGAATTGGTTAAACTTGGGTTTTAGACAAAATCTAGGATTTGACCAGGGTCCGGGATTTTTCAGCTCAGTCAGATTTTCCCGGGTCCTGGTCCGTTGTCTGGTTATGGTTGAAATTTCTAAAGTCTGGGTTTCTGCTTGAATCCAGGATTTTTCGGTTCTGGCGCATTTTCCCGGGCTTCGTTAAAGTCCCGAACTTTGTTAAAATCCTGGTTTCTGCCATATCCACGGAATTCGTGCTCACCCAGATTTTCCCGGTTTCTGCCAAATCCGCGGAGTATGATAAATTCTGGAATTCTGAACTATCCGCGGAAATCCGACCTGTCTGAATTTTTTGGGTTTCCTGCCTGGTTCCATTTCCTTTCCATTTTCAATGTTAGGGGTAATGAAGTAAATATTAAATAATGATTTCTTGTTGCTAATCAATGAATTTCATGATAATCACATATCTATGTGTTCGTATTAATGATTTATTTGATGAATGATGTCTTGGTAGCAGGAATACGTCTGGGTCAGATTTCTCCGAATTCCGCCCCGACTGGATTTTCCAGGTTTACTTCATTTTCCTGGATTTCTTCATTTTTCTAGACTTTCAAGATTACTGATTAGTGATGGATCTTAATTTTTTTTTGAGGTTTTCAGGCTAACCTTTGATTGAAATATGGATGATAATTAGATGCTCATGAGGCTCTCTTGTGAATGCAGGCTGAATCAAGCAAAGCTGCGGAAGGAAAGTCTAAAGGTGATACTGAAGGATCCTCAGTTACAGATGCAGAGAGATTGAGGTTGGACACAAAGAGCCAGATGCCTGACAACAAGATACCTTCGGTATGGTCTGAGATCTCTGACACTAATGTAGGAGCATGGAGGTATGAGGAATTCAAGGCAAGAACAGCTCAGAAGGATCTATCGGCCCTGACTAAGGGGATGATGAAGTTTGGACTGGTCCATGTAGCAGGATTCCCCCCTGCAGTCCAGTGTTACGAGTTCATATTAGAATGTGCCCGGCAATATGACTTTGACACACAGAGGGTCATTAGCACCGAAGGAAGGGTCTTGGCGAACTTCAATCCGGTTTATATTGCCCAAGCATTTGATATGCCAGACTTGCAATGTGTGTGTGCATTGGACATGGACCTGGCCAGAACTTACTATGAAGATGAGCCCACCAAAGCCCAGCAGATAATTAATTCTTGGTTGGAGAAACCAAAATCTCATTTTTCCAAACTGGCCAAGAAATTACACAGGATCAAATTCAGACCAGACATATATGATGCAATTACACTATTGAGTAGAGTGGCCGGTTTGAAGAGTGTTGGAGTATTGGAGAATTGAATGGTCCACATGATCAACAGAATTGAGCAAGGTATTAACTACCATTGGGCAGGACTCATCAGTGCAATAATTGATAGACAGCTAAGAGATGTGTTGGAAACGAAGAAGTTTACTATGTCCTCCTATGTGATATATGTGTTGGCCAGATTCTACCCATATAGGGGTTTGAATCCGAAGGGGACATTTGGACAAAATATAGTCTATGAGATATACCCTGAATTGCACCTACGACATCAGAACTATAGAAGAGTAAATGATGCATTTACAATGCATATCACTAGGCTACTCCAAAATGCAGAGCATGTGAGATTATCTGATGGAGCTAAGGAGCTAATCAAAAAATATGGAGCTTGGTTCATACAATTTCCCACTTTCTCTTATATCAGAATTGACGGAAGTGAAACTACTCTATACAGGTTGCCTAGATATCCTACTGACCACATTGTGCTATTGGAAGTTACGAGGCAAATATGTGACTTTGATGCTATTGTTAAAAAGGCAAAGCATAAGATCGGGTTTGGTGGAGATTTCCCTCTGAAAATTGGCATAGCTGAGGTTTGTCCTTCAATTCAATCAACACATACATCAGGGGATGAATTGAGTGCTTATGGTTTCTCTTTCCACTCCAAGAGGACAAATTTTGACATCACTGGAGAAGCACAGAAGAAGGCCACCAAAGAATACCACCACAAGGATGACTTAGAAGATTACTGGGCAAACATCAAAGATGACTTTGAGGCGAGGAAGAAAAGATACTCTAGGCTTCCAGTTGATGTGATCAAACTGCACAATGTCAAGTTGATCCCTGACCAGTTAGAGGATGATGGGAATCTGGTGCAAGATGATGCATATGAGTCAGTCAAGGACAGGTCTATTGGAGAGGTAAATTGGGCTGAAAACGAGGTAACTGAATTGGAAGACCTAATGGCCCCTGTCATGAAGTTTACTAAGTCATGGTTGAAGCACAAAGTATGGGAACTTGAAAGTGAGAAGGTATCTTATACCTTCAATTTAATGGGAAATCTGAATCCTCTTTCCACCTTAGAGGAATCTGGTGAGGATGATTCCAAAGGAAAAGCTAAAGGAAGCTCACCTTTCAAGATCAAAATCAGAGGCCCAAAAGAAAGTGATCCGGAACAAAAGAGGAAACCAAAGGGAAAGAAGAGAAGCCGAACTTTGAGAATAGGTAAGTTTGTAGAGGAGGAGGAACTTGAGCAAGCAGAGAAAGAAGATATTCCTCCAGAACCAAAAAGGACAAGGATGACTAGGGCTTCAAAGAAGAAAAATCAAGAAACTTTCAAGGATGAGACAAACCCTCCAGTGGTTGATGTGGAAAGCTCGGGGGAGAAATCCAAGGTTTATTCAAGGAAATCAAGGACTCCATCTCCCAAGGAGACCCTACAAAAAAGAGATCCTCTTCCAACGACTTCCACTGTGGAGCAACAAAAGGATACTTCCCCTTCACCAAGTGTACCTGAGCAGGCGACCCTTGAAGAGCATGAGACTAGTGGAGAGGCAGAACCATTCAAGGAAGGAGAACTCTTTGGTGCAACAGCTGAACTTGAAGTTGAAGATATAGAAATGCACCTTTCTCCACTAGTGCAGTATGAAGATTCACCGACGAGCAGTAAAGGTGATAGATCCCCTGAGAAGGAGGATGTACCTATTAAGACCCCATCACCTCTGCAAGAAGAAGAGCCCGAGTTAGGTAATCAAGGTGATCAGTCTCCCGAGAAAGAAAAGGATGAAACGGAAAAACAACATGAGGAGGCCAAGACAGATGAGATCTAGGTGGATCCTGCTGTCCCAGATTGGTTGGATAAGGAAATTACAAGAAAGAAACAAGTCATTATTGAGGACACCCCCCTCGATTGGGACGAGATGTTGGCCAAGATTGGAAAAGGTAAGAAGAAGAAGATGGCTAAGGTAGTTTCAAGGATAGAAAGAGATGAAGCAAATAACAGGGTTATACATATTGCCACCCCCGTTGCTGATAAGAGTAAAGATGAGGTCACTGGAAAAGATTACAATGTGCAAACTATCAATCTTGGACCCGCTTCTATGGAACAAGATATTGAAGAGTACGAAGGGTACAATGCAGTAATATTTGGGAGATTAAGGAAGGAGACACAGTCCAAGCATGAGCTTAAAAGGGAGAATGAAAGGCTTAAGAAGTGTCTAGAAGACTTGATGAAGCCTTTGCAATCTCTTCACCCATCTTCTTCTGCTGCAACTGGTTTCTTGCCCAAGGAAACTATTTTTAAAATTGAAAGGATGAAGGCCTCTACTCAGACTATAGTAGATTGGTTGAAAGATGTACAAGTGAAAGGAGATGATCCAATAAAGGAAATCCTTTCAATTGGAAAGGATGCAGTAAGAGCTAAAGACTTGTTAGAGCGTGTCTTATCTCAAGACAGGGAGGATATTGACCTTCTATTGCAAAATCCAAAGTGATTATGGAGTATGGTAAATATCAGTTGGCTGTAGATGGAATTCTTCCTTCATACCGACTTAATGAGCCTTGGGAATGGTTCGAGGCCTTGCGAATTCGGCAGAAAGCCATTAGGAAGATCCATAAGCGAAAGAAATAGATGGACGGTGATCTGACTAATGTTTATAAAGGGATGTATTGCATTCTTTGAAATAATGACTGGCAGGAGGAAGATTACTCCTAAGTACCTGAGCCTAGAACAATTGAGGGAATGGTGGCATGATGTCTATGCCCCTGATTCTGAAAATGTTATAACAGGGTACCAATTAGATGATGCGGCAACTTACTTGGCTGTGATGGACAAGTATAAGGCAAATAAAGGTGAGTGGGATAAAATTGTTAAGCAGTCGAGGGAAGAAATTGGTTCCATTGAATGTCGGCTCAAGATTCTACCTTTGCCACCTGATGCTGAGTTGGATAGGGTATTTTTGAAGGTTCAGGATCATAACAAGGATAAGGGAGGCGGTAGTTAATGCCAATTTTGAGATTTGTGCTTCCCTATTATTATAGGGCATGTGTTGATCTGGGCTGCATTGAGGAGTGTGTTTGGGCCGACCTTGATGATGTAGTGGCATTTAATGTGTGCCTTATTTTGAAATTCCTAAGGCCGACTTGTTTTGGATTTTTTTTAATTTTGTAAGTGTTTGGCTGGGCCGACATGTTTTGAGGATTCTCTATAAAGGGAATTCCTTCCTCATTGTAAGGGGTCAGTTAGTTGAAAGATAATAGAGATAAGCTGAAAAGGTTAGAGCATTCTGTACTAGAGAAAATAGTTAGTTCTTGAAGCAAATATTGTAACAGAACAGTGGAATTGCTGCTGCATCTTGATGATCTAATACAATTGAAGGCATTGTGGCTTCTCTGGTGAATTCTTTTGTGTTGGTTTATCTTGCATGGTTCCTGTTGTTTCATCTTTGAAATTGCTAAAAGATTTAAGATTTAGTGTTAGATTTGGAATTAGATTAGTTTGGTGAATAATGTTCATGATTTCATACTTGGAATGTCTGTAGCAATCTTTGGTCTATACTCCCAGTAACTATCTGATTGTAGTAGGCCGGTGAAGTCAGCTTGGACCATACATCTATTTGTGCTTAGTTCGATGGTGGATGAATATCTATGATCTAAAAATCTATATACCTTAGAAGATTGCACTGTTCTTGTGATATTGCATTGTGGGTTAAGCAAGAATTGGTTATTTGAGATTGGTCCATTCCAAATATCTGTCATTTGCATTGTTCATCCTAGAAATAGTTTATATCTCATTATATATTTGCACCCTTATCTTTTGCTATTTCTTTATCATTTGGTTAAACTCAGTATTTAAGATCATTATATTGCAAGATTTGATAAATTAGAAAGATACAGTTTGGTTGTAGTAAGGTCTAATTGTGATTACCAACATTTTCACATATTATCTGAGTTGTTTATGCATTGTCATGACCTGACACCCGAGAGACCTTGGGGTGATTTTCAGTAATTTATTGTTGAAGATTACCTTTCAAGAGAGATAGGATATTGTATTCTGTCCGAGTTGTTGCTATGCAGAAAATACCATCAACAATTCTTAGTAGCTCGAAATGGGATGATTATTTCCAAATAAAGTTTATATTGGTTTGTACACACTAAAAATTGTCATAAACCTGCGAACGCCTTTTTTTACATCAATTTACCTTCTTCCCTGCATAATTGAATAGCTTTAATTATTTTATTATAATATAAAATCATTTTCTTCTATTAATTAAATAATTTTAATTATTTAATTAATTCATTCCCCTTCTCCATTCTTCCTTTGATTAATTAAATAAATCAATATTTATTTAATTGCATTACTAATTAATCTTTTTCCTCTATAATTAGATAAATTTTTATTTATTTAATTATTCATTTTTCATTTTTCCTACTATAATTAAATAATTGTTTTTATTATTTAATTATTCATTAGCCTTTTCTCCCATGATTAAATAAACCCCATTTATATAATTATTTCCCACTTTTCCCTCCACTATTAAATAATTATTTTAATTATTTACTAATTTGTCCTTTTCCTCCACTTTTAATTAAATAATTATTTTCAATTATTTTAAATAATTAAAATTAAATTTTTCTTTCTTCTTCTATAATTAAGTAATTGCTTTAATTATTTAATTATTCATTTTCCCTCCTAAATTATATAATTTTACAATTATTTAATTTACTCCAACAACCTCTTTTTCTATGCCATTCTCCACTTTTATCTTAAGTAACCTCCACCCTTGATAAGATTTTATTACTTTTTAATCTTCATTTCCTATCCTTAACCAAGCCAATTTTTTTCCCTAACCCTATTTTCTTGCTTCTCAAAGCAATCTCATCCATTGATCTTCATCATTTAATCTTGGCCCTAAATTCAAATTTGGTTTTTTATAAAAGAGACCTATGAGTTTCATTTCAACCTACAACCACTATCTTTGTTATTTTGGCGTCACTATCATTAGGCTTATCCTTGCATATTAAAAATCTAAGGGGAAGCAAGCATAAAAAATAAAATGGAGAAGAGCAATGAAGGTGATTCAACTATGGCATATGAATTATGGTATTATTGCTTTATTATTTATGTTTTTATTGTCATTTGTACTTCATTATTGGATTAGGGTTTGTAAGGCTTGAGTTTTAGGTGGTTGGTGGTTGATAATGCTGATTCATGCTTGGTACCTTGATTTTACCCTATTCTACATTGGTGAACCTAACGTGAACTAATTGGATTTAAAGAAATTTGTGAGAAATTTTGAGTTTTCAAGTCCACAACGTATTTGAAATCCAGAATGATGCATTTTCTTGACAACATAATGTATTCTCTTGAAAATATGGTGCAATCATAGTACAGAGTGACATTCACTATACAATGTGACGCATACAAATATTTCTACATTGCATATGTTGCAAAGAGCGTTGCATTTTTCCATCTTAGGGAAAATTGTTAAATTTCTCTATTAGTGTGGTTTTTTGTCATTAGTTTGGTTTCTAGTTTTAATTCAAACATCTTGGCAGTACTTCTATCATTACATTTTTGATATTTTGCTATATTTTCTTGTTTTTATAGCTTTCAGGTTGTGTGTAGCATTTGTTAAACAATTTGATACATTTGAATGACATTTTTCCACATTTGAGCAACAGTCTGCTACAATCATCAAGCAGTTTGTTACAGTCACCTTCTGGTTTGACACATCTGCCTGCAACAGTTTGTCACTTCTATTACAAAAAGTGACACATCTGTCTATCATAGGTTTAAAAGGGTATAAATTTGGAATTTTTCATTCCTTAGGATAGAGGGTTTTGGTGTTACTAATATCTAATTTACAACCTGTGGCACTCATTGGGAGAATACATTGTTATCTAGACTACTAAGCCATTTTTTTTAGGGTTTTATGTGTCTTTGACTTTTAAAGTAGGAACATTTGGATTTGGGCTTAAAAATAACAAGTGTTTTTCATGTTTGGTGCACTTGTGCATTTAGTGCAGGGGCATTAGGAGCCTCATAAACATATTTTTGTTATTTTTTGGTTTGAGCTTTGTTAGAGTGTTTTGGAGTCTCATAAGGCCATTTATGACCATTTGAAATCATATGGATTCATTTTGGAGTGATTAATTGGGTTTTGTTTTAAAATTGTAAAAGTTATCATCCAACTTTGGAAAGGTGTCAAAAAGCAAGAAACAGTTACATGCAAATCAAGAAACCATTTCAAAGAGTTCATTTTTATGGGTAATGTATAAATACACCCTCCAAAACTAAAATTATGGGGTTGGAGACATTGTTTTTGAAGTTTTGATGAATGAAAATCTCAATTTGTGTGCATTTTTAAGAGTCTTGCATTGTTTTTAGGTTGAAGTCGTGCATCGTACACCCTAGTATGACCTTATATAAAGTACTATAATATATGGATGGAAATATATTTGTTTCTAATTTATAGTTCTTTTTGTCTCGTTACATTTCATTGAGTTTTGTGAGAGATATGGTCATTTTGGTGAAGGCTATCCTATTCTAACAATGTTTTCCGAAATTTGCAGTCTGAAAAAATGATAGTACAAACATGTACGATACATTTTTGGTATGAAACTAATGGAAAAAGATGAAGAAATGAGTCTAGTTTCATATTATTTTGGTTTGAGAAAATTTTATTAAGTTTTGAATGACTTATGGCATTTTTGGTGAGAGCAAGTTTGTGGCTGCCTAGGGTTTGTAGTTTGAGAAAAAATGCCATAAATTTATTTTCCACCATTGAATCTTTATGAAAATTGGAGGAAAATTCTATAATTAGGTTATATTGAATCCCATTGAAGTGATTGACTTCATTATCTATTTTTTTAAAGTTATTAATTGTTGTTCCTTTCATTTTAGGGTTGTCCTTTCAATGTTTTGAAGAATCAATCATTGAAAGTGTTTTGTTTTCCTTTCCTCTGCATCATTTTGGTATCAGAGCTAGAAGACCCTAAGAGTTCAACGTATACACCAGGACAAGAGAGTTGTGAGAGAAATTTTGTTCCATGTATGAAAGAGAGCCGGTGAATTATATCCTCCAATAGTGATGAAGCTGGGTAGAAGGTGTGGAGATTTCTTCCACTAAGAGGAAGTGGGTAGAAGAGGTTTTGGAGAGTGCATCTTCCAGAATCCTATTGGGTAGAGGATAGTTGTTTCTGTGAAGGTATTGGGATACCAAAAGAATGGAAGTGTTGAGGAGAATAATCCATGGAGACCTAAAGAGTAAGAAGTTGTCAAGCAAGCAACAAGAGATGAGAAGAGAAAGGAGCGAGATGAAGAAGAAATATGAGAAGGAAAAACAAGCAATTATTCAGCAAGAGATAATAGGAATGCAACAAGATTTGGAACAAATGCGAAAAATATTTGAAGAAAGAATACAAAGTATATTAACAAGTGTGTGGAGTTGTAACATCACCATTCACAAAGTTTTCAAGTGGCCAATAAAGGAAATTTTGGAAAGAAGAAAGATTAAAAAATTAATCAAGATGATGGAAGAGCCAAAGCCATCTAAGGAAGAGGAAAATGATGAAAATGAGTCCATCGAGACTCAAAAAAAAATTTCTAATCATATTTTAAAGTATGTTTTTACAAGTGCAGTAGATGAAGATGAATATGGAGAAGAGTATAAAGAAAAAGGAGAAGTAACTGTAGTGTATGAAGATTGTTATGCAAATGTAGCATAATATGGTGAAGAAGATGTTACAAAAACAACAAAGGTACTGGTTGTATTTTCTGATTTTATGGATTAAGAATATGCTGAAAATTTGTATTCAAATAAAGAATATGAAGACATGGATAGTGGTAATGTGGCATATGAACAAGAACTAGAGTTTTGGAACCTTGAAGCTGAGAAGATGCTAAGTAAGAGAAGATGCAAGAAGAAAGTGAGGCAAAAAAGAATGCACACCAAGAAACAAGGAGCATATCAAGTGAAGCATGGAAAATAATTAGAGGAGGTACACCACAATTGGAGGAAGTGAAAAAAGTAGCTTATCATTATTTTAGGTGGACCTCAAATGTTCTTTTCCCCGAGAGTATGGTGCAGGGGCAATAAGAGCCTCATAAGCATATTTTTGTTATTTTTTGGTTTTATGTTTGTTAGATTTTTTTTGAGTCTCATAAGGTCATTTATGATCATTTTAAATCATATGGATTCAATTTGGAGTGATTAATTGGGTTTTTCTTTTAAAATTGTGAAAGTTGCCAAATGCTGCTAAAAGTTGTCATGCAACTTTGGAGAGGTGTCAAAAAGCCAGAAACAGTTACATGAAAATAAAGAAACCATTTCAAAGAGTTTTTTTGATGGGGAATGTATAAATACACCCTCCAAAACTTGAATTACATGGTTGGAGACATTATTTTTGAATTTTTTATGAATGAAAACCTCAATTTGTGTGCATTTTTTTGAGTCTTACATTATTTTTAGGATGAAGTTGTGAATTGTATGGTTTGGTATGAACTCATATCAAGTACTATAATATATGGATGGAAATATATTTGTTTCTAGTTTATAATTATTTTTGTCTCATTAAATTTCATTGAGTTTTGTGGGAGATATGACCATTTTGGTGAAGGTTGCCCTGTTCTAACAATATTTTCTAGAATTTGCAGTTTGAAAACATGTTATTATGGCCATGTACGATACATTTTTGGTATGAAACCAATGGTAAAATATGAATAAATGATTCTAGTTTCATATTCCTTTGGTTTGATCAAATTTTATTAAGTTTTGAATGAGTTATGCAATTTTTGGTGAGAGCAGGTTTGTGGTTGCCTAGGGTTTGTAGTTTGACAACAAGCAAAATAAATTTCTTTTCCACCATTGGATCATTATGAAAAGTATATAATTAGGTTATCTTGAATCCCACTGAATTGATTGGATTCATTATTTGTTTTGTGAAAGTTCCTTTCATTTCAGGGTTGTCTTGTCAATGGTTTGAAGAATTAGTCATTGAATGTGTTTTGTTTTCCTTTCCTCTGCATCAACATTGTGTTAAACCCTAGATTGGTGTGTGTGTATTCTCTCCCCTTGAACTTCATGTGATATTGGGTGTAAGAGAAACACATATCAATCTCTTTTATTTTTTAGGAGGCCTACCTTTGAGACACATCCTAACAAAGAAGTCAAGGGGGACGACCTCAAAGCACATTTTTTCAAGTAGCCTATATTAAAGGTGTAAAGGAGAAAGATAGTAGCACTATTTGGGGATGTTATACCTTGCGTGTGTTACTTTGATTTTGGCCATTTCCTTTAAATTCATCACCCCTACTCAAAAAATTTCTAAGATCAAGTCTTTGGTTGTATTTCCCTAAGTTTTACTAACCTTAGCAGGTGCCACCCAGGTTACCATAATTGTCTCTTATGCCACTCTCCATTTTAACTTACTCATTATCTTATGTTAGCAGCCCATTATGAAGTTTCTATTACTCTAAAATACTAATATACCTAGTGAGTTCTTATGTCTTAAGTCTTAAAGTGGATGATCCATACTTAATGTTTTGTAACCTTCCCAAAAGCCTGCTAGCAATAGAAGGTTCAAGAATTTTTAACAATTGTTGGGATTTTTTATAGGCTCAGAAACCATTAGTGATTCCTGTTAGGGTTTAATAAACTCCTTATTCTACTGGCTCTAAAGGCACTATTCTCAAAGGAAGCATGGGCAAAAAAGTGTAGGTTTACCTAATTACAACAAAATTTGATGGAATTTTCAAAACTACCATAATGAGCTACAATAATGCAAAACTAATTATTAGTTAGAAATGTGCAATCACAGAGTCCCCATATGTAGGAAAATCAACACAAATGAATACCATTTCCAATAAAAATAATGTAATTGAATCATGAAGATATGTAGATGAAAGAAAGAGAAGAACATTAGAGTATCAAAAAAGGTTTATATTGTATTATATCTTATATCATCGGTGTTTACAAAACTAGGGTTATTAGCATATCATTTTCAATTACATAGGACAAATATCAGCACACGAAATCCCTCCACCATGTCCTGGAGACACTCAATTTGGATTGGTGAAAGAAGGTTCTTGCAAGCCTACAAAAAATGGGAAAACAACCCCATGTCATTTTTCACTAGCCCTACATGAAGGAGAGTCACTGCTTCTTCCGTAATCTCATACTAGGTTGCAGTCGCAATGTAGATAGTGTCACCCATGAGTCCAGTTCTAGGGAATTGGTTGAGCCCTCCAATGGCCACATTTACTATGTTCAAGTACTTATATTGAACCCAATGTTTAGCTGCTTTAACTCCTCAATCATGTTGCCTAGAAGTGTGAATCATGTTGTAGATGAAACACTCCAAAAGCTCAGTACTATGCACATAAACATGGTTTAGGAATATCTCTCCAAGGATATCATGTAGTATTTCTTTCTCCACCTCACTCTGACCTCCTTCAACTGATCCGATAGAAACTTGAAGAAGGGGCTACAATCGATTTCTTCAATCACTATGAAGTCATTCATTGAAGCAACATCACTTTGAGCAATTTCCATCTTTAGAATGTTGTTTGGTTGGTAAAATGTGGTTATTTCCAGTAAATTTATAGAATTTGAGGGGTCATATATAAGTTGAATTTCATTGGGACTTGGCAACTAAAAATATAATGAGGTGGCATAAGTTAAATTCCAATGTGATGAGACTTTATTTAATTTCCCAAGTTTTTTCTACATCTTGACAGTTTGCGCATGTGAGCATGTGCTAATATGGTTTCATCATTTAATTCGGCCTCTGGAGAACTAATTCTATTACACATATAACCTACCATGGGGAAATATTCTAAGCAATAAATGATTGAGTGAATGTCAAAGATCATATTAATGGAAAAATGTAATTATGACTATTCATAATCATTAATATGCTTACATCTGTTGGTTTCCAAGGTGGACGATTAGTTGGAAAGAAACTGCCTATCTACTTGGCAACCATTTTGGTGACCACAAAGATTTGGAGAATTGCTTTCCTATATGTTGATTGAGGATGAATCTGTGGAGGTCGGGATTTTCTTGAAGTACACTTTGATGTAATAAGGGAAGAGGAACACTTTATTTTTGAATTTATTCATGTTTGCAATGACTTCCAATCTGTGAGTTGTGAGTGTTGAGTATAAAGTCTACTATACCAATTTGAGCGTTGTGTAGGTGATGTGAGCATTCTCTATGTGGCATGTCCTCTTGGTATTGTATTCATTTATTTTGATCATAATAGATTTCTAATACTTTTCTCTATGGATCATTTACTATCTAAGTCTTTGTGCTATATTGGTTGGTGGTCTTTTCAGTTTGCTCACACTAATTTCATTTTTATGAATTATTTTTTGTTTCCCTTTTCTACTTTTTGGGTTAAAAGCATACCTAGAATAAATCAAATAACACAAGGGAGTTGTACCTCTGGTATTTAGAGGAAAGTCGCAAATGCAATTTTTACCTTTCCAAAGTTGTTTGCATTGTTGGCCCTTGAGCACCTTGGGCAATAGAGTTGATTTTTAGATATTATAATAGAAGTGTCAATTCATTCACTAATAGATTTTTGGTGACACTATTGGGGAGAAAGAAAAAATTTGACGAGTTGCTGCTAGGCCATGTAGTAAAATGGTACTCCCACATGAGAATGTTTTTCTTGTACTACATCTTGGTTTAGATTGGATGCAAGCAGAACAAGAAGATATTATCTCCCAATTAAATACTCTTGCTTGGAGGTATAGAAGGAGTGTCGTAGATTACATGCAATCCAACTTTGTTTTGGAAGAAGATGAAGAACAAGCGCAACAACCACCAAGACACATGGTTGAACGTCCCCCTAGGCTAGAATTTTCTTACCACAATAATCCACCTCTATGTCCTAATCATTTCCCTAATCAATGCCAAGACCCTCCTCTTTCCCAATAGCCACCTAGGAATTGACCTAGGGGTCTCATCTCCTCTCACTCCTTGGATTTGGCTAGTTTGAATAATCAATGGCTTCAAACCCTTGGGGTAATTGTATTGGACTGTTAGCCCTATCTAAATGTAATGACTTACCATATGGCTTGAGAAAAAAATCTTCCAAAATTATTTGGTATGAGTTTACAAGATCCTGAGGAATACATTATGGCCATGACCATTGTGAGCAAAATCCTAGGAATTCAAGAAGAAGATGTTTTTGTGAGAAATTTTATTGATATCTTGATCAAAAGTGTAGCGGAGTGGTTTAGGGGGCTTGAAAAAGGATGTATAACTAGTTGGAGTGTATTGGAAAGGAAACGTCTTGAATGGTTCAAAGACGTCAAAATTGCTACTTTACTCTAGCATTCATTTTAGATTGTAAAAGAAGAAAGAGAATCTATGAGGGATTTTGTTTACCATTACAATCAAGAGCTTCAATAGATATTTTTGCCTAAGTAGCCTAGCAAGGTAATTCAATTTCACATATTTACTTCTACTTTAAATTTTTAAGTTCAACTTATTCTTAAGAGAGACAAAGTTTGTGAAATTTAACAAGCCCAGTATGAAGCTGTAAGTATTGAGGATGATTTAGTTACCATGGGGATGTGGAAATGATATTATGCTAGAGACCCTATTCGTATCCATGAATCACCTATTTGCAAGTCTTCAAATCCTCAATGCATCTCAATTTAACCTTGTCCTATTATTGAGGATATTAATTTAATGGCTTTTGGCCCTACACACTTCTAGGATGATAGGAAGGTAAATGGAAGGAATGTAAATCAAGTTTTAAATTCTCAGGTATATAGTTTAAGTTCTACTAGGATGGAGGAATACCTTAGTTTTTCAAGTGAAGATGAAGATAATTCACCCTGTGTAAGACATGCTCTTGCATTGCAACTTGTTTTACCTAGCTCCTCTATAGTTGATATGATTCCTTGCAATATTTATGAGAAAAATCAATTACCAAATTCTCTGTGCATCCAAAAATATGAATTTTTTAACTTTGAAAGTTTTGATTATGAAATTTAAGTGGTGTGTAAATTCTAATCCTCTATTTTATTTTTTATGAGTCATTCAAAGTACAAAGTAATCCCTTGTTTGAAGGTTCAGATTTTTGTCTTAAAGATGAAGTGGTGGGAGAAGTTGTTTGTTAAATGGATACTAATGGAGTAAAGAATTTTGAATTGGTGGAAGGTGAAAATATAGATGAGCTAAAAAAACACAATGATAATGAAGCAATAATTCATGTGATAAAATGTCATGGTGTTTCAATTATACAAGAAGATTTAAATCCTTTGCATGAAAGAGAATTCATTCAAATGTTTGAACCTTGGGAAGAAATAGGATGTAACATGGGTGAAAAAATTCAGAGTCATCTTCCTCAAAAATAGAAAGTGTATGATGAGTGGTGGTTGTTTGGGAATACAATGATCAATGAAACTTCCTTCAACTATGACGAGGTTCTATGGGAAGTTCTAATTCTTTTGGTTCTTCAAAAGCTGCATGGGGAGAATAGATTTTTTAGGTCTGACTCATTCTTTTCCCAAGTATTTAATGGTTTCATATGAGGAATCTTTCCTCTTCCTTTTGGTAGGCTTCATCCTACTATGTACATGGTCTCTTTTTTTGTGTGTCAATTTTGTTGTGCTTGGTTTGGGTTTACATTTATTTCTTTCCTTTCTCTTGTTGCCTTGTTTTGGGTTGGTTTCTCCCCTTTTCATAACTCTATTCCCAATGTATACAACATTGGTTTTAAGCATATCTCTAGGTTCCTCATTGCATCCTTTCAGTTCTTGTCCGTAGATAGAGCCACTATTACTCTTATTTGGGTCATTTCCTTTAAAGTCGTCGCCCCTACTCAAAATTTTCCTAAGATAAAGTCTTTGGTGGTATTTCCATAAGTTTTGCTAACCTTAGTGAGTGCCACCCAAGTTATCATAACTTCCTCTTATGTCACTCTCCCTAAAAAGTCTTTGGTGGTATTTCCATAAGTTTTACTAACCTTGGTGAGTGCCACCCAAGTTATCATAACTTCCTCTTATGTCACTCTCCCTTTTAACTTACACATTATCTTATGTTAGCAGCCCATTATAAAGTTTATATAACTTTCCTAAATAATGATATTCCTAGTGAAGTCTTAGGTCTTAAGTCTTAAAGTGGGTGATTTGTACTTAATATTTTGTAACCTTCCCAAAAGCCTGCTGGTGATAGAAGGTTGAAGAATTTTAAACATGGGAGGGATTTTTGATAGGTTTGGAAACCATTGGTAGTTCCCCCCATGGTTTCACGAACTCCTTATTCTATCAACTCTAAAGGTGTTATTCTCAAAGGAAGTGGGTGGAAAAAGTGCAGGTTTACCTAATTATAGTGGATTTCGGTGGACTTTTCAAAACTACCACAATGAGTGATAATAATTCAAAACCAATGATCAGTTAGAAATGTGCAATCACAAAACACCCATATGCAAGAAAATAAAAAAAAATGAATACTATTACCAATAACAGTAATGTAATTGAAGCATGAAGATATTCAGATGAAAGAAAGAGAACACCAAAGTATCAAAAAAGGCTTATACATTATTATATATTATATCATTGGTATTTACAAAATTAGTATTTGCATTACAAAATTGGGGTTATTAGAATATCATATTTAAGAACACATGGAAAATATCAACACACAAACTCCCTCCACCACCTCCTGGAGACACTAAATTTGGCATGGTGAAAGCCCATTCTCATGAGACTACAAAAAAGGGAAAACAACCCCATGTAATTTCACACTAGCTCCGCACAAAGGAGAGTCAATGCTTCTTCCATAATCTCATGTTGGGTTTTTTTGCATATAGTTGTCAGTGATGTCAAAAAGGAAAATTTGGAAAAGAAAATTGTTGGCATGATGACAAAGAATGAGTGTGAGAGTAGTGGATCTGATGGCAAATTTGATCTGGGTTTCTTGAGAGCTTTCCAAAAAGGTATTTGGTAAGTACTAATGTCAATGGAGATGTCAACATTCATTTGTTCATGCTCTCGGTCTAGGGTTTATCAATTAAACCCTACATGTGTAGAAATTACAGTCATGGTGTTCACAAAATTTCTATTTCAGTGTTGATTGTCAACAACAGGTAATCAATCACATAAGTTATCACCTATGTCATTCAAGTCATGAGGTTGACTAACCCCTCTGCCTAGAACTTCAAGGTTATACATCTCCAGTAGATCAGTGAGAAAATTCAATGTCAATAGGAGTCAAGTGGAAGTGTCTTCGATGGCCCGATGATCATGTATGTTGGTATGTCATAGGTTTGTGAAAGTTCACAATATTTGCTAGATGTTTTGAAGTTCAATTTTTTAGCAACTTACCGATGGAAAAAAAAAGAGTAAGGAGAAATTTATTAGGACAATGCATGATTGACAAGATATTGAGAGATGTCTCTTTAATGGGTCAATGTCTTCTTGTCGGCATGACAATGTGTGGTCGACAAGAGAATGGGCTATGTCTCTTCGACATAGTGATGATGGCACTATGGAGATTTATCAATGAGACAATATGGTATCAAGAAGAGTCTCATCCATGTATGTTCGATAGACCAATAACTATCTTATTGGTAAGATTGATGTATCAGTGAGATTCTGGGAGAAGTATCCTTGATGGAGCGATAAGGAGTATGGAAGTTTTGTCGATGAGATTGTATGGCATTGGTGACACCTTTGTCAATGTCTCTCTGACATGGCGATGTGAAGGTGATGTTGACTATGTGACTCAATAAGGTTGATGTGCATTGATGGTACAGTCAAAGAGTGAATGATAAAATGACATGTGGCATAAAGTGATATTGGATGGTGTTGTGTGGTCACACAATAGTGTGGGGACCACTTGTTTGTAGCAACAAATGGTATCGGCGTGACAATACAATATCGATGAGAGTGGATTGAATTTCGCTTCAATAGTTAGATGGTTATCTCATTGATGTGTCTTTGGTGTATCTGTAGGAAATTGAACAATGTCTCCTCAACAACCTGATGTTTGTTCCATCGGTAAGACATTGATAGTTCAGTAGGACTTTGACACATGTCTCCTTGACACAACGATACATGGAGATTACTAAGAGGGACCTGATAAGAAGGTGACAATGTTGGATGGTAATGTATGCTGATAGATGGTGACCAATGATTGCTCAATAGGAAATTCACATCCTCATTGTGAATTGTGTGGCATATGGGCTTTTGTTTCTTCTCATGTGCTTGAAGGTGATTCATATCGAAGAGAAAGGTGAGCTTCGATGAGACTTTAGCGAATGTCTCTTCGACAAAGCAATACAAAATGTTAAGGGAATATTGTAAGATTGAAGATGGTGATTTGATTGACCACTTATCCAATGATTAGGATTTAAAGGCATGGTAGTAAATGAGGATTGTAGGATCAAGGTGCAAAAGGAGAAGATCGATGACTAGAATTCAAAAGTAGAGATCTACAATGGTCTGGTCCATGTGACCAGGGGTTACGACTGCAAACCAACACAAGAGATAGAATTAATTTTTCTAACTGATTTAGTGACCAAACATGAAGATTTTATCTTGAAAATGATGGAACAGATTGCAAAAGTGATTGAGATCAAAATTAGATTGAAGGATTAGAAGAGAGCCTTCAATGCATAATCAGATTTTAGGGTTTGATAGAGAGAACAAAGGAAAATTCTCTACATCGAAAATAAATGTTGTGTGACTCAATGTTGAGGTAGCTTGTTGATGAGGTTTGCAAGTGAAGAAAACCCTAATAGGATGAGGGAGCTAATCTGGACAATGTAGTAGATCTTGAGACAATGATTATACGTTGGTAAAGAAGGAAGAAAATTAGGTATTTTTGTGTGGTTGAGTCTACAATTAAGAAGTGAAGTCTTCTAATGCATAGAGTGTTGAAAAAAGAGATGTACAACTAAGAATATGATAGAGAAGGAATTGCAAAGCAAAGGAGAGTGTAGAATAGAGGCGTTTCTTGCTGAGAGTGCAACTACAACATAGTGTATGTTGCATTAAATGAAACATTGTATTGCATGTGATGCATCTCAGGTTTATCTAAAACCACTTATATGCACATTTTAAGTTGTAATTATGTAAGAGGTTGTAGCCTCCATTTGCACTAATTTGTATCTTAGATAAGGGCCTTGTAACATCCTTGAAGTTGTTGCTTCTAAAAAAAGGAGTTGAAGCTTCCTTGGGGTTGTAGCCCTTAAAACTTGTAACCGAACTTTGATACTTGTGAGGCTAGATTAGGACAGTAAATCCTAGCAACATTTCTCACCGTGGTTTTTCCCATGTATATCTAGTGTTATGTGTTGAACTCTCTTGTGCTTGTACTTATTATATATGTTCATGTTTCAATCTGTACATCTGAGTTTAAGGTTGAATCTACAAAAAGATTTTAAGGAATAAATTTTTTAATATCTACTGATTCACCCCCCTCTCAGTATATCATTATGTTCTAACAATTGGTATCATAGCCCTAGGTTCCCTACGAGAAGCTTAATCAGCTCGAGTAGATATTGGATAAGCAAACACAATGGCATCTTAGGAAGGTTCAAGCAAGCCACCTAGATTCGATGGAACAAACTATGCTAAATGGAGCTCTTTGATGAAAGGATACTTAGGTTCTCTTAGACTGGATGTTTGGATTTCAATTAAGAAAAAATATGTTCCTCCTACTACTCTTCCTACTAATGTTGCAGTGAAGAAGGGCAATGAGAATAATGAGAAAGCTTGGTTCACCATTATGAACAATTTTTTTGATTTTTTTGCATAGAAAGGTTATGCATTGTGAAATTGCTTATGATGTCTCAGAAAAACTGAATAAGATCTATGAAGGAGATTCCAAGGTGAAGTTGACAAAGCTACAAATACTGAGAGCTAAATTTGAAAGCTTGCAGATGACTGAAGAAGAAAAAATTGCAGATTATCTTTTGAGAGTTGATGGTATAGTGAATGCTATTAAGGGAAATGGCATAGATTTGAAAGAAGATGTTGTGTTGAAAGTTATTAGGTCTATGAAAACTAAATATGATTCCAATGTTGTATGTTATGGTTGTCATTGATTTCAACACTATTAGTATTGATTTATTGAAGGTTGTATATGTCGAGGATATTGAGAAAATTGTTAAAGAAATAGTTACAGGTTGATAGTAGAATAGTAAAGGTCATGAAGGTGTCTTTCTCTATAAGTTGAAGATTAGTCACTGTGGACTAAAGATTTTATTGTTGATTGTATCTAGTTTATCCACCAAAAGTTTTAGAGGTCTACATGAAGATTTAATTGTGTTATGAATAGTTGTGTTCTGACAGTTTTTATGTGGCTTCAGTTAGTGTTCCTAATTGAAGTTGATTTGATTTTGGTAATTTTAGTTATTGTGGATTCTTCTCTGATGATTTGTGCTACTTTTGGATGCTTCTAGATAATTCTCTATCTTTTTTGCATGTCCACATTGATCGGTGTGCTCATGGTTGTTGATTTTTCTCTTGTGTGTTTGAGTTTTTATGTTCTTGGCCGACATGGTGGTTGTAACGTATTGTTAATCCTTAGGGTTTAAATTTGAATGTTTGGTGCACTTGAGGATGTTGTTTTGGGCCACCACATAATATTTCCGCATGGTATTTGATTCACATTGAAAATTTACTTGTAAATTTTTGCCGACATTGTGTATATGTTTTATATTTTATACTTTATTTTGGATGATGAAGTTGTAGATATATAAGAGCAGTTTTTTGTGTGAAGTTTGACAATGAATAAGTACCAAAGAAGAGAAAGGGTACAAATAGTGATCAAATCATTTAATTGCAGAGTAGAGTGTGAAGAAGTTTGAGCAAAGTGTGAAGGAGTGTTTATGTGCTTAACTGAAACTACAATTAGGCTTTTGTAGTAGTTATTTTCTCAGTTCATACCCCATGGATCTAATCTGAATTTTTGTAAGACTATGTCTTCTTTGGGTAGTGAGCCCTCTTGTATTTGAGTAGTGAGCTCTAGGTAGTGTGCCTAAATGTATGTGCATTCGCATTATTCTTCTTTATACTTTTAACAGGGTATAATATTGTGGACTAACATCCACCGTGGTTTTTCCCCTAACAAGGTTTCCACGTAAAAAATCTTGGTGTTCTCTATGTTTCTGATATGCTAATTTTTTGTGGTTTATTGTTCATTCATCAGATCTTAGATTAAAGTTAAGTTAAGTTAAGTTTGAAAAGTTTAAATATTCTATGACAACTAATTCACCCCCCTCTCATTTTTTTTTCCTTTCTTTTCCAACAATTGGTATTAGAGTAGGTTCCTCTGAAGAAATTTAAAAGCTTGAGGTGATCCAAGATGGCATCATAGAAGAAGGACAGTCCTACATTTGATGGAACAAAATACTCTCTATGGAAAGCCATAATGGAGTGCCATTTGAGGTGTATTGGTGAACCTTTCTGGAAGATTACAAAGAACAAATATAATATTCCTCAAAATGGTCCTTCCACTCTTGATGAGAATAAAGAGGTTGAGATTACATCATGGCTATTGAAGCTTTGCTAAGTGCTCTGAAGGATTTGGAAATAACAAATGTGATGGATCTAAAGATAGCTCATGAGATCTAGAAGAAGCTAGAGACTTTGTATGAAGGATATGCATTTGTGAAGGACACTAAGCTACAAAGCTTGAAACACAAGTATGAAACCTTGAAGATGGGTGAAGATGAAAATATTTCTTCTTTTATGCAAAGAGTAAATGAACTTGTGGTGGGTATTAAATGTGTCGGTGGTACCTTGGATGAATAAGAAATTGTAGCTAAAGTGCTTAGATCATTGCCTCCCTCTTACAAATCAAAGGTTCATGCTATTGAAGAGCTCATAATAGTGACAAATGTGACAAGACATATGTTGATTGGTAAACTTGCTACTTTTGAGTTGAGTGAATTTGGTGATTCTACCCCCAAGACTGAATCTGCATTTAAGGCCTCTGTATCCAGAAGAAACAAGCAAAGATATGATCCGGGAGAAAGTTCTAGAAATACATTCAAGTATGAGGAAGAGATGAAACAACTTGAAGATGAAGAAAGAGAGGTAGAAGAGCTAGAAGCATTGATTGTCAAGAAAGAAGGAAAGGAAAAGGTAAGTATAAAGGAAAGATGCCTATTAAATGTTTCTCCTGCAGTAAAATAGGTCATTTTGCATCAAGGTGTCCTGAAAGAGTTCCTAGGTCTAAGCCTAACAAACCTAGATTTCAAAAGAAATGCTATTATGTTGAAGAAGGTGTGACTGATGAAGATTCTGATAAATAAAATGGCAATGAAGATGAATGGGTTTTCATTGCTATCAAGGAAAATAGTCTAATGGCTACTAAATCTACTAAAGTTGAGAAAGCTCTTGCAACCCGAATTGAAGAAAAGGATGAGTGTGTTATTGACAGCGGATGCTCACATCATATGATTGGTGACAAAAGAAAATTTATAAGTCTAGAGAAATATGATGGTGAGGTTGTAAGATTTGGAGATAACAATGTTGGTGTGATTCGTGGAAAAGGATCTATTTGTATTGGTGGTAAACATAACACTTATGATGTCCTTTATGTTGAAGGCTTGAAGCATAATCTGTTGAGTGTTGGAAAAATGGTGGACAAGGGTTATGATCTATAGTTCAAAGATGGAAGAATGATTGTTTCAGGTACAAAGACGAGGTAATATTTTTCACTTGAGTGTTTCTAATGTAAGTTGTTTAATTGCTCAAGCAGATGAAAGCTGGTTATGGCATAGAAGGTTGTGTCATGTGATTTTTGATAACATTTTCAAGGTAAGCTCCACTCAAACAGTAAGCGATCTACCTAAGCTAGTGAAGCCTACTAACACAATATGCAAGGAATGTCATATGGGAAAATAGACTAGAGTTTCTTTTAAGAGCAAACAACATCATTCTAATGGAATACTAGAGTTGGTGCATACTAATTTATGTGGTCCCTCCAGAATCAGAAGTCTACAAGGAGAAAGGTACTTTATGCTATTTATTTATGATTATTCTAGGATGATATGGGTTGCTTTATTTAGAGAAAAATGTGAAGCATTAGAGAAATTCAAAAGTTTCAAAGCTATGGCATAGAATGAGATAGGTCTAAAGATAAAATTCCTAAGGTTAGACAGAGGTGGTGAGTTCACTTCTCAAGAGTTCAATTCTTTCTATGAAGAGCATGGAATTAGAAGACAATTATCTTCTCCCCAAACCCCTTAACAAAATGGAGTTGTAGAGACAAAGAATAGAACAATTTTGGATGCTGCTAGAACAATGATAATAGAAGGAAATTTGCATCACATCTATTGGAGAGTTGTAAACACTGCTATGTACACTCTAAACTAGGAAAATGTCAATGGTATTTCTGGTAAGACTCCTTTTGAGCTATGGTTTCTTTATAAGCCTACTGTTAAATATTTCAAGATCTTTGGAAGCGAGTGTTATATTAAGAGAGATGAGGACATAGGAAGTTTTATGCAAGGAGCGACAAAGGAATATTTCTAGGTTACTCTTCTAAAAGCATGGCTTACCGGTGCTATAATAGAAGATTGAGAAAAATGGTTGAAAGTGCAAATGTTAGAGTTGATGAGGACTCTGATAGATCATCTAGATATTGTGGATATGATTTAGATGAATAGAAAGATAGTATAGACAAAGGGAAGAAGGCTCAAACAAAAAATCAAGTTCAAATTATTCTGGTAAATCAAGAAAGTCAAGAAGGAGAGACAAGTGGAAGTGCAGAAGAAAGAATAGAAGAACTAGAAGTGCAAGAGAATCCTAAAATTATGAGGTATGTAAAGCTAAATCATTCTAAAGATAAAATTATAGGAGATAAGAATAAATGTGAGTAGACTAGAAGAAGGATTGCATAAGATTATTGTCTGATTTCTAAGACTAAACCTAACAATTTCAATGAAGCTTGTAAAGATGAACACTAGATGGAAGCTATGAAGGAAGAACTACTGAAAATTGAAAAGAATGATATATGGATTTTTGTTCCTCGACCTAAAGATAAAAATGTGATTTGTACTAAATGGGTCTTTTGGAATAAGCTAAATGAACAAGGTGAAGTGGTCTAGAATAAAGAAAGACTTAATGTAGAGGGTATTCACAAATGGAAGGTATTGATTTTGAAGAAACCTTTGCCCCTGTTGCCAGAATTGATGCTATAAGATTATTTCTTGTTTATGTTGCATATAAGAACTACAAAGTTTAAAAAATGGATGTGAAGTCAGCCTTTCTGAATGGTGAGTTACAAGAAGAGGTATATGTTGAACAACTAGATGGATTTCAACTGATTGATAAGGAAGAAATGGTTTGCCAATTTAAGAAAGCTCTATATGGACTCAAGCAAGCCCCTAGAGCCTAGTATGCTAGACTGGATAAATACTTACTAAAGCTTGCATTCAATAAAGGTATTGTTGATAGAAACTGGTATTTTAAGTTGGATCACGATAAAGAGTTGATTATTGAAGTCTTTGTTGATGACATTATTTTGGAGGAGATGATGATTTATGTATGAAGTTTGTCGATGAAATGAAAAGTGAATTTGAAATGAGTATGATTGGAGAGATGAAGTTATTTCTAGAATTGCAAGTCACTCAATTAGACAATGAGATTTTCATATCTTAGTCCAAATATGTGAGAGAGTTGTCGAAGAAGTTAGGCATGGAAGACTCAAAGCCTGTTACTGCACCCATGGTAGCCAGATGGAAGTTAACACAAAATGATGATTCTCCTAAGACAAATAAAACAAGATAGAGGTCAATGATTGGTGGATTTCTCTACTTAACACACACCAAATCAAAAATCATGAATGTTATGTGTATGGTTGCTAGATATCAAGTTGATCCGATAGAATCTCATGTGAATGCTATAAAGAAAATTTTCAAGTATCTGAAAGGAACAGTTGATTTTGGGCTTTGATATCCTAAATATAATGATCTTACTTTGAGTGCCTATACTGATGCATATTGGGCAAGAGATGTAGATGATAGGAAAATCACTAGTGGTGGTGTCCTCTTCCTAGGGAAGAAGCTAGTATCTTGGTTTAGTAAAATGCAGAATTCCATTTCCTTATCTACTGCTGAGGAAGAGTATATTGATGCTGCAAATAATTGTACTCAAGTGTTGTGGATGAAACAAATGCTGAAAGATATCAGAGTAGTATATGATGAGCTAATTTCCATATACTATGAAAACTCAAGTGCGATAAACATATCGAAGAATTTGGTGCTACACTCTAAGACCAAGCATATATCAATCAAGTTTCACTTCATAAGGAAAAAAGTGAGTGAGAAAGAAGTCAGACTAGAGTATGTGCCTACCAAAGAAAAAATTACAGACACTTTCACCAAGCCATTGCCGAAGGATACTTTTGAGTATCTCAGAGGGATGCTAGGGGTAATTACCCCTCCTGATATGAAATAGAAATGTATTTATTGCATCAATCCATGCATTTCATTATCATACTCTGATCAGAATTGATGTTTCCATGTCTACTACTCAAGTGGAGTATTTAGATGTGTAGAAATGTGGTTCAGAGCTTGTATGTGGAAGGATAATGCTTATCTTTTCCATTTATGTCAAAGGGGGAGAAGAGTCATGTGAAAATTTGGTGATTACCTAGACAAAAGAGCCTTGTGGAGAAGAAGATTATGAGTCAGAATCTAAGGGGGGGTAACTGTTGATTGAGAGTTGTGTTGATGGTGTTTTTCACATCATGTGTTTCCATCAATTCCAAAGGGGGAGATTGTTGGATGATGTGGTTGTGTTACTAATATGTGCTTTTCATTGATGTCAACACTATTAGCATTGGTGTATTGAAGGCTGTATATGTCAAGGATATTGAGAAAATTGTTAAAGAAAGAGTTGTAGGTTAACAGTAGAACAGTAAAGGTCATGAAGGTGTCTTGCTCTTTACATTGAAGATCATTCACTGTGGACTAAAGGGTTTATTTTTTAGTGTATCTAGTTTATCCACCAAAATTTTTAGAGGTCTACGTGAAGATTTAATTGTGTTATGAACAGTTGTGTTCTGACAGTTTTTATATGGCTTCAATTAGTGTTCTTGATTGAAGTTGATGTGATTCTAGTAATTTCAATTGTTGTGGATGCTTCTTTCATGATTCATGATGCTTATGGATGCTTCTAGATCATTATCTATCTTTGTTGCATGTCCGTGTTGATCAGTGTGCTCATGGCCAGTGATTTTTCTCTTGTGTGTTTGGGTTTTTATATTCTTGGTTGACATGGTGGCTGTAATGTATTATGGATCCTTGGGCATTAAAATTTGAATGTTTGGCATGCTCAAGGATGTTTTTTTGGGCCACAACATAATATTTTCCAATGGTGTTTGATTCGCATTGAAAATTTACTTGTAAATTTGGGCCGACATTGTGTATATGTTTTATATTTTATACTTTATTTTGGCCAAGTAGTTGTTGATGTAATACCATGTTGCAAATATATAAGAGCAATTGTTTGTGTGAAGTTTGGAAGTGAATAAGTAGTAGAGAAGAGAAAGTGTGCAAATAGTAATCAAATCATTTGATTGTAGAGCAGAGTGTGAAGAAGTTTGAGTGAAGTGTGAAGGAATGTTTTTATGCTTAACCATAACTATAATTAGGCTTTTGTAGAAGTTATTTTCTTAGTTCATACCCTACGGATCTAATCCCAACTTTTGTAAGATAGTGTGTCTTCTTTGGGGTAGTGATCCATCTTTTATTTGAGTAGTGAGCTCTAGGTTGTGTTCCTGAATGCATGTGCATTACCATTATTCTTCTTTATACTTTTAACAGGGTATAATATTGTGGACTAACATCCACCATGGTTTTTCCCCTAAAAGGGTTTCCACATAAAAAAAATCTTGGTGTTCTTTATGTTTCTGATGTGTTGATTTTTTTTGGTTTATTGTTCATTCATCAGATCCAACTTTAAAGTTAAGTTTGAAAATTTTAAATATTTTGTGACAACTGATTCACCCCCCCTCTCAGTTGTTTGTCCTTTTTTTTCCAACAGCTAAGATTTTCGCTATTGAAGAAGGAAGAGAAATTTATAAACTTACTCTTGATGAGGTGCATGGAATAATTACTGCATATGAGATGAGAATTCCAAGTTTTGAATCATCTAGGAGGGAAGCTACATTTAAGATTGTCAAGAAAGAAAAAGATGAATCTAATAAGAAAGACAAAGCTACTATTATTGCACCTAATCATGAAGAAACCGACGAGAAAGAAGCAAACTTCATAAGAAGGCAAAGGAGAGGATCTAGAAATTATAAAGGTGAGCTCTCTTTCAAGTGTTTTAATTGTGGCAGAATAGGTCATTTTGCTTCAAAGTTTCCATATGGTAAAGAAGATAGTTCTAAGCAAGAAGAAGATAGCAAAAAGAAGAAAACGGTTTATCCAAAAAGAACGAACTTTGGAAAGAAGAAGAAGAGTCTATACATTAATGAAGAATGTGAAGCATATGATTCTAGTGATAGTTTAGAAAAGGATCAAGATCATTCTCATGTAATGAGAGAAGATAGATGAGATTTTCTATTTATGGCTAAAGAAACTAAGGATCAAGAAGATGCACATTTTGAAGATTCACTTGAAGAAGAGGAGGCAATTGTTGATCTTGAAGGAGAATTAATCAGTGCTCTTAAAGACCTTGATGAGTTAAGAGATAAATATGATGATCTTAAGAAGGAAAACAAGAAACTAAAAAAGAATGCTCAAAATCAGATTGACAGAGTAACTCAAGAACTTGAGGAATCTAATAAGGTGATAGTTGGTCTGAAAGTTGATGTAGAAGAACTCAATAGAGTTGAAGATGTTATGAAATCTAAATTATAATTAGAGATGGATAGATGCTTTAAACTTGAGGAAGAAATAGTTTCCTTAAGAAAATAATTGGAGAAAGCTAATGAGTAGATCAATAAAGGTTTGAAGTTAAAAGGTGGTACTAATATTCTAGATGAACTGCTAAGTACCCACAATCTAGCTAATGAAGAGAAATTAGGCTTGGGACTTGCAAAAGGAAAAAATTCATTTATTGAAGCTTCTGCAAAGATCTATGAAATATTCAGAGCTAAATTAAAATCAATCCTGAATGCTAAAAAATATAACAAAGGAGAAGCCTCTGACGATGAACAAAAGTTAACTACAATTGAGAAATTTGTTAAAGAGAAGGAACCAATTAAAGGCAAGAAAGTTAACTAGTTGATTCTTGATCAGCCAAAGAAGAAGCAAAATACTAAGAGAGCAGACAATGATAGTTTTTTTGGAAAGAGACACTGCACATTGCATATGGTGTTCTCATTTATGGAAACCCTGGTCAGTGATTTGATCCGCACGTCAACATTTGATCATACCGAAAGTTTGATTGAAGATCAACGATTATCTGTCAAGCTAGAAAAAAGCATCCAACATAATTGTGGTCATCGATTCATATGCAAATTTTATGTTATCATTTTGAGTTGTGGATCTCAGGGATGTTTTTTTTATGTATGATCTATGTTATCTTTGAATCTTAGAGCCTCGTATCAATTTGTGTGCAAGTTAGAAGATCTAGTTGATTTATTTTTTAGTTTAACAATGCAAGAAGACTGACTAAGTGAATGTAGTGTGTTGCAGATATTTGAGGGGTAATTGTTTAAGTTTTTTTGTGTTCCAGGATATTGGTTTGGGTCCTCACTATGTTGTGGCCGAATTTCATTGGTGCACATTGAAAATTATTTGTGGATTGAGCTGAAAATTTGTAAATATTTTATGCTTTATTGAAGTCGACATGCAGTTGATTTAATATTTAGTTGCGGATATATATAAGAGATCATTTATATCATTTGGATGTATGTACGAAGTGTGTTTATGTGTGATACGAAAGTCAGAAGGATTGTAGAGTGATTATGCACAGTTTCACTTGTGCAATAAAGGATTTGTGAACCAAATTAAAGCAGACACAACAAAAGAGAAAAATCAGATAGAAGGTCAAGAAAGTGATTAATGTACTTAATCGGAACTATAATCAGAAATTAGTAGATGTTATTCTCTTAGTTCAAATCTTGTGGATGTATTCCAAATATTTTTGTAAGAATGTGAGTCTTCTTTTGTATTTGAGTAGTGAGTTATAGGCAATGTGCCTGAATGCATTTGCATTCCCTTTGTAAAACATTATTTCAGAACTTAATCGGAACTATAATCAGAAATTAGTAGATGTTATTCTCTTAGTTCAAATCTTGTGGATGTATTCCAAATATTTTTGTAAGAAAGTGAGTCTTCTTTTGTATTTGAGTAGTGAGTTCTAGGCAATGTGCCTGAATGCATTTGCATTCCCTTTGTAAAACATTATTTCATTACCCAGATAATATTGTGGATTGACCTCCACCGTGGTTTCCCCCCTAACAAGTTTCCCATGTAAAAATCCTTGTGTTATGGTTGCTTGTTTTATGTTCATGCATCTTTATTTTGGTTGAATGTTATAAGTGCTTTAAAGATCATATTAATAAAGTTTAAAATTGCAAAAAAATGACTCACCCCCCTCTCAGTGTTCATTGATTCCAACAACTGGTATCAGAGCCTAGTTCCTCAAAAGAAGTTTAAAAGCTTGGGGAAGATCTGGGAAAGTGATTCAATAGATTCAAGCAATCTTCAACAACAACTTTTGGTGGCACTAGATGATCTTGATCAGTCCAAATCTGAAGTTTGGTAGTTTCAGGCAAGCCTCATCAATGTTGAGAAATTAATTCAATCATTGAAATACAAAATCAATGAGTCAAGGGAAAAGAGAAAGGAGCTATGTGATCAACTTAAGCAGGAAAGAAAGTAAAATCATGGAAGATCAACACCTAAGTCAAGCCTTGAAGGAATAGATAGAAGAATGTGAAAAGTTCACTGTAGAAAATGTTGTCCTAAAGCATGAGATGGAATCTATTGTGATGAGGATGACAAAGGAAATTGAAGACAAAAAGAAGAATGAAGAGAAGCTTACTTAGTCCTTGAAAGAAAAATATGAAGAATGCAGTCAAATTAATAATGGATTCAATTAGTTGGAGCTTGAATTGGAACAATCCAAAACTAATGAAGAAGAGATTGAAAAGAAGATTGTTGATCTCAGAGATGAACCTTCTATTGCAAATGAATTGAAGGAGAAGTTGAAGATTAGCTCAACCAGGATTGATGAACTGATTGAAAGTCAGAGGATGGAAGTGACAAGTGAGGTCTCGGATATGAGAAAGGAGAAGGTTTTGGATCTAGGAGGTTTAGGCAAAGAAATCAAATGAACAAAGTTGGAAGGTATCTGGTAACACAACCTAATGCTCAAAGATTCAATGGTTACTATTTTTTTTGCAATAATTTTGGTCATATGGCTACTCAATGTAGAAGTAGAATGAATTCAAGTGGTCCATCATTCTCTAGTCAGTGTTTCAATTGTAATAAGTATGGTCATAATTTAAATGAATGCAGAAATATGTCAAAAAAAATTCTCAATAGATATGTCAGATGTTATACATGCAATAGATTTGGCCATATTGCTAACCAATGCCGATCAAGAGAAAATTAATGGAGCAACTAGTCTGGACAAAGAAATGTGGTGTGCTACAATTGCAACAAATCCAATCACATTGCTAGATTTTGTAGAAGTAGAAAGGGTCTAGTAAATCAAGGAAAAAATATGTAGAATGATGAAAAGGGAAAAGGAAAAGTTACTACAAAAGAGATCAGGAAGAAAATGAAGAAGACATGGGTGAAGAAGAGTCCTTCTATTGTAGGAAATGATTCCACACCAAAATTTGAAACTGGTAATTCCTCTAGGAATTAGTTTAAGGCCTCTGTCCTAGGGGGAGTTCTCAAGAAAATATTCTCACCCCCTTGTCGATAGTTGGTACCAAAATGTGGTAAATTTCAATGATTGCATTAGTGATGTGCAGATGTTTTGGAATTTCTTGTGGAGAGAATTTATGCAAACTTGAAGGTCCGCAAAAGAATTTTCTTTCACAGTCTATGAAAACAGGGTATCTGGATGACCTAGGGAAAAAACATTTATTGCGATGAAAAAGTTAGGTGCACGAATGATAAAAAATAATTCCTATTACTCATTTGTCACATTGCATCTTGAGAAGAAGAAGGTTGGAGAGCTCTGTAGTGAAATTTGGCAAAGATACAATTCTGATGGAGATTTGACGATCAAACCCTAATCTGGTGAAAGGTATTTATCTGAAAACTTGTGAACTTGAAAATTCTAGAAATGGTTGCTCCATTAGTAGTTGATATTAAAGATAGGCCTCATCCGAAATTCAAATGGCACCCCTTAAAATCCATCGAAACAAAACCTTTAGGTGCATTTTCTTATGTTCCATACAACATTTCTCATATCAAAGATATTAGGGCATACATTCATACAAATGTTGAAGAATTAGGAAGCTCCCAGTTGTTGAATTTGTATACCAATCACATTGTGGGAGAATATTTCTATGTAAAACCTGAATTTAAAACTTTGGAAGAGAATAAATTCATGCAGATTGTGAAGTTTCTCGTATTCGAAGAAAATGACTGGGTTCAGTACATATTGAGTTGATTGCATGTTGAGTTTATGTGGTTAAGTCAGCCTTTTAAGATCACAAAGGAAGCTATTAGGACTATTACTAGTTTAAATTCATCCAGTGGGTTGCCGAAATTGAAATTTGTGAAGAATCAAACAGTCATAGATGGAACTGGTTGAGTGTTTGACAAGAGAGCTATGACAATTGCTGATATTATTGAAGTAGATGTCATATTTTCCTCTATGGTTATTGGGTATAATATTTATCACTCCAGGTGGGACAATTTTGTATCTATTACAACAATCTATGCAACATATTAGATGGTCAAAGAGAATGCAAAATATGACTTGTGTGAGTTACTCTGGAGCCAGTTAATTGTGAATCTTGGAAAAATTAAGAAAGATAAGAAGAATTCCTTCAAGTATGGTAATTTGTTGTTGTGTTTATTCTTCTATTTCATGAATGAAGTTCTGGGAGTTGGAAAAGTGCATTGGCAAGGTGATAAACCTATAAATATTCAAATTAGAGACATCTTGTATGGAATTGGTGATTGTAAAGCTAGAAAAAATCCTATCTAGGGTTATTTTAAGAATTTTCATAATGAAATGCAAGCCAGTGAAAGGATTCCTACTTCTATTGTGGAGAAGTATAAGGATACAATTTGCTTCATGGGTGATATTTATCAATGTTTGATGGAAACTGTTGATCCTAGAATAGTCTAGATAATGCCTATGGGTTATGAGATTGAGGAATATATTTTGGAGCTATATGCTCAACACTTGTTGAGTAAACCTCAGGATTCAACAAAAGAAAGGTTTGGCACCTTTGAGCAAAAGAATATGGAAGTTCATAGACAATTGAAGAAGCCAATGATAATCCAGAAAGTAAGAAAAGAAGTGGAAGCCTTTGTAGAAAGCATGGGTATATTAGCTAAAGTTGTAAGGGAAGCTAGGAGGAAAAGAGAACACACTGAAGCAGAAGAGCCAACTAGAATTGAGTTTGCTAGTTCGGAAGCACCCTCTACCAGATCTAGATCCAAAAGGAGCTCTACTCTCTAATTCATTCCTGCAAAGAAGTCAAGTCCTATGAAATCTCAAGTCAAAACATCTAGTAGAGAAGTAAAGAGCGAGAAGGAAAAGAGCACAAGAGTCTATGTTGTTATTTCTGAAGATGAAGAAACTAAATCTGATGAGGAGGTAAGAGAAATTAATCATAAGTGCTCAAAGGCAACAAAAGTCAATAAGGATAAGCCCTTCGGTGAAGAGAAATCAAAGAAAAAGATGAAAATTGACAAACCAGGTATGTCTGTAGATGAAATGGAAAAATATTTGATTAAGGATGGTAATCTTAGACCTCTTTGTGAATTGTATGACACCTTTGATAGTGTCGGTCAAAGAATTTTTGAGGAAGCCACAATAAAGTACTTGAATAATTTTGATATGACTCTCATTGAAATAATGTTTGATTTACCCAAAGGCCTATATGAAGTCTTATAGATGAGGAGAGTGAATGCAAGAACTGAAGAAGAGAAAATGAGAGAACAAATACTTACTGATCTGTGTCCAGTGACGTCTATAGAAGAGATGAAGAATATTCTCAATAAAGCTAAAAGGTATTTTAAGATAAAAACAAGGGTGAACAAGTTGATGATTGGACAAATTGAAGAAGTTGCAATGGAAACTAAGAAAATTCTTAAGGAAATTATGTTAAAGAACATATACAATGTTATTTCTGAAGAAGTGCATGTTGAAGATGCTCCATCTGGTCTGGTAACAGAAGAAGGAAAAGAAGATACATTTGACGATACTCTGAATCCTCTAGACATACATGACATTGGAATTGCTATGGAGACAGAAGCTCCTAAAGAACTATCGGGCGAAGAAGTAGAGATTCCTGAAGCCAAGGAAGAATCAATGATTGAAGAGAAGAAGGTTGAAGCAAAGGAGGTTCATGTGGAAGCAAGAGACACTACAAATATAGTGAAGGATTTTTTGGAAGAGCCACAAGAAGAATTTGATCCTGAATTGATTCAAGGTCCTATCAACTTGGCTACTTTATCACCCATTGAGAAACTAAAAGTTGCATCATTTGCTCAAGCCAAGGCAAGGGAAGAGATTCTGAAATCTCATATTGAAGATAGTGAGTTGTTAAATCTTTCATATGGTATTTTGGAGAAGATTATGCCTTCATATGTCAAGGATTCATCTAATTCTCCATTTGGTCAGTTGAAGAAACTTGTCAATTTTGTAAGTACTCACTTTGAGTCACTTGAGATGTTAGTTATGGATAAGGTTCAAAAGCAGTTTGATGCTAATAGGTTTGGTAGATTGAAGGGAATGATTGCTAATGATAAATATTGGTTAGCTACATGTGTAAAGAATATTCAAAGTGCTTTTTCTGAAGGTGGAAACATTTATAATTCATGTTTATCTTTGTCTAAGTTCACTGAGGACATTCAAAAGAAAATGAAAGAGTATGAGAAACAGTCAACAGATATCTCTCAATTATTTGATCCTCTAATCATTAATGTTGGAAAGAAAGAAGGTCAATTCATATCCCTACTTGAAAATATTAAAATTTGAAGCATGAAGAAGGAAAAATTGTTGAAAGAGTATGTGATCTTAGAGGATTGATTGGTCCTAAGATGGAGACAATGCTTAATGCTTTGAAGGAAGAACAATATGCTATAGCGGTTAGTGATCCGACGAACCTTGAATCAAAAAAGATGCAATCTTATGTATTTTGTGGTCACATGACTATTTTGGAGAGTCTCAAAAAGAGTTCGGACACTAGTTTGAGCCTACTGAAGACCAATTTTGCAGACATTTTCAAGTTTATGTAAGTTGTAGAAGCAAGTTTGTACATATGCAGTTTGATCATAGAAATTTTATTTGATTTTTGGTATGTGGATTCCCGTCTTTGCCATTGATGTCAAAGGGGGGAGTGCGACAATTAAAAGTTCTTTAATAATCTTAGGGGGAGTTGTGTTTTTAAATTTTTGAATTTGTAGTGTAATTCATGTTGGTAATGATCTGACACTTAGCAATTTTTCACTAAGTGTTTCCATCAATGCCAAAGAGGGAGATGGTTGGAAAGAGACACTGCACATGTCATCTAGTGTTGTCATTGATGGAAACCCTAGTCAGTGATTTAATCTAAGGGTCAACATTTGATCATACCAGAAGTCTGATTGAAGATCAGTGATTACCTATCAAGCTAAAAAAAAGCATCCAATAGAATTGTGTTCATCAATTAATATACAAATTTTATGTTATCATTTTGAGTTGTGGATCTCAACGAAGGTTGTTTGATGTATGATCTATGTTATCTTTGAATCTTATAGCTTCATATCAATTTGTGTGCAAGTAAGAAGATCTGGTTGATTGATTTTCAATTTAACAATGTGAGAAGGCCGACTAAGTGAATGTAGCATGTTGCAGATATTTGAGGAGTAATTGCTTAAATGTTTTTGTGTTCAAGGATATTGGTTTGGGTCCTCACTATGTTGTGGATGACTTTCATTGGTGTGCATTGAAGATTATTTATGGATTGAGCCAACATTTTGTAAATATTTTATGTTTAGTTGAAGCCAACATGTGGTTGATTAAATCTTTAGTTGGGGATATATATAAGCGATTATTTATATCATTTGGATGTATGTATGAAGTGTGTTTATATGTGATACAAAATTCAAAAGGATTGTAGAGCGATTATGCATCATTTCACTTGTGCAATAAAGGATTTGTGAACCAAATTAAAGCAGACACAAGAGATGAGTAGAATCAGACAAAAGGTCAAGAAAGTGATTAATGTGCTTTACCGAAACTTTAAGCAGGAATTAGTAGATGCTATTCTCTCAGTTCAAATCTTGTGGATGTATTCCAATTTTTTTTGTAAGACAGTGAGTCTTCTTTTGTATTTGAGCAATGAGCTCTAGGCAATGTGCCTGAATGCATGTTCATTACCTTTGCAAACACTTATTTGAGTACTCAGATAATATTATGGATTGACCTCCACCATGGTTTTTCCCCTAACAGGGTTTCCACATAAAAATCCTTGTGTTATGGTGTTGTGGTTGCTTTTTTTATGTTCATGCATCTTTCTTTTGGTTGAATGTTATAAGTGCTTTAAAGATTAGATTAATAAAGTTAAAAATTGTAGAACACTGATTCACCCCCCCTCTTAATGTTCCTTGATTCCAATAGGCTTCATAAGAGTACACTATCTAAGGACACCTTGACAAAGGAAATATCCTCATCTAGTCAAAGGAAACACCATGACCAAGTACTCTTCATATTTTAATGGTTATTGTTATACTTGTAACAATTTTGGTCATAGGGATAGAGAGTGTAAAGTCATTCCAAGGAGAACTACAAATTTCATAAGTAAAAATCCATTCACTCTTTTAATTGATATGAATGTAGTTTGTTTCAATTGTAATAATTTCGGTCATATAGATAGAAATTGTAGAGAAAAATTTGTAAGACTAAATGCTTATTCTGAGAAGAATAAAAAAACACCTCCCAAAGATGAAAAGAAAACTGAGGTCCTTGAGAAAAAGGAAGAAAAAGTTAAAAATAAACCTAAGGTATGGAAAGAGAAAAATCATAATTCTACTAAGTCTATGATTGCCCAAATAGCACTACATGCAAAGGAACAAGATCTAGGGATAATTGATAGTGGCTACTCCAAGAACATGACTAGAGATAAAAATAAATTCATTAAACTTGAAATGAGAAAAGGAGGTACAGTAAGGGTAGGTGATAATACTACTATTAAAATTCATGGTAAACGAATTCTAAGCATAGATGGGAAGAACAAAACTAAAGATGTGCTTTATGTTGAAGGTCTAAAACATAATCTTCTTAGTGTCAGCCATATGTTTGATAATGGATACAAAGTTATATTTGATTCTAAAGGCTACAAGATAAGAATGAATGATTTAACAATTGCTCAAGGGATAAGGACTGATAGTAATCTCTATAATCTATGCGAAGTGGAAGGCAAAACATGTCTAATTAGCCAAGTAGATGAGATTGGCTATGGCATAAAAGACTAGGACATGTAAACTTTGACAATTTGGTAAAGATAAATTCAAAAGGATTAGTTAGAAATATGCCTAAGATTGCAAAGCTTGATAATATCATCAACCAAGGATGTTAGCAAGGAAAGAAAATGAAGTTTAAGTTTCCTACAAAGGATTATTCAACAACAAAACCCTTGGAGATAATTCATACCGATCTATGTCGTCCAATGAGAACAAGGGAGTTTAAAGGGGAAAGATATTTCATGTTGTTGATTGATGATTATACCAGAATGGCACGGGTCAAATTTTTGAAGGATAAAACCGAAGCATTTGAAAATTTTAAAATCTATAAGAAGCTTGTAGAAAATGAGACTAGGAGAAGAATCAAATGTCTCAAATTAGATAGAGGAGGAGAATTTATGTCAAGTGAATTCATGGGATATTGTAAAGATCATGGAATCAAATTCCAGTATTCAGCCCCAAGAACACCATAGCAAAATGGTGTGGTAGAGAGAAGAAACAGGATTGTGAAGGAGATGAATAGAGCCATGTTGAATGAGGAAAAATTAATAGATACATTTTGGAAAGAAGCAATACAAACTGTTGTATACATTCAAAACAAAGCTCTTATTAGATTTAATAGTGATAGAAAACCATATGAATTATAGTTCAGTAGGCCTAAATCAGTCAAGCATTTTAGAGTATTTGGAAAAAAATGCTATATCAAAAGAGAAGTTGAAGATCTAGGAAGCTTTGAGTCAAGATGTGATGAAGGGATATTTTTTAGGGTATTCCAATGAAAGAAAAGTATATAAATGTTACAACAAGAGATTGCATAAAATTGTAGAGTGTACATGCCAAGGTTGATGAAAGTCAAGTCAAGTCTAGCAGAAACAATCTTGAAAGAGAATCAAATGATGACGATATAGGTGAAATAGAAGAAGAATAAGAACATGAAGAATATAATGAGCAAGAGGTTGAACATGCTCCTGTAAAATATGTGCAAAAAGATCATCCAACAGATCAGATAATTGGTGACAAGAATGAAGGTGTGCAGACTAGAGCAAAGAACAAGGAACAAGTGAACTTTTCTCTCTTATCTCAGATTGAACCAAAAATATTTGATGAATCCAGTAAAGAAGAAAGTTGGGTAAAGGCAATGGAAGAGGAACTCAATCAAATTGAAAAGAAAAAAAACATGGGAATTGGTTCCTAGACCATCAAGCAAGAATGTAATAGGCACCAAACGGGTATTCAAAAATAAGTTGAATGAAGATGGAGTTGTTGTTAGGAAAAAAGAAAGGTTAGTATGCAAAGGATATGCGCAATTAGAAGGTATTGATTTTGAAGAAACATTTGCTCTAGTTGCAAGATTAGAAGCTATTAGGATGTTTCTTTCATTTTTTTTGTATGAAGGATTTAAATTATATCAAATGGATGTCAAATCTGCATTTCTACATGGAAACCTTGAAGAGGAAGTATATATTGAGCAGCCAAAAGGTTTTCCTCTATCAGAGGATGATGATTATGTCTATAGATTGATAAAATCATTGTATGGTTTGAAGCAAGCCCCAAGGGCTTGGTATTCAAGGTTGGATCAGTACCTGCAATAACAAGGATTCAAGAAAGGATGTGCAGATAGCAATCTATATTTCAAATTTGAAGGTGAGCACATGATTGTTGTGGTAGTATACATAGATGACATTATGTTTGGTGGTATCCATGATCAAATGTGTAAGATATTTTTGACTCACATGCAAGAGGAATTTGAAATTTCCATGTTAGGATAATTCATATTTTTTCTTGGTTTGAAAATTGTACAAAATAATAAAGGTATATTTATATCACAAACCATGTATGCAAAGGAAATTCTTAAAAAATTTGGCATGGAGGATTGTAAACCAGTCAGTACTCCCATAAATACTAGCTGCAATTTGAGTAAATCAGATAAGTCACCTGATGTAAATTAGACTTTGTGTAGATCAATGATTGGAAAATTTCTATATCTAATTACATCTAGGCCTGATATAATGCAAGTGGTTTGTATGGTAGCTATATTTCAAGAAACACCAAAAGAATCAAATGTAAATGCAGTGAAAAGCATATTTAGATAAATTAAAATCACTATTGACTATGGCTTATGGTACCCCAAAAGAAAATATTTCACTTTAACAACATAGATGCAAATTGGGCAAGGAGTGTGGATGATAGAAAGAGTAATAGTGGAGGAGCTTTCTTTTTGGGAAATATACTAGTTTCTTGGATGAGTAAAAAGCAAGAGTATGTCACCCTTTTTACTATAGCAGCATAATATGTAGTAGCAGCTACGTGTTGCACTTAGGTCCTTTGGATCAAGCAGACATTAAAGGAAATCAAGGTAGAGTACAATGAGCCTATTTCGATTCTTTGTGACAACTCAAGTGCCATTAATATCTCAAAGAATCTAGTGATGGACTCCAAAAAAAAGCACATATCAATCAAGTATCACTTCATCGAAGAAAAGGTTGTAGATAAGGAACTCAACATGGAGTATGTTCCTACCAAGGAACAAGTGGCTGATATATTTACAAAGCCACTTCCTACACAACAATTTGAATATTTGAGGCAAAATTTGGGAGTAGTTTCTCCCATCACATATCACTAAACATTAGTGATAAGGAATTTATCAAGGGGGAGCTTCATTGATCACTTCTTTAATCCTGGTTAAGAATAATGTGATCAAATAATGTAAAATATTGTTTTACAATTTCTAACAATTGATGGTTCCAAAGTTTTTCAAAATTGGAGCATTTCCTCAGGGGGAGTGTACCCTTTTCCATTAATGTCAGAGGAGAAATTGTGATGAAAAATAGAAGCTTCCTAAGAATAGAAGACATGTATTTCATAGGGGGAGTTGTTGTGTTATAGTGTGAATAATCAAATTGGTGCAGAGCTTCAATGGTACCTGGTTGATTAGTTATAGTTTTTCCATCAATGTTATGAAATAACTTGCACAATAGAAGAATATGATATGAAATATGTTGAAAATACTTGATAATAGTTGAGAATAACAAGCCACTTTGAGATGGAAAACCTCCAAGTATCTCTAATAAGAACGCACTTCACAATCTCATGGTGAAATAAGACTCACAACCTCCTATATATATCTATTTATACCTAGGATATCACCTAGGGTTACCCAATGAACTAAATAATAATATAATAATGATAACATGTCTTAATTAGGAGTTAAGATAGCCACAAGCCAACTATTCATAACCCAATGTACACCAATATTAAGGGCGTAGCATGCCCCCCTTCTTCAAAGAAGCATTATCCTCAATCCTAATCATGTTTGGATTCTTTTAGATGAACTCCTCATCCTCCAATGTGGCATCTTCAACTAGTAAATTATTCCATTGGATGAGATACTTAGTCAGATTTTTATTCCTCAGCTCTGATACCACTTGTTATGAAATAACTTGCATAATAGAAGAATATGATATGAAATATGCTACAAATACTTGATAATAGCTGAGAATAACAAGCCACTTTGAGGGGGGAAACCTCCAAATACCTCTAAGGAGAACACACTTCACAATCTTATGATGAAATAAGACTCACAACCTCCTATATATACCTATTTATGCCTAGGATATCACCTAGGCTGACTTAGACACCCCTATATAAGACCTAGGCTGACCCAACCAACTAAATAATAATATAATAATGATAACATGACTTAATTAGGAGTTAAGATAGCCACAAGATGACTATTCATAACCCAATGTACACCAATATTAAGGGTGTAGCAATCAATGCCAAAGGGGGAAAGTATTGGAATATAGTTTTCATTGATATCAAAAAGGGAAATCTGGAAAAGGAGATCATTGGGATGATGAAAAAGAATGAGTGTGAGAGTAGTGAATTTGATGGTAGATTCGATCTAGGTTTCTTGAGAGCTTTCCAGAAAGGTATTTTGTGGGTCTTGATGTAAATGGAGATGTCAACATTCATTTGTTCATGCTCTTGGTCTAGGGTTTATCAACTAAACCCTACATGTGCAGAAATTATAGTCATGGCATTCAAAAAAGTTCTATTTTAGTGTTGGTTGTCAATAGCAAGTAACCTGTCACATAAGTTATCACTTATGTCATTGAATTCATGAGGTTGATCGGCCCCTCTGCCTAGTGCTTCAAGGTTATACATCTCCAATAGATTAGCAAGAAAATTCAATGTTGGTAGAAGTCAAGCGGAAGTCTCTTCGACGACCCGATGATCATATATGTCAGCATGTCATGGGTTTGCAAAAGTTCACAACCTCCGCTAGAGGTTTTGAAGTTCAATTTTTTAGCAACTTACCGATGGAGCAATAAGGAGTAAGGAGAAGTTTATTGGAGTGACAACGCATGATTGTTGAGATATTGGGAGATGTCTCTTCGATGGTTCAATGTCTTCTTGTTGGCATGACAGTTTGTGGTCGGCGAGAGAATGGGGTATGTCTCTTTGACATAGGGATGGTGGCACTATGGAGATTTATTGATGAGACAATATGGTGTCGGGAAGAGTTTCATCCATGTCTCTTTGACAAATCGATAGCTATCTTATTGGTGATACATTGATGTATCAGTGAGAGTCTAGAAGAGGTATCCTTGATGGAGCGATAAGGAGTATGGAAGTGTTGTTAATGTCTCTCTAACATGGTGATGTGAAGGTGATGTTGACTGTGGGACCCAGTAAGGTTGACACGCATTGATGGTACTGTTAGAGAGTGAATGATAGGACACATGGAAGAAATCGATATTGGATGGTAACATGTGGTGACACGATGGTGTGAAAACCACTTTTTTATAGCAGCAAATGGTATCGGTGTGACAATACCATATCGATCAGAGTGGATTGAATGTCTCTTTGATAGCCTGATGGTTATCTCATTGATGTGACTTTGGTGTATTGGAAGGACATTGAAGGATGTCTCCTCAAAAAACTTAAGTTTATTCCATGGTGAGACATTGATAGTTTAGTAGGAAATTGAAGCATGTCTCCTCAATGCAGCGATACATGGAGATTAATAAGTGGGACCCAATAGGAAGGTGACGGTGTTGGACAATGATGTATGGTGACCAACGATTTCTTGATAGGAAATTCACATCCTCATTGTGAATTGTGTGGCATATGGTCCCATTTTTCTTCTCATGTAATTGAAGGTGATTCATATCCAAGAGAAAGGTTAACTTCGATGAGACTTTAGTGAATGTATCTTCAACAAACCAATACATGATCATGTCAAGGGAATAATGCAAGATTGACAATGGTGATTTCATCGACTGATTATCCAATGGTCAGGATTTAAAGGCATGTCTGTAAACGAGGATCGTAGGGTCAAGGCACGAAAGGAGAAGATCGACGAACAAAATTCAAAAATAGACATCTACAATGGTCTAGTCCATGTGAACATGGGTTATGACTGAAAACTGACACAAGAGATAGAATTAATTTGTATAATTGTCTCAATGACCAAACTTGAAGATTTGATCTTCATACAATGGAACATATTGCAAAAGTGATTGAGATCAAAATCAGATCAAAGGATCAAAAGAGAGCATTAAATGCATAATCATATTTTAGCGTTTGACAGAGAGAAGAAAGGAAAATTCCTTGTATCATAAATAAATGTTGTGTGGATCGATGTAGAGGTAGCTCGCTGATGAGGTTTGTAAGTGAATAAAATTCTAATAGGATGAAGGAGCTGATCTGGATGATGTAGTGGATCTCGAGAAAATGATTGTAGGCTGGGAAAGAAGGAAGACAATCAAGTATTTATGTGTGGTTGAGTCTGCAATTAAGAAGTGAAGTCTACTAGTGCACATAGCATTGAACAGAGAGATGTACAACTAAGAATATGATAGAGAAGGAAGTGCAGAGTAGAGGAGAGTGTATAATAGAGGCATGTGTTGCTAAGAGTGTAGCTACAACAACAGAGTGTAAGTTGCATTAAGTGCAACAATGTATTGCATGCAATGCATCTCAAGTTTATGTAGAACCACTTATATGCATATTTGAACTTGTAATTCTATAAGAGGTTGTAGACTCCATTTTCACTAAGTTGTAGCTCAAATAAGGGTGTTGTAGCATCCTTGAAGTTGTTGCTTCTAAAATAGGGAGTTGTTGCTTCTAAAATAGGGATTTGAAGCTTCCTTGGGGTTGTAGTCCTTATAACTTGTAACTAAAATTTGATGCTTGTGAGGCTGGATTAGGATAGTAGATCCTAACACCATTTCTCACCATGGTTTATCCCATCTTGGGTTTTCCACATATATCTAGTGTTATGTGTTGAACTCTCTTGTGCTTGTACTTATTATATCTATTCATGTTTCAATTTTTACATCTAAGTTTAAGGTTGAATATGCAAAAATATTTTAAGGACTAAATTTTTTAATACCTATTGATTCACCCCCCTCTCAATATATCATTGTGTTTTAATAGGGTTTCAGTTGCAATGCAAATAACGTCTCCCATCAGTCTAGTTCTAGGGAACTGGCCGAGTCCTCTAATGGCCACATTCATCGTATGCATGTACTTCAGTCAAACCAAATGTTTGATCACTTTCACTCCTCAATCATGCCACCTAGAAGTGTGAATCACGTTGTAGATGAAACACTCCAAAATATCAACATTATGCATGTGGACTTGGTTCAAGAATCTCTCTTCTAGGATATCAAATAACATTTCTTCCTCCACCTTTCTTTGGATAATGAAGACCTCCTTCAATTGATCTGACACCAACTTGAAGAAGGGACTACACTTGACTTCTTCGATCACTATGAAGTCATTCATTGAAGCAACATCACTTTGTGCACTTGCTATCTTAAGAATTTCATTTGGTTGGTAAAATGTGGTTATTTCCAAAAAAATTATAGAAATCAAGGAGGAATATCTGAGTTGGATTTCATTAGGACTTGGCAATTGAAAAGAAAATGACATGCAATCAATTAAATGTTGATGTGATTATAATTTATTGAATTCCTAAGTTGTTTCTCCATCTTGATAGTTTGTGCATGTGGGCATGTGCTAATGTGGATTTGTCACATAATTCGGCCCCTGGGAACTACATCAATTGCAAATATAACCTATTATGGGGCAATATTTTGAGAAAGAAATGCTTGAATGACTGTCAAAGATCATATTAATGGGAAAATATAATTATGATTATTCTTGATCATTAAAGTTCTTACATTTGTTGTTTTCTAGGGTGAGCGATTAGCTGGTAACAAACTATTGCTCTACTAGGCAACCGTTTTGGTAACTACCAAGATTTGGAGATCTATTTTTATATATGTTGATTGAGAATGAGTTTGTAGCGATCTATTTTTTCTCGAAGTACACTGTGGTGTAATAAGGGAACATGAACATTTTATTTCTAAATTTATTCATGTTTGCAATGACTTCCAATCTATGAGTTGTGAGTTGAGTATAATGTATACTATACCAATCTTAGGGTTGTGTAGGTGACTTGAGAATTCTTTCTATGGTATGTCCTCTCATCATTGTATTCATTTATTATGATCATAATACATGTCTAATAATTTTCTCTATGGATCATTGACTATCAAAGTCTTTGTGCTTAATGATTGGTGATCTTTTCAATTTGCTCACACTAATTTCATTTTTATGAATTAGTGTTTGTTTCCGTTTATTTCTTTTGGGTTAAAAACATACCTAGAATAAATCTAATCACACAAGGGATCTGTACCACTAAGATTTAGAGGAAAGTCACAAATGCAAATGTGACCTTTCCAGAGTTATGTGTTGTTGGCCCTTGAGCACCTTGGGGAATAGAGTTGAATTTAAGATATAATAATAAAAGTGACAATTCATTCACTAATAACATGTCAATTTTGATGTGGGTGTATAGACCACACGTAGGTTGGTTAGAGACTTAAGTGTCTCACATCTGAAGTATACCTCTAGTGTTCACTGACCTCCTAGAAAGTCATTGTTATTACAAGCTATACTTTTTTATCGTATTTTATTATTGGTGCAAGGGATGCATATTATACCCTGAGTTATGTTGCAATAATAGAGAAAGGAATGAAGGTGTTGTCATTGATGTCAACTCGTCAACTAGATATCTACTAGTTATTGTTGGATGTATATGTTGGGGATATTGAGAAAATTGAATTAAAGGAAGATTACAGGTATTCAGTTGTTGCTCTGGATAATGATTTGGTATTTGCCCCTATGTTTGTGCAATTCAGATATGTTGATCATGGTTGTTGAAGGTTGCTATATCCAGATGTTTGGCTATTGGTTTGTTGTGAAGTCTGAGTTGTGTTCACTAGTTGTGAAATATGTTTTTTGTATTCTAGTTGAGCTCTGGGAGAAAATTTGTTGGTCTGGATTTCTCTTTGATGAAGTATTTTGACTTGTGGTTCTAGAGTTAAGATGTTATGACTGCACTAAAGATATTTTTGGTTTTTGGAAGTTTCGAGCTTAATTTTTTTCTGTGTTTTACACTAGTTTGGCTAACCGTGTGTCAAGCCCTATCTTTGAAGTTGATGCAGTGTGTTGGATCTATTTTAGGTCTTGGTGAAGCATGTGTTTGGGTCTTCCTCATTATAATTCTACCCTAGGATGTTTTGGTGCCAACCTAATTTCTACTTCAAGTTGGATGGCTAACTTTGTATCTTTTTCATGGTTGGAGATAGTATAAATACAAGATGAGCTAGTAATGAAAAATATACAAAGAAAGAAGGAAGATAAGTGAATGAGTAGACATGACTTTGATGCCATTCAGAAAGTGTGTGTGACATGTGTGTGGTAGATCAATGTGAAGCTTAATAATGAGTTACCAGATAAAGTGAGAAAAAGGAAAACTCTATCATACATGTATGGTGATCAAGTGACTGTGGTGGAATATTTTGTTACATTGGGATTGTATTCTCTTTGTAACAAGTCTTCTTTGTCTTCTTTATATCTCTGTGGCAGTCATCCCTCCAAGTTGTAGCCCTATTGGAAAGTGAGTCCTTCTTTCACACAGTGAGCCTTGTTTCAGGTAGTGAACCTTTTGTAACCGGTTTTGATATTCTCTATAGTGTGAGTTAATCCTCACCATGGTTTTTTCCTCATTGTGTTTTCCATGTAAATCTAGTGTTATTTTGTTTATGTGTTGGACTTGAGTTTTTGCATTGGAATTTGATGATCAATCATTTAAGCAGTTTTAAACATTAGTTTTGGTGATTGAATTAAAAGTTAAAATTTGTGACAATTGATTCACCCCCTCTAAAAATTCTCCTATTCAAAAATTCGTATTAGAGCTTAGTTCCTTGGAAAAGAGCTTAACTGCTTAAGGAAGGTCTAGGATGGATAGTAAAATAATCATTGATTATCCGAGGTTTCATGAAACTAATTATGGTATCTAGAAAGTATTGATGCAAGAATATCTGGTGTATTGTAGATATGATGTGAAGAAAGCTTACAAGAATCCTTACACTCCTCCTAGTAATAGTATGAGTACACCTAAAGAGATCAAAGCACATGCAGAAAACAATAAGGTGAAGTTCATCTTGAAGAATAGTCTGGTACATTTCAATTTGATTAAGGTTTAGAATTTGAAGATAGCTAAGGAAGTCTAGGATTCTTTAGAAAGAGCACGTGATGGTGATGAAAGAGTTAAAGAAGAAAAAATGAGAAATTTGGAAACACAGTTTGATGTTATACATATGTCTGAAGATGAAAATGTTAAAGCTTATGTACAAAGATTGGATGAGGTAGTGGCTGTAATCTGATCACTTAGAGCTACTGTAGATGAATCCAGGATTGTAAAGAATATTCTCAAAATCTCCCTAATGCTTACAATGAGAATGTGAGTGTTATTGAGTAAACAATAGATTATAATACTTGTACTAAGGATCTACTATTAGGATTTTTGACATCTTATGAGATGAGGAAGCCGAGTCTAATAAATGGAGGAAAACCAGAGACTCCTTTTAAAGCTACAAAAGTTGAAGATCTAGATGAAGAAAATTTTGATAAAATAGAAGTTAACTTTGTAAGAAGAATGTGGAAAGGCTCTGGTAAGTATGAAGGTAAGTTTCCTTTTAAATTATTTAGTTGTGGAGAAATAAGTCATTATATTACAAAGTGTCCAGAAAAAGCTAAAAGGAATAAACAAAGATATGAGAAAGAAAAGAAAGGAAAGAAAATTAGCAAAGATTACTATGTGAATGAGAATGCTAGTATTTCATATGAAGATTCGGAATATGAAGATCCAGATGACAATGAATGCTTGTTCTTGGTGATTAAGGATGAACCTACTTATACTAATTTAGACAAAACAGGTAAAGGAAAGCCCTCTGAAAAAGGAGGAGAAAAATAAAGGTATGGTTATCTCTATCCTACATGCTAAAAAAGAAAATAATTTTTGGGTAGTTGATAATGGTTGTTCACATCACATGAATGGTGATAAGAGTAAGTTTGTTAAACTTGAGAAATATGATGGAGGCTTGGTTATGTTTGGAGATGATACTGGTTTTAAATCTATGGGATGGGTTTAGTAAGTTTTGATGGAAAGTGTCATATTGACGATGTTTACTATGTTAATGGTTTAAGGCATAATTTGTTAAGCGTTAGTCAGATGTAAAAGAATGTTTAAAGAGTGCTTAGGGGTCATTCAATAAGGTCTTTCAAGACCATCTTAATGTATTTGAGTCATTTTATATGTATTTGGATAAGTTATGTAGTCATTTTGTCTAATTTGCAAAAAAATGCCAAATGTTGTTAAATGGCACATGAAGAGTCAATTTTAAAATTTGTAATAAGAGTCAATGGATTTAGATTTTTTAGGGTCCATTGCGACTATCTAGTAGAATTTTAATTGTTTGGAGTGTCTTTGGAGTCAAAAATGCAAAAAATGCATATTTTGTAAAAAGTTGTTATATTGTAAAAATGCAAAAAAGTGCAAATGGTGGAGTCAAGTAGTTAGGAGGTTGGTTTTGATGTTCAAGGATTATAAACATTTTTCTGTGTTTTTTAGTGAAATTTTTTGTTCCAGAGAGTTGTACGGACTTATACGGTTTAGTACGGCCCTACAACTTACATTTATGGAAAGATAATTCAATTTATGAAATTTTTTGTTCTTACCAGAAATTTTTAAAAGGTCGTTTAAGTGGTCTAATGGTCGAATCTTCCCAGCAGCCCTGTTCAAAAATGAAGGTTCCAATTTTGAAGAAAAATTCATATCTTAAGTTTCCACCATTGAAAACTCTTGAAAATTGGTTTGTAGGTCTGTTTTAATATTTTATTTGAGATTCCAAAGTTACAGGGTTGTATGTAAATGTCTGATAAGGTTTCAAGGAGGCCCTAGGTTGGAAAAGAGTGATTTGGTGTGAATTTTTCATGAAAATGGTGGTTTAAAGCTAGGGTTTTTTAAAATAACATGAACAAAGGTTGGGTGAAGGTTCCTAATGGTTTTGCAGACCTATTTATACTTGTATGAAGTGGTAACAAAGAGAAATAGCTTGGGAAATGTAAATTTGCTTGTTGAAGGGGTCTAAATGGGCCTAAATGTTGATTTGAACAATCTACTTTTAGAAGTTCACATTTTTGAGTTGTCAAAGTTGAGAAATGGTTTTAAATCAGTCATTTGCTATTGTTTAATATGTTTTTCTGATTCTACAAGAATTTTTGTACCTTAACTCTATTTTGGTATCTTGAAATCAAGGAAATTGTCAAGGAAGTTGCCTTGTAGAATGGGTAAATGAGTTGAAACCCATTGTTGTGAAATATGTTCTAATAAGTTGAATTTTGAAATCCTTTTGCTCTGCATCACATGACTGGTGATAAGAGTAACTTTGTTAAACTTGATAAATATGATGGAGGCTTGGTTATGTTTGGAGATGATACTGGTTTTAAATCTATGGGATAGGTTTAGTAAGTTTTGATGGAAAGTGTCATATTGACGATGTTTACTATGTTAATGGTTTAAGGCATAATTTGTTAAGTGTTAGTCAGATGTGCAAAAAAGGATATGATCATGTGTTTAAGGATGATAAATTTGAGATCCATAAAGGATCCGAAACATTGATTGCTATAGGAAAGAAATCTAAAGGGAATATTTATCAACTTAAGGGTGTTGATGGATGATGTTTTATGACTCAGAGAAATGATAGTTGGTTATGGAATAGGAGAATGTGTCACATGAATTTTTATAACTTGGAAAGGATTAGTTTTGTTCAGGCCATGAGATATTTACCATGAATTAAAAATCCTTTCAATGCTATTTGTAGGAATTGTCAGTTTGGGAAGCAAGCAAGAAATCATTACAGATCAAATGAACAATCTACTACTGGACTACTGGGTTTAGTTCATACAAATATCTATGGTACTATGAGAGTGAAAATTCTACTTAGTGAAAGGTACTTTATGCTTTTAATTTCTGATTATTCTAGATATACATGGGTTACATTTCTTTGAGAGAAATAAGATGCATTTGATAGATTCAAGGCATTCAAGGCTATGGTTGAAAATGAAGTGAATTTGAAGATGAAATGCTTAAGATCTAATAGAGGTGGAGAATTCACCTTCCATGAGTTCAATATATTTTTTGAAGTGCATGGAATAAAGAGACAACTATCTCCTCTGAGAACTCCTTAGCAAAATGGAGTTGTTGAAAGGAAAAATAGAATAGGTCAAGAGGCTACTAGTCAATGATTATTGAATCGGAATTACCAGAAGGATTTCAATTAACAAATCAACTAAATATGTTGTGCAAATTGAAGAAAGCTTTATATGGATTCAAGCAAGCTCCTAAAGCTTGGTATGCAAGGTTAGATAGGTATTTGATTCAGAAAGGATTTACCAAAGGTACAACAGACAATAATTTGTACATTAAGATTGAAAATGACAAAATATTGATTTTAGTTGTATATGTTGATGACACTATCTTTGGAGGAAATGAAAAGATCTGCAAGATGTTTGCAGAAAAGATGCAAAAAGAATCTGAAATGTCTATGTTTTGGGAGATTAATTTTTTTCTTTGGCTACAATTAATCAAACAAACAAAGGAATTTCCATTTCACAATCTAGGTATGTCAAAGAGATGTTCAAGAAGTTTCAGATGGATGGTTCCAAACTAGTAAGTACTCCCATGGTGACTAGTTGCAAATTGGGTAAAGATGATGATTCACCTAAGGTTTATCAGAGAAATAAAGATCTATGATTGGTGGACTACTATATTTGACTGCTACTAGACTGGATATTATGCATGTAGTATATCTTGTGGCTCAATTTCAAGAAGATCCAAAGGGAACACATGTTGCTTCTGTTAAAATAATATTTAGATATTTGAATGGCACTCCAGATTTTGGATTAAGGTATCCTAAAGATACTGGATTTATACTTAGTGCATATACAAATGTGGATTTTGTTGGATGTGTAGATGATAGAAAGAATACACCTGGTGCATTCTTTCTTGGATGTAGATTGGTGGCATGGTTAAGTAAGAAGCAAGTTTCAGTCTCTTTGTCTATTGTTGAAGTTGAGTATATTGCTACTGTATCTTGTTGTACACAAGTTCTATGGATGAAACAAACATTGAAAGATATCACAGTGCTATATGATGATCCCATTTCTATCTTCTATGATAATACAAGTGTAGTTAACATTTCGAAGAATCTTGTGATGCACTCGAGGACGAAGCATATATCTATCAGATATCATTTCTTGAGAGATAAGGTAATGGAAATCAATCTTGAGTATATTCTAACAAAGGATCAGATTGTTGATATATTTACAAAGGCTCTTCCTAAAGATAATCTTGAGTATCTCTGAGAGAAGTTAGGGGTTCTTGCCCCTCCTTTTATAAACTAAGATGCATTTGGAGATGCATTAGTCTGGTGGATTCATGGTTCTATCTTTTTGGACTTATGTTTTGGTGGCTACCTCTTAGGGGGAGTAGTTAGTTTTAAGTGTTGTCATTGAGACTATTTTGTTTTCATGTCAAAGGAAGATTCAATTAACATATATATCTTTTGTCTTTTCCATTGATGTCAAAGGGGGAGAGAAAACATGTGAAAAGAAAAGAAACTTAATGAGAGAAAGTAGGCAATAAGGAAGATGATATTCTGAGGGGGAGAAGCAAAAAATATTGAGAAGTATATTCAGAACTGGTATAGTGTCTTTGATGGTTTTTCACATTATGTTTTGCCATCAATGACAAAAGGGGAGATTGTTACAAGAATAGAGAAAGGAATGAATGTGTTGTCATTGATGTCAACTGGTCAATTGGTTATCTACTAGTTGTTGTTGGCTGTATATGTTGAGGATATAGAAAAAATTATATTAAAGGAAGATTAAAGGTTGTGGACATAGAAATTGTACTCCTTTGGAGATAGTACAATCTGTGGTCTAATTTAGTCCTATTTAAGACACCCTTGCATCAATCACCCCTTAAAAACTACATTTATAGGCCCCTAATGCTCATTATTTTGGAATTTAAGGCCTATTCCACTCACAAATCATACAAATCCCTATAAGCAATAAACAAATCATCTAAATTCCAAAAAACCCACCTCAAAAACCCTAGTGGGAATAAGTCTCCCAGGGTGGCGACTTAGTCCCTTTTGAGGTATTTTTCACTTTTGAGTGGGAAAATCACTGACTTAATTCAAATTCCTAATGGATGTCGACCTATGAAGTTAAAATAATGAATAATTAGGTGTTGATGCCTATAAATATATGTTTTTAGGTCATTTTTCACAACATTAAGTCATTTTAAACAAGCAAATCCAAGAGTCAAGAGTCAAATATCTTTCACAAGAAGATTCATTAGTCTTTCTACAACAAAGTTGAAGCTTTAGGGCAACAATCTAGGGTTTTTGCAAGTCTTCAAGCTCACTTTTTTTCCAAGATATTACATTGCAAAAGGTTGATCATGGATTCCTATGGAGAATCATAGAGAAATCTAGGTTGAGGAGATGCAACTAGCCATCAAGTCAATCCTAAAGACTTGTTTTCAAAGTCATTCCATCTTCCATTTTCTCTCTATCTTCAGCCTAAGGAAGGATTTCATGTCATTTAGATTCATTTCTAATGTGATTTAGTGTTCTTAAAATGATTCTTGCATTGTTCTGAATCCATTTATGCATCTTATTCTTGCATATTAGAATAGGGTTGCATCTCATTTTAAAACTTCCTAGTCTTAGACATAGTTAAGGCTAGGGTTTTATGTATATTTTATCTCTTTCAAGGTTTAAATATCAACTAGGGGTTTGACCAAGGAAATCTCCCCATTAGAAATCAATTTATACTATGTTTTGCAGGTGTTTTCACATATTTGGATATGGATTTATGTTAGAAAACATAGTGCAAATTGTAGGATTTTGTTTCCACTTTCAAATTTCTAGAAACTCCAAAGTGGGCTAGGTCGCCAATAGTGGTGACTTAGTCCCACTGCATTGATTTCTTAGAGGTTCTTATAGTTTTGGGTAACCATTTGGTACAAAATAGATTTCTAAGCGGTTTCCCCAATCTGGGACTAAGTCGCCCAACTTGGCGTAAGTGTCCTAGTGGGATAGAAAATTATATTTTCTAGGAATTTTGAGACATCTACAATCTTCATTTCAGCCTTCATCAATTTCTAGTTGCACAATTTTTGTTTAGCATCTTTATCTTGTTCTTTATTGTATTCATTTAATCTTTCTGGATATCATAATGTGTTTTCGAACAACTTTCATTTCTTAGGTTTTACATTAATAATTTGTTTTCCTTTTCAATTTATTGCATTTATACATTGTATCTAGGCATAATTCATCCACCCTTGCATTTTTTTTGAGTGTATACATTTCTCATTTTGGCCCATCTTTGTCCTTTTAGGTGGACAACCCTAGAAGTGTAAGAAAGCCATTGGAAGCCAAAATCTTTGTTTACATTTTGGTGAACCCGACTTTAGAACATTTTTTATTCTAATTTCAAGTGCATTAACATCCTAGGAATAACTTGCATCAACATTGCATTCGGTTTTGCATTGTTTTGCATTCTAGGGTTTTAAAAATTGCATTAGTGAAAAGCTCATTTAGGCTTGCATTATTGCATTTCATTTCCTTACACAATAGTAAAATTTTGCATTTGAACTTTAGATTTACATGGTACAGTATAGCACACATCAGTACCCATTAGAAAATTTAGAAAAATCTCAAAAATTCCCCTACTAGGACTAATTCGCCACCCTAGGTGACTTAGTCCCATTACACATTTGCATCAGTGTTTTCAGAATTTTGTTTCTAGTTTCTTAAATTACTATTTTCTTAAGTTACTTTTCTATTTCTATTCAATTATTTTTTCGTTACATTCAAATCATTAGCATTAGTATTGTTTATTTTAATGGAAATTATGGATAGCATTAGATTTTTACAATGTTCATTTTTAGCATTAGTTCCTAGTTCATTTAGATCATATTCACCAGAAAAAGCAAACAAAAACCTCAAAACATCAAATGAACCAATAAAAAATATGCTTCACTTTAGATAAAATATATCATCCAAACCTCTTAGTAGTGATGACTTGGATAATTTAGATGAAGCTCTACAAGGCTTCCTCTCTCTAAGTTCTTCCACTAAGGCTTGTGATGACAAACCCAACCAACCAATGATAACTTATCTTCCAAACCTTTTAGTAGTGATGACTTTGATATGTTAGATGAATCCCTTGAGGACATCATCTCACAAAAGCCATCCACTAAGGTTTGTCGTGAACAACCTAAAACCAAAGATGTTAATGTTAAAGTTGTGAAAGCCAACCTCACAGACCTCGAAGATCACCTGCATGCAAATAACCTGTCACAAAAAGAAGACATTCCAGACAAAAAAACAAAGGTGCTCTAAAAGCTGAAAAATGTATTCATCTGAGAGAGAGAAATTACAATGATGAATCCTTATAAAAGGATATTGTGCAACCCTACAAGAAACCCTAATAGGTAGACATTTAATAATTAATATAATTATTAAATGTTACAAAATGCAAACTAAAGTGAAATCTTAAGAGAGGAATAAAGGTAATTTAATCAACATGATTAAATTAAAACCTTTACTCTAACACCCCCCCTTAAGATGAGCAAAAGTCCAGTTACAAACATGTGCAAGAAAGCAAAGGTAACTACAATGCAAGAAAGTAAACTTGGGTCCCGGCAACAAGGCCTGATCAAGTACCCAATTACAACCAAATCTCTGTAAAGTGGAGAAATAGAGAAAACCTCATGGGAAAAACTCTACTCCAAAAAGAGATGAAAGAAATAAATGCACTAATAACAGAAGGATAGGAGGTGGATAACATAAGACCCCCCATAGACAGCTTCTATCATATAAGTACATGTACAATGGTCTCCATAAGAGAAAAAGAAAGAGACTAGAAGGCCCCCCCACAATGAAGAAACTCTTGTCGCACATATGGATGCCTGAGGTAGAATCCAGAAAGAGATCCTGAAGCGGCATATAATATTCCTCCCCTTGGGAAGAAACGGATCCAAAGGACAATGTCGAAGAAACCCTGTGAAAAGAGAAGAACCAAGATGTCTCAAGATGTGTGCCATGATAGGATGCTGAAGAATCTCTCTGTCTGAACTGAAACAAAAGATGTCAAATCCAAACTGAACTGAAGACTCAAAAACTGCAACCTCTGAATGCACGGATGATGGTGGGCTAATAGCTAGAATATGGCTGTCAACAAAGAGGAGCTAAAAATCCTCAAAGTAATCCTCCAAATCTGCAATATAGGACTCTACAAACAAAGACGAAATGCCTGCAAGATAAGAATCCCAAGTAGCCATGTCTGAAAGATGTATGATGTCCTGCTTAGCTGAATCAATAGGAGCCAAAGAAGAGGCAATATCAAACTGATCAAGAACAACAAGAGAAGATGCTGATACAAGTATAATCTCAGTCTGAAGAGTAGGAACTGTGAGACAATCCTTTAATTCATCGGAATATGTAAGGGTGTCTAAATACTGAAGTTCCTTTAAAGTATCATGATCAAAGGGTGTGTTCTCTCTCTAACCAATGGGTACAAGACAATCTAAAGCAGGATCCTCTGGGAATGGAGAAAGACTGGGGTCTCCATAGATCTCCCAAAGACATGCCCAAAGTGGGTGAGGACAATCAATGCCCGATATAGCCCACACAGTGTCAGAATCAACACTAGACAAAATAACTCCTACTATGTGATTTCTAATGATATCCCAAGCTAGTTTTCCCTCTGAAGTTGATGGTTCAGGTATGAGATCATACAAATAAGGCAAAATATTAAGCCACCTACAGTGTGTAAGTATGCCCTTTGTCCGAGAGAGAGAAATTACAATGATGAATCCTTATAAAAGGATATTGTGCAACCCTACAAGAAACCCTAATAGGTAGACATTTAATAATTAATATAATTATTAAATGTCACAAAATGCAAACTAAAGTGAAATCTTAAGAGAGGAATAAAGGTAATTTAATCAACATGATTAAATTAAAACCTTTACTCTAACAGTTAATTTAATTCAACCTCAACTTATCTTGTACCCACCTTCACATAAGCCTCCACCTCCACCTAAACCCAAGTTCGCCCTTTACCCACCTTAGAAGCATGATTTTATTGCTCATACACATTACACTAGAAATAACCCACAACCACCACAACCAATCCCAACCTCTTTACCTTTACCCAATTCTATATTTCCTAGTGCTCCTCAATTAAGATAAGATGATTTGGTTGAGCAACTTAAGAGCACTCCCACAAAGATATCCCTTTGGGACCTTCTTCATAATTCACCAAACTATCACTCTATGCTCCAAACAGCCTTGCAACAAATAGTGGTTCCACCTCGTACAAACGCAAATGATGTGGCAACTCTAATACAAGGAATGAATGCAATTAATGTAGACATTACCTTTCATCAACATGAGCTCCCTCCATTAGAATTACATAAGCAAAATGAGGCCTTTATGATAATTTCTCAATACAATAGAATAGGTATCAAAATAACCCTTGTTGACAATGACTCTACCCTTAATGTGTGCAATGTAAATCTCCTAGATCAATTACATGTGGATAAATCACAAATTAAACTTGATTCATTATCTATTAGAGGATTTTACAATAGTACAAAGCAACCGCTCGGTGTAATCACTTTACCTATCACAGTCGAAATGCCTACCTTGCAAACTCTTATTCATGTCATGCCCTATGATCTTGCATACAATGTTATTTTGGGAAGACCATGGATTCATGAGATGCATGCGGTGCCTTTGACCCTTCATCAAATAATGAAATATGTCTATAACAACAAAGTTTATCAAGTTGAAATAGACCCTGAGCCTAAAAGTTGCTTACAACTTAAAAAAGGAACACCCAGTCCTCTGAGCACATTAATTCCAACATCTCATATAGAACCCCTTAAGACTATCAAACAAGAAGAAGAACCTATGTCTAAATTGCTAGATGATGATTGGGGTACATTAGAATTCACACCTTCATTTATGGGTGAATACATAATCATACGAAAAGAGAATGAAAAGCAAGAACAACCCATGGTTATGTCAACTCAGAATTTGGAAGAATCTTCCCAAACATCTACCTCATCTAATTTGGATGAAAATAAAACATACACAACAAATTTTGATGAGATAAATTATCAAAAACCACCCAACCCGAAGGAAATGGAAATACTTTATGGACAAGGTTACAAGATTATGAAAAAATTGGGATACAATGGTAAAGGATGTGGAAAACATGAACAGTGAATTTGTGTTCCTATAGAACCTAACACGCAAGATACAAAGACTAGTTTGGGATATTATTTTTATAAGATAACAAAAGCAGCTCAATGACTATCACTAAACATCAATACCATCACATGTAAACCAAGAATAAATCTCACACTAAAACATCTTGAATTCCTTGATATGGATTTACCACCATCATGTGAGTATGTTGAAAGTGATGAAGATTTGAAACAATTATTAGGAGTTTATGATACGACATCCTCTACTCCTCCCATGAAATAGGTTACCTATTCTATGATTAACACCAAGCAAAATGACATAAGTGAGAAGCTGCGAACAAGCATGGAACCATATGATCTTGAATTTCCTAAGTCAAATGCACTCCCCTTAGGGGATACAATTAATATACCAATGAACATAGATGATAAAGCAAAGGTCATTAAGATTGGGAAGTGCCCTGATAATGAATAACAAGAGGATACTACAACTTTTGTTCATGATTTTCTTGAAATTTTTGCTTGGAAATATTCAAATATGCCAAGAATAGATCCGAAGATAGTAACACATAACATTGTTCTTGCTGAAAATGCTAAGCCTGTTTGACAAAAGATATGAAAAATGAATCCTAAGATAGCCTTGCATGTTAAAGGAGAACTTGAAAAACTCCTTGACGCAAGTTTTATTTGACCTATTGATTATTCTCCTTGGATCTCAAACATTTTCATAATTTCTAAAATTGATAATCGTATTAGGATATGTACATATTTTCGTGACTTGAATAAAGCCTCTTTAAAAGATGATTTTCCCCCTCCTAATATTGACATGATAGTGGATTCAACTGTGGACATGCCTTGTTGTCATTCATGGATGGGTTTCCTGGTTATAATCAAATCTTCATCAACCCACAAGATCAATATAAGACAACATTTACATCTTGTTGGATTATGATACCTTTTGGATTAAAGAATGTAGGTGCCACTTACCAAAGAGAAATAAAATTGATATTTCATGATTACATACACAAAATATTGGAAGATTATGTTGATGACATCCTTTCCAAATCCTTACCGAGACAAGATAATGTGAATGATCTTTGACAAATCTTTGAAAAAATGCATAAATACATGTGACTAAATCTGAAAAAGTGTGTCTTTGGAGTAGACAGTGGAAATTTTTTAGGGTTTATCATATCTCATAGAGGTATTGAGGTTGACACAAAGAAAATTGATGCTATAATAAGCATTCCACCTCCTAGGATCATTTCTCAATTGTGCACATTACAAGGAATAATTCAAGTCATCTATAATTTTCTTGGCTCCTTAGCTAATTGAACATTACCTTTCACACATATCCTCAAAAAGGATGTTCATTTAGATTGGAATGAGGATTGTAAACAAGCCTTTGAGAGTTTGAAGGAATACTTTGCAACTCCACCTGTTATGCCAAACAAACTATTCATCGTTTACATAGCCGCATCTACCCATGCTCTTGTAGCATTATTGGCTCAACAAGATGAAAATGGAAAAGAACATCATGTTTATTACATTAGTCAAACTTTAATCGATTATGAAACATGGTACACACTAATTGAAAAACAATGTTTGGCTCTTGTATTCACTACTAGTAAATTGTGACATTATTTACTAAATGTCAAAATACAAGTCATGAAAAAATTTGATCCTCTCAAACATCTATTTAACAAAATAGACTTATTAGGATGTTTAGCTAAATGGGTTATGTTCTTGACTGAGTTTGACCTTAAGTTTGTTTCACAAAAAGCAATCAAAGGCCAAGCTTTAACCGACCACTTAGTTGATGCTCCTTCTCCCCTAGCATTAACTAGAAATGACTCTTTTCCCAATGAGAATGTGTAAGAAATAGACATTCCTACATGGGAATAATACTTTGATGGATCCGAGTGTAGAATAGGCTCTGGTGCTAGAGTGATATTAGTTCTGCTCAAAGGAAATCATATTCCCTTGTCATATCGATTAAATTTCTTATGTACAAATAACACAGCTGAGTATGAAGCACTAATTGTTGGGTTGTGTGTTGCTTTAATCATGGGTATCAAAGATATTGAAATCTTTGGTGACTCACAATTAGTAATTAAACAAATAAATGGAACATATCAAGCCAAGCATGACAAATTATCTAAATACAATGATCTTATCATGCACTTTTTAGATAAGTTTCAGATATTTACCATTGATAACATCCCACAAAAGGTAATCGACTTTTAAATGTAATGGAAAGTGCTACCTCTCTTATATCCCCTCAAGATCCTTAAAAAAATTTCACATTTACTATTCACCCTATCATGAAACCTTTGATTGATGAAAAAATGGAAGAAGTTTTAATGACAAATGACGAAAACTCAAGTATATGGTATGATACCATACTCAACTATTTGAAAAGTGGTACCTTTCCTAAGCCAACAACCAAAAACCTCTATGCTCGTTTATGAAAAACTTGCATCTAAATATATAATCCTCACCAATGTGTTGTATTGAAGGTTGTTCAGTGGTCTCTTACTTAGATGCTTAAACAAATCTGAGATACCTCTAGCACTTCATCAAGCCCATGAAGATGCTTGTGCTGGACATTTTGGAGGGAAACTTTGGTTCAAAAACTTATCTATATTGGGTATTACTGGTGCAACATGGAACGTGATTGCTTTGATTATGTTCATAAATGTCATAAATGTCAAGAACATAGAAATCTACATCATGCTTCTTCTAATGAAATTCAAACTCAACTTTTGATATGGCCCTTTACAGTTTGGAGATTGGACATTATAGGAAAAATTTCACCTATTCTTCCACTGGACATACCTTTATCATCACTACAATTGATTATTTCACAAAATGGGTAGAGGCCATTCCTCTTCGATCTACAACTACTGAGGTAATATGTTGTTTCATCCTAGAACACATTATTGCTTGCTTTGGACTCCCTTCCTCATTAGTCTCTGATAATGGTACACCATTTAAGAATAATGATGTGAATAAGTTTTTGGAGACCTTTAACATCTAACATCGTTTATTGACACCTTATTACCTACAATCTAATGGTCAAGTTGAATCAACTAATAAAGTCCTTGAACAAATTTTGAAGAAAATAATTAATAAACATCATAGGGATTGGCACACAATTACACTATGTGCTTTGGGCTTATCATACGAGTGTTTGATCTTCCACAGGGACCACACCTTATAATTTGGTCTATGGTAGTGAACCAATAATGCCCTTGGAGTTAGAGATACCCACACTAAGAATTTCTCTTCAAGGACTTGTTGACGATACATACTATCGCAAACAAAGATTACACCAACTTGAGATGCTCGATGAACAACACATTAACGCTCTTGAACATATTCCAACCTATTGCAAACCAAAACATCACCATTACAATATTAATGTTATCCCTTGATCATTCCACAAGGGTAAATTAGTTCTATCTACAAATCAGCATAACATCAATGCCTACCCAAATGAAAGAGATAAATTCAGTTCTAATTGGTTAGGACCATACATCGTTGACAAAAATTTTGGGTCTGGTGCATACATGTTAATAGAACTAGATGGAACACCCATTAAGGAACCTATCAATGTCGAACATTTACATCGGTATTATGTATAATTCCTTTGAATAGCATGATTGATAAAGTAGTGTTGTTAAAGCTATTGGGTCATATCCTATATTCTTTTTCATTGCTTCATTCTTGACATATCAATCATGCGTATGTCTTGAGTACAAAAGTGATTATTTAATTTATATTTTATAAATACTTTAGGTTTCATAGTATTCACATTCATCTTGTGTGTTATGATAAGTTAGATCATTAATACATTTAATTTAGCATAACATACTCAATCATCATGTCGTATCTAAAAGGAACTGTAATATATTTTAATTAGATCACATAAGCTATGTAAATCATAAAAATATTAATCAAATAATCTTACAAAGGTTATTTAATTAATCGCATTGCTAATTAACATTCAAAAAAATTAAGACAAGTAATAAAACATCAAATGCTCAAATATATATATATATATATCCAAAGTTTTATGTACATATCATCACAATATACATCACTGAGGTCTATTGGTACTCAACCCCTTGGGATCAAGTGCTCATGATCCAGTAGCAGGACGTTGTGAGACAGTCATATGTGATCATGATCATGATCTGTTGAATCTAAGTGCAAATTCTACACCCTGTATCCATCCAAAAGCCACTGGATGCTCCCCTCTTATCTACTCCCTCTCTTCCTGCAGCCATGATACCTCTGCCTCTAGTCTCTCAACCTTTTTTGGAGTATGATATGACTATCCAGCAGTATTGTCATGGCGAAGTCATCTCCTCAAACTCTCATATGTTTCTCATAACCTAGTGAATGGTCTAAGTGACTGTGGATCTTGCTCCACAATAGGTGGGGGCACATAATTTGATTCCATCTCCTCCTTATCAATGGATTCTATCACTATCTCTGTAGCTGCTTGATGGTAGAACTCCCACCAATATCTCATCACTCCTACAAGGTATAAACAATACACAATCAACACACATTATCAAGATATATATATATAAAGATCATAAATGCTAAAGTACATGCATAAAATCAAATATCATCACCTATATCTCTGGTATGTTGAGCAATATCAACATCACCCTATGCAAGAGGCATGGAAGACATGCTATCCTTTCAACAACTATGGGTACTAATGCCTGCTACAATTGATGCTCATGATCTCATCATAGGAATGGCAGAGGGCTCTACCCACTCGTGTCAATCCTCAGCTGCTACCTCATTACTCTGACTTAGGGGTTTCTCCTCCTCCTCATCCTCCTCCTCTCCCTCTTGACCATCATAGTTTAGATCTGCATCCTCCTCGCACTCATCCTCAATGACAGCAGTAAATATGTCTATACCTCTATATCATGTCTCCTCGGCCCTATCCTCTCTGTCATCTCCCTCATCTGGCAGTAGTGTTGCATCCCCTATAGGCCCATTCATCAGATATATAGGAGTTGTTCATGATATCATATGCCATTCCTCATAATCCCATGTGGCACCAACATCGTGTATGTTGGAGATTAGAGGCTGGTTGTGATATGAGAAGTTGAAACTACTCTTGGCAACATGGTCTACAGTGAGCCACATTGTATCACCTGGTCTCCGAGCACTCCACACTAACCTCCTAAAAAATAATCATATATGTGGTGACATCTAAATCTGTCTGAATTATTGCATGACTCAATTGTAGTAGAAAGGACGTACTATGTGATCATGGAATCCAACCAAATATCTATCTAATTGAAGTCTCCTTAACTATCGCATGTGATCTAGCCACTATAGCATTAGCTGATAAGGTCTCCATAAGATCTCATCCTCCTCTAGTGGATCCAATCTCACTCTCCAAAAATGTAAATCCCCATACTGCCATAACTATCATAGAGGATAGGCAAAGGCCCAAGGATACCCCACTACTATGGCACATGGGAATTTGAATAGTCTGGTACACATGATATGCTCCAAGCACCAAAACTGCAAAATATTGCAGTGCACCATGTTGTCTACCTCCTGGAAAAAAAATTGACCAAATTCATAATACAAATGTGCTAGGAGACAATGACCCCAGGCGTATACTGTATGATGCTCTGCCATCCCTCGAATCAAATGAACTAGTCCTCCCTCAAGGTGCACTACCCTCCCATCAGGGAAAGGAACTAGTGCAACCATATACATCATGATCCGTCTAACCACTAGTGCTCATGAATACAATAACATTGAAAAATCAATTTTCCCTCTCACTTGCTCATCATGCACTAGACCATCTAGACAATACTGCAAATTGGCCTTTTCCTCGTAGAATGTGTGGTCTCTCTGGAAACATACCCACTCTCCCCAAATAGGAACACAAAGAATGTAGTGCGTGTCCTCTAGGGTAATCATCATCTCATCTGTTGATAGGTGGAATGTGCATGTATCTGTGTCTCAACACTCACAAAGAGCCATTAGTATAGTATCGTGGTACCTCATGGGGAGCATGAGGCATGCCCAGTAGATTGCTATAGCTTGGACATGCTCTGTCTCCTCTACTAAAAGTGATGGGGCTAAATCTCTAAAAAAACTCAACTTCCTACCCCCTAGTCGTTGTCGTGAATAGGTGGGTACCTATCAAAATCACAAAAATATAAAATAATATAACATCTTTTATTTTTACTTTATTCATCATGCAAGTGTACTAAAGTTCATCTAGTGTGCTTTCCTAAAGGCCCTAGACACATTAGATCACTTTTGGGATACTTCATGAAGAAACGAGACATTTTGCAAACAAAAGGGACACTTTGCGAACAAATGGGATACTTTGCAAAAAAAGGGGACACTTTGTGAAAAAAATTTCCAACATCCTAAATTAACCTAGAAATACATAAAAAATCACTAAATAATTGCATCAACACATAGCATAGGTAGCAGAATCGACTCACCTCGTGATGATGCTAGTTCTACACCACTTGGTCCTATAGAACATCCAATCACGTGGGCCTATAGTCTTATCTACTCAACATCTTTCCATCTTCACTCATCACTCTCACACTACAAGAAAGGTAAATGAAATAGTAATTGACAAAATACTTCACTTTTACCTCTTTTAACTCTTATCATTCTTTTTCACTCTTATGTATAAAATTAGGCTTTTTCCTATCTTAAGAGTTAATAAAGTACTTTCTATTCAAAACACCATAATAGGTGCTAGGGAACTTCATTTTTAATGTCATTTGATGCATTGGAATCATGATTCCACACTTGACATCATCAATTTTCTATTGTTATGTGGCATGGTACTTGGAAATGTCCTACGATATGATGTTCCTTATTCGATGTGGCTAGTTTGCTACCTTGATTCCACCTTTGTAAAGCAAGAAGAATCAAGGGGGGGCATATATCTACCCTTGAATTTTATTTCTAGAAGATAGATAAAAAAAAATTTGGAAAACTAATAAATTTTTGTTGTAGCATGTGGTTCCTTATGTTGTGGTTTTGTAGATAACTACACTGGGGGCTTCATTATGTCATCTTTTGAATGAGTATCCTTTTATAGTAAAGTGTACATTTTAGAGTCCTTTAGATTACATATGCACGTAGAGTCATATGGGCACTAAAGTGGGGGATAACTGTGGACATGGAAATTGTACTCCTTTGGACATAGTACAATTTGTGGTCTAATTTAGTCCTATTTTACACACCCTTGCATCAATCACCCCTTAAAAACTACATTTATAGGCCCCTAATGCTCATTATTTTGGACTTTAAAGCCTATTCCACTCAAAAATCATACAAATCCCTACAACCAATAAACAAATCATCTAAATTCCAAAAAACCCACCTCAAAAACCCTAATGGGACTAAGTCTCCCAGGGTGGCGACTTAGTCCCTTTTGAGGTATTTTTCACTTTTGAGTGGAAAAATCACTGACTTAATTCAAATTCCTAATGGATGTCAACCTATGAAGTTAAAATAATGAATAATTAGGTGTTGATTCCTATAAATATATGTTTTTAGGTCATTTTTCACAACTTTAAGTCATTTTCAACAAGCAAATCCAAGAATCAAGAGTCAAATATCTTTCACAAGAAGATTCATTAGTCTTTCTACAAGAAAGTTGAAGCTATAGGGCAACAAGCTAGGGTTTTTTCAACTCTTCAAACTCAAATTTTTTCCAAGATCTTATATTTCAAAGGGTTGATCATGGATGTCTATGAAGAATCAAGGAGAAATCGAGGTTGAGGAGATGCAACTAGCCATCAAGTCAATCCTAAAGACTTGTTTTCAAAGTCATTCCATCTTCCATTTTCTCTCTATCTTCAGCTTAAGGAAGGTTTGCATGTCATTTAGATTCATTTATAATGTGATTTGGTGTCTCTTATAATGATTCTTGAAATGTTCTAAATCCATTTATGTGTCTTATTCTTGCATATTAGAATAGGGATGCATCTCATTTTGAGACTTTCTACTCTTAGACACACTTAGGGATATGGTTTTATGTAGATTTTATCTCTTTCAAGGTTTAAATATCAACTATGGGTTTGACCAAGGCAAAACACCCATTAGAAATCAATTTATAATTTGTTTTGTAGGTGTTTTCACATATTTATATCCATATTTCCATCAAAAAATAGAGTACAGATTGTAGGCTTCCGTTTCCACTTTCAGATTTGTAGAAAATTCAAAGTGGACTAAGTTTCCAATAGTGCCAACTTAGTCCCACTGTACTAGTTTCTTATAGGTTCTTACAGTTCTAGATACCCATTTGGTAGGAACAAAATTCTGAGCAGCTTCCCTGATCTGGGACTAAGTCACCTAGCTTGGCATAAGTGTCCTAGTGGGCAAGAAAATTAGATTTTCCAGGATTTCTAAGACATCTACAATCTTCATTTCAGCCCTCATCAGTTTCCAAGTGCACAATTTCTATTTAGCATCTTTATCTTGTTCTTAATTGTATTCATTTCATCTTTTTGCATATCATAATGTGTTTTCAAACAAGTTGCATTTCTTAGGTTTTACATTAATAATTTGTTTTCCCTTTTAATTTATTGCAATTAACCATTGCATCTAGGAATAATTCATCCACCCTTGCATTGATTTTTAGTGTACAAATTGCCCATGTTGGTCCATATTTCTCCTTTTAGGTTAAAAACCCTAGAAGTGTAAGAAAGCTATTGGAAGCCAAAATCTTTATTTACACAAGCATTCAGTTGTCACTCAGGATAATGATTTGGTATTTTCCCCTATTTTCATGCAGTTCAGATATGTACCTAGAATAAATCAAATTGCATGAGGGATCTATACCTCTAAGATTTAGAGGAAAGTCACAAATGCAAATGTGACCTTTCCAGAGTTGTTAGTGTTGTTGGCCCTTGAGCACCTTGGCCAATAGAGTTGACATTTAGATATAATAATAAAAGTCAAAATTCATTTGCTAATAATGTGTCAATTTTTATGTGGGTGTATAGACCACACGTAGGTTGGTTAGAGACTTAAGCGTCTCACATCTGAAGTATACCTCTGGTGTTCACCGGCCTCCTAGAAAGTCATTGTTATTAGAAGCTATACTTTTTTCATCGTATTTTATTGTTGGTGGAAGGGATGCATGTTATACCCTAAAGTTATGTTGCAAGAATAGAAAAGGGAATGAAGGTGTTGCCATTGATGTCAATTGGTCAACTGGATATCTACTAGATGTTGTTGGATGTATATGTTGAGGATATTGAAAAAATTATATTAAAGGAAGATTATAGGTATTTAGTTGTTGCTCAGGATAATGATCTGGTATTTTCCCCTATGTTTGTGTAATTCAGACAATTTGATCATGGTTGTTGAAGGTTTCTATATCTATATGTTTGGGGATTGGTTTTTTGTGAAGTATGAGTTGTGTTCACTAGTTGTGAAATATGTTTTTTGTGTTCTAGTTAAGGTCTAGGAGAAAAGTTTTTCCAGATTTCTCTTTAATGAAGTCTTTTGACTTGCGGTTCTAGAGTTAAGATGTTTTTATTACATTGAAGATATTTTTGGTTTTTGGAAGTTTTGAGCTTAATTGTTTTATGTGTTTTACATTGGTTTGGTCGACCGTGTGTCAAGCACTATCTTCGAAGTTGATGAAGTGTGTTGGATCTATTTTGGGTCTCAATGAAGTGTGTGTTTGGGTCGCCCTCATTATAATTCCACCCTAGGTTTTTTTGGCATTGACCTAATTTGAATTTGAAGTTAGATGGCCTAGTTTGTATCTTTTTCATGGTTGGAGATAATATAAATACAGGATGAGCTAGTAATAAAAAATATACTAAAGAAAAGAAGGAAGATAAGTGAAAGAGTATACATGACATTGATGATACTCAAAAAGTGTGTGTGAGATGTGTGTGGCAGATCAGTGTGAAACTTAATGCTAAGTTACCATATGCAATGAGTAGAAGGTGAACTCTATCATACATACATGTTGATCAAGTGACTGTGGTGGAATCTTTTGTTGCATTGGGATTTTAGTCTCTTTGTAACAAGTCTTCTTTGTCTTCTTATCTCTATGGTATTGAGTCTTCCGGGTTGTAGCTGAGTTTTATAGTGAGTCCTTGTTCCAAATAGTGAGTCCTTGTTTCAGGTTGTGAGTCTTGTTTTAGGCAGTGAGCCTTTTGTAATTAGTTTTGATATTCTCTATAGTGTGGGTTAATCCTCACTATGGTTTTTATCTCATTGGGTTTTCCATTTAAATCTGGTGGTATTGTGTTTATGTATTGGATTTGGGTTTTTGCATTGGCATTTGATGATCAATCATTTAGGTAGTTTTAAGCATTAATTCTGGTGATTGAATTAAAGGTTAAAATCTGTGACAACTAATTCACCGCCCCTCTCAATTGTCCTATTATACAAGTTACGTACCACGTCTACTCATGGTTGAATTCTAAGGTGTCTTGCTAGAGTTAATTACACTATTTTAAGGCCAAGGGTATCAAGGTGGTCCATGATCTTGGTATACCCTATTCGCCCAATCATTGGATGAAGATTTAAAAATTACCCCTTTGAGGGTAAGGTACACCTAACTTTATTAAACAAGTTCCCTATTATTCCTTAGGTTGTGTTTGTATTCATTATTTGAGAACCAAGGACAAGTGAGTATTATGGGAGAAAACTTGCAAAATAATTGCTTACCTTGAAGTCAACAGAGTCAAAAATCAGCCAAAATCTATTTTCCAAGTGTTTGTTGTGTTTTCTATCACATTTCACAATTTCCCAAAACAAAAAAATCACTTGAAAACATTCAACTTGGGCCAAAACATGGTATACCACATTTAAATGATAGTAAACCATATTTTCCAAATAATGCACCATATTTCCTAAGAACAATACACCACATCTGAATGACATTAAACTACATTTTCCAAATAGTGCACCGCATTCGTTGAGATAGTACCCTACAATTGTGAAACATAACAACACAACTGCTAGTTCTCAAAACTTTGGGGAAATTCCTATATAGTCTCATTCTTGATCAATTCCTGATAGTAACCATGCATTCAGATCATAAACTTTCTCATTCCAATTTGTCCATTTCATTGCATTCACTTAGGTTGCCTTACGTTCCTTAGATTTTCATCCTTGCATTCCTTAGTCAATCCTCTAAGTTGCAAACACCTTCTAGATTTCAGATTAGGAAGCTTATAATGTTGTTGATCAATTCATTGTCACATATCTAGATTTTTTTTGACCTTGTCCTTTTATCTATCAATCATCATCATCATCATCATCATCTAAGTTGGGCCTTAAAACTCATGAGTCTAGTTTAAGGTTCACTTTGTCAAACCATAATCATCCTTTTAGCTTTTTTCCTCTTAAGGTCTTGATAGTTTGATTTGTTATTTTAGGCTATCATAGCTTGCTCAGAATCCTCCTCTTAAATCCAAAGGTGCATATCTATAGTCTCATTTTTCATCCTTTAGTCTTAGTCTCACATCATAGCTTTGGTCATACAATATCTTTGGTTGTAGCTACTATTTACATCCTTTCATATCTTATCATTGGTCACACCATCATATTGGAATATTTACACCATAGACTTTTATCATAGTGACATTATCATATTTTTATTACACCTATTATCACTTTGCATCATAATCTTGGTCATAGTGGTGTCATCATTTGGCATTCTTATATCTCAAAAATCTTAAAAACATAGCATAGTCTCATACCAATCTTGCATTTTCATTCCTTAGATTGCATATCCCTCACCAAGTTGCAAGTCTTATATGGTCCAAACTAGGTTACAAAGGAAGAGAAAAGAGATGGACTACACAAGTGACCCCTATATTAATCCAACTAGCAACATGAATTTTGAGTCTTCCTCAAAAGAGTTATCCAAGTCATTATCTAAACTTCTAAATCCATTTGATAATTACACCTTACAAGAGTTCCAAAGATGCTTAATTGAAGATGAAATTGAAGACGCTGCTCATGACACTAGAATAGCATATAATGTAGATGAGATGGTAGAAAAATATCCCCAACGATATCTCATGAAACTTATACAAACTAGGACCAAAATCCCTCCTCATTTTGATGTCAACATGATTTTTGAATCATAAAAAAATGGTGTTACACAAGACCAAGGACACACCACATCTACCCCTAACCATAATACTTCACAAGTATATGCTACTTTACCATTAGGGGTGAATGACTCAAACCACTACGACAGTCAACATAACATCCACACCAATATTTGGTGCACAGGGTACCCAACCTATGTGTCAACCACCTAGTGTCACATCTACCAATCCATTTCCCTCATTATCCCATACCATACGGCTACATCTACCAATCCTTTTTTGACATATTCATCCCAAATCATACCACCATTTACCAACTTCATGGTTAAAAACATTCCAAACACCAATCCACCCAAGATGCAAAACACAACCTCCAATGAAAAGTGTCACACCAAATGTCAATTTGAACTTGGGGGAAAACCAAAACACCAAAACATCTCAACAAGGTCTCAATTTTGGAATTCCTCATCAAAACAATAATCCAGGATCCTCTCAACAACATGGGAATCAAAACCCTCATGGTCAAACAAGTTCAAACCCATTGCAATACCAATCCAATATCAATCCCCCATTTGTAGCACACACTCTAGCATCAACCAAAATCCACTCTTCACTCCTAATATCCAAAACCAAAATCCATCCTCATCACATTCATTTCACACTAGCCTCAATTCTTCCACCCCAAATATTGGATTGAAAAAATTACCTCAAACATGGGTTATACATATCACAATGTGCTTGCTAATGTTGTAGACACGTCATTGTCCTCTATAGAAGTCTTGGCACATCAAATGCATGCATTACAAAAAAAATTTACCAAATGCAAGTATCAAGGAAAAATACAAATTACTCCATGGAAGAGCTATGCCAATATCCTTTTGATCAAAGCATATATATGCCTCCCTTTCCTCACAATTACACTATCCCAAATTTGAACAAATATAGAGGAAAAGGAAGTCCAATAGAAAAAATGAGAGAGTTCCATAATTCTTGCATAGACATTGCATTTGAGATCACCTACTTAATGAGATTATTTAAAAGAAGTCTCATAAGACAAGCACTTGAGTGGTTTTCCAATTTACCCACGGGAATACAAACATGGAATGAGTTAACTGACAAGTTTGTGGCACATTTCTCCTACAACATTGAAAATGATATAACCTTAGCAACATTGTGTCAAACTAAACAAGAAGAAGGAGCAAAATTTATATCTTTCTTCTAGAGGTGGAGAAGCATGGCTAGAAAATGTCCTTGTCAAATACCCAAAAAATAGTTGGTACATATGTTCGTTGAAATCTAGTCACAAAATTAAAACACCAACTACAAATCCATTGTTATACTATATTTTCTAACCTCATTTAGAAAGGAACTACCATAGAGAAAAAAACTTATTGCTAAAGGAGAAATCAAGATCTTCAACAAGAACCAAAACACCCAAAGTACCTCTAATAACAAAAGAAAATATTGGGCTCAAAACAAAAATGTCACAAATGATGGGGTAGTAGATGTGAAGACAATAAATAAGGTTGGCCCCACAATCACTTTTAGGGGATCCAATGTACCCAACAATTCTTCACATATTTATGATCAAACAACGAATGCAATTCAAAATAACCAAAGATGTGGGCCTTCAAGAAATAGCCAACCAAGACACAATTACACCCCCTTAGGGGAACCTATTGAATATGTCTTGAATAAACTCTTGCAATCCAATGTCATCCAGCTTCCAGAGGTCAAACATTATGATCCAAGTCCTTTTAAACCATCTTGGTGGCATGAAAATGATTTATGTGACTACCACTACATTAAAGGGCACAAGACCTCATCTTGTCACCAAGTTAAGAATATAATTCAAGACCTTATTGAGAATAGTGACATAGAATTGGACAATCCCCAAGTGACCTTTAACAATGGTCATCCATAATTGCACTCAAAAAATATAAAATACATAGATAGCATATTATCATAAGGAATCATATGAGCATCCATATAAACATCACATGTCATAAACATATAGTATCATCCTGCATATAGATCGCATAAACATAAAAATAGATTAAGTGTATCCATCCATACATCATCACATAGAGAATCATATATAAGAATAAACCATACATTATACATCCATAATGCATCATAACATATAGAATTATATCATATATATGCATATGCATCATAATCCATCACATAGAAATATGCATACAACATAAACATGCATCATATAGTCACCACCAAAATAATGTATCTCATGTATATCAAAAAATGGTGTCACAGCAAAATGTCATGATGAATCCCAAAAATGGAGCTTGCAGGCTCAATAAAAAATATCAATGTCTAATACATATTAAAATAGGCCTAGCCTATGCTACCAATATCTCTTGATGGGGATGGTTTGGGTGTGGGTGGCATGTCCTATCATTACTAAGATCTTGAGGCCCAATGTCCTGACCCTGATGGTTGCTAATAGGGAGAGTGTCTAGGCTGCAAGACTCCCGCTCTACTCTGTGACTACCTAGAGTGAGACCGACTTTGGCTCTAACTTTGCGCATAGGTGGGTTTTCTCTCAACTACTAATACCACCCACTCTTACAAGTCACAATAGTATTGTCCCTCATAGTTGGACCTATATAGCATCTATGTAAAATCTACTTCTTGATGGTGTTTTTTGCACAACAACTTAGACAGAATATGGAAATCCTATCTCTCTTGAAAGGTAAATCTCTATCAGCAAGCCTCAAGAGATAACCCCAAGGTCTCTAATGTCAAGTCTTGACAATGCATAAACAACTCAGTGATAAATGTGAAAATGTTGGTAATCACAAGGGGCCTTACAAATGAACAATGTTGGAAGCATACTTTCATCAGATGAAATAGTATGGTGATGCTTTTAATCCTAAAACTAACCCAAATTCAAAATAAACAACAAAAGAGATAAGATTTTTAGAGAAATTCAACTCTAAACTAACTCCTAAGATCAATCACAATAATGATGAATGTTGCAAATGGACAGATCTCCAATAAAACCAATCTTTGCTTGATCAAGGACAAGCACACAACTCTACAAAAATGGTGCAATCTTCTAAGGAAACTGAAGATTTTTCAGACTATGAATATTCATCCACATACCCAATAACTGGTGCAATGTAAACAAGCATCCACAGTTGAACTTAGCACAAAATAAGGCCTAGACTAACTTTACATAGCAAATTGCTAAAAGTATGGACCGGAGATTGATCAACATTATTAACATTTTACCATTGTTGCAAAAGAACTGAAATCTAACATCTAACATTGAGAATTGAGAACAAGAAACCATAAACTTTCAAAGTGTAACACAAAGCTTGCCAAATCAACAATCCAATTGCATCAACTTCTCCAACATTACATAACAATTTCCATTATCTCCTCTCTCCTACAACTACTGACTTCTCTAACTTAGCCAATTATGGCTTTTACAATCTCTAATCAACTATTCTAACCCCTAAATCTAACCCCCTTACAAATGAGAAGGCATTGAACTTTTATAGAAAATTACATTTTGAATCAATGGCCAGGATTTAATTCATCCAATGGTTGCAATTGCACTTCTAGAAGCATCAAGCTGTTACATTTAATTTGGGAGCTCATGGTACATCAACATCTAATTGCATAAAAGCAGTTACATCATGGAACAATGAGAAAACAATATTATGTCAGCTTGTCATTAATGAAAATTCTGATTGGATGATGAAATCAGCTTCACATGTCTTCCAGAAACTCCTTCCAATTGTAGACAGTTTGGGCACAGATTCTTTTGCTAGCCCCACTTTTAAAATTTGAATTGAACTCTTCCATGTATCTCTTTTGGCACGAATCCATATTCAAGTTCCCCTTTTAATATTTATTTAATCCTGAAAAACAGATATCATCATTAGTAGCTCACATGCTAAAAATCCAATCCAAATTAAACTTGAATAAAATTTTGGCCTTTAAAAAAGAACTTACATTTTTATATCGAAACTTTCCATTTTCATAAATTTTTCCATCTTGGGAAATTTTTATTTTCAAATTTTTTTCTCCATCTCAAGAATTTCATTTTCAGGAACATTCTAAAATTTCAAAGAAAAATTTCCATTTTGGGAAAATTGTATTTCAGAAAAAATTCATTTTGAAAAAATTCTATTTTGAAAATTTCGGTTTTGAGCGGGTAAGGAATTTTCAAACTAGAAATTTTAGAAAATTCCATTTTGGAAAATTTCGAGTTTTGAGGGTAAAGAATTTTCCAAAATGGAAATTTTAATTAATTTCCACTTTAGGAAAAATTTTTTTTTGAGGGTAAGGAATTTTTCAAAAATGGAAATTTCAGAATTTTGAGGGGGTCATGGAAATTTCAGGATTTTCCATTAGGGACAGAAATTCCCAGATTCCTTGTAGGGTTGAAATCCCCTAAACCTCATAACTTTTTTTCTAGATTGAATTTTCAAAAAATTCAAAGAGCAACCCTGCCTAATTTTTTGTCCTCTATCATGGGTACAAACTATATTTACATATAACATTGAAAATTCACTTCAAAATCCCCATTTTTGAATTCCAAGACAGGCCAATTTTCCCTAGAGCCTCAAAATATTGTCCTCATCAAACCCAATCTAGACTTAATCCCAAAATAACCTCCCAATAAGAGAAAAACCAAAACTTGACCAAGCCAAGAGGCAAAGATGCAAAAGAAAAAAGAGGGTCCCCGCCTTCGGTGGGGCCTATGTGCAAAAATTACGCATCACTACTGTTGACCCACTAATGGTGGCTGTAAAATCTATAGACCGTTGATTGATCCTCTGTGCCCTAATAACTACCATGTCACACTCGACAACAAATTTTTCCACCTCTACTTGCAACTCTTGTATCTGAGCATCTATAGCCTAAAGTTGTGCCTACAAAACTATAACATGGGGATCCACTAGCTTGTCTCCCACATCCTCCTCAATGGCCTCTAGGATGGGAACATCCTGGAAGCCATCACTTATCACAATCTCCTCTTGCTCCACTCTCTCCTCCTCCTTGGCATCATCCACCCTTGGTCCCTCCTACTTCACCTCCTACATGGGTACCTCCTACTCAGCCTCTAGCATGGGTCCCTCCTACTCTACCTCCGCCCTAGGGTCCCTCCTACTCTACCTCCTCTCTAATAGGTGATAGTTGTCTGACCATTTTTTGCCCCTAATCTCTCCCATGCCTACCCCTACCTCCTCTGCCTCCATCTCCTCCATCATCCCATTGACCATCCCAGCCTTCATCATCTCCTCTCCCCTATCCTTGATCATGAAATCTGCCTTATGGACCTCTACCCATCCTCTCCACAAGGGCAAGTTGATCTAGATCTATGTAAGGAATAGGCCTATGCTTGACCCACCATGCATCATACTCCTAAGTAGTACCTACATCAGTCACATTTGCACCAAAACCCCACTAAACTAGTTGTAGAGAATCGATCTCCTACTCTACCACCACTACACTAATCAGGGGTCCCCACTAAGAAACCTCCCGCATGGATCTAGCATGCTCTATTGTAGCAACTGAAAGCCCTAGCACTCCTTAAACTATTGTAGCACCCAATTTGGAAAATACTGCTCAATTATATGCTAAGAGTGAGCCATCCTCCCAATCAAGTATTGTGCCTTTCGATAGTAAGGAAGGTGCTCTCTGTCATCCTCCTAGGCCAAATACTGGTGGTATGGTCTCCAAGTGAAGCCATCTAGAATATCAATGGCATGTTTTCAATGCCTGACATCACTAAATCTAATCTGTGTGACCACTCCTCCATATAAGTACGCATATAGTAGTCTTGATGCAAGCTATCTCATAACAAAAGGCCAAAATACAACAATATGCTCCCAAGCCCAGATCATAAGTAGTTTAGTGCTACGATAGATAGATTGGGCCTATCGATAGGCCACATCATGCAACTAGAAGTAAAGCATAGCAAGAAGGCATGGTCCCCAAGCATAGAAGGCCCCTTGAGTCATCATGCTAATTAGCATCTCCCCCCATCTAATAGGGAATCCAAGTCCTCAGTGATTAGGTATCATGACCCCACCGATCATGATGCATAGGACCACAACGAACTACTCATATCTATTGGATGACACATCCCAATGAATCACATACTCCTCCACGTTGAGCTTTACAATGTCCTCATGCTCAAAGGACCTCTAAATGGTGGAAAACCCACAATCAAGATCATAATCCACATAATCTCCATGTATAGGAAGTCTCAAAATCATCTAAACATCCTCAAATATCATAATGGCCTCTTCAATAGGAAAGTGAAAGGAGTTGGTCTTTGAATCTCATCTCTTGGCAAGAGATGTCAATAGGCCTTGATTAGCCCAAATCATGGGTGACATGATATAACCCTAGGGCATCAAGTTGATCCCTCTCCTCATTGGTCAGTCAGTCTTGCAGTCTAAAGGTGGATGGTCGACTCTCTCAAGTGTATATAGGTGGATATCTCGCTTTTGATAATAAGAAAATAACATTACATCAAGTGGGAAGCCTACATAAGCCTATTGGACCTTGATCACAAAGAAATTTTTCTCACAAATTGGCTCAAAAACCTAACTAGTCAAATGCATCGCACTATTGCACACATGCGGCTTAGCAGTCAAATGTGTCACACAAACTAGAATATGTGACTTACCAATGCAAATGCATCAAACCTTGAAACACATGCAGGATTTCAATCAATTGTGACAAACAAACTGATACTTTTATCACACAAATGCACATGCATCACACAGTTCAACATATGTGACTTACAATATTACATGTGTCATTCAAGACCATAGTTATGTTGCACAAATCACATGCATTGCACTTGAAATTTGTGAGTCATCTGCATTTGGCCAACTCTGATAGACACTTGTGTCACACCATACAAATATGGTGAACCAAGCCACACTTGTAGTGAACATAACAATAGTTGTGATGGTCAAGGTGCATTGCATCTGTTTGCTCAAATTTGAGCCATAAGAACTACCAAAAATCGAACAAATTATGATGAAAGAAAGGTGTACATATTGCATCCCTGGAGCTCATTGGTGTCTATAGGTTTGAAATTTGAATCCACAATGCTAGGCGACTAGTACAGGCGACATCCTGGTAGCAGCTCCGCAAAAAATCACTCAACTCAAAATGCACAAATGACCATTTTTACTCTCCAAAATCTTATTTATACCCTATTAGGGTAGGGTTTTTAACCTCTTTTAAGATGGGTACATCCAATGTTGAGTCTAAACCCTAATGCAGACAACATAGAGGCCCTAGAATTGAAACTCTCTTTTTTTAAATGCATTATCCACTATCATATTTTCTTATCAAAACATTTTTTTTAATTTTTTGAAAGTCTTTCAAAATTCACAAAATTTTCCAAGGGGGCATAGGTCTATCCTATCTTCATTGGGGCATATTTTGAACTGAATTTTTCTATTTATTCTTTGAGACAACATTTAGATGACTTCACATTGTATCAAAGAGAGGCAAAATGTAGACACTAAAAAATGTCCTAGAAGCCTACGAACACCATTTTTCACATCAATTTCCCTTCTTCCCCACATAATTGAATAATTATGATTATTTGATTATTTTCTAAAATCATATTTTTCTATTAATTAAATAATTTTAATTATTTAATTAATTCATTCCCCCTCCATTCTTCCTTTGATTAATTAAATAAACTAATATTTGTTTAATTACGTCACCAATTAATATTTTTCCTCTATAATTAGATAATTTTTTATTTATTTAATTATTTATTTTTCATTTTTCCTACTATGATTAAATAATTATTTTTTAATTATTCATTAGCCTTTCCTCCACTATTAAATAATTCTTTTAATTATTTACTAATTTGTCCTTTGAACCTCCACTTTTGATTACATAATTATTTTCAATTATTTTAATTAAAAGTCAACTTTTCCCTCTTCTTCTATAATTAAATAGTTTCTTTAATTATTTAATTATTCACTTTCCCTCCTAAATTAAATAATTTTACAATTATTTAATTTATTCCAGCAACCTCTTTTTCTATGTCATTCTCCTTTTTTATCTCAATTAACCTCCACCCTTGATAAGATTTTATTACCTTTTAATCTCCGCCATCCATCCTTAACTAAACCCTATTTTTTTCCTAACCCTATTTCCTTGCTTCTCAAATCAATCTCATCCATTGATCTTCATCATTTAATCTTGGCCCTCAATTCAATTTTTTTTTTTATAAAAGAGACCTATCACTTTCATTTCAACCCTACAACCACTATCTTTGATATTTTGTTGTCACTATCATTAGGCTTATTCTTGCATACTACAAACATGAGGAAAATCAAGCATATTAAGAAAAATGGAGAAGAGCAATGAAGGTGATTCAACAATGGCATAGAAATTATGGTATTATTGTTTTATTATTTATGTTTATATTATCATTTTTACTTCATTGTTGGATTAGGGTGTTTATGGCTTGAGTTTTAGGTAGTTGGTGGTCGATACTATTGAATCATGCTTTGTACCTTGATTTTACCCTATTCTACAACTTTCAAGAGTAAAATTTATAGCCTTTACCTCTTGCAACATAACAAAATCCTTGTTCTTTTTTAAGTTCATATACCTCCTAATGAGGTACTTTTTGTTTGGATATTCTAATCCCCTTACATTCTAGTTGGCATAGTTAAGCATCATTAAATTCCAATAATTGTGTTCCTTCCTTATCGTTCTTAAAACTTCCAAAGCATTTAGGGAGACTATTTTTACCCTTCCTCCTCTTTATGCAAGGATCCCCACCTTCCTTCCTAGATTTCTTTCTTCCTCTCACTTTTGTTTCAACCCATTTTCCCCATCGATATATGTCACTCTCCTCTTTTGCTATATTTTTTTTGTTTTGAATGTTTAATTTTGAGAACTCTTCTTTAGAAATCATCTTCCTTACTATGAAATCTTTGCATGTAAAGTTCTCTATTTTACTTGCTGGATCTTCCTCACTAAACCAAATAACCTTTTCACTTATTGGTAATTGATCATTTCCCATCATTGTATCTAGACAAGTAGGATATGTTGGGCATGCACTCCTCCTTAAGCGTTGCCCTAAATTCCTTATAGTCCTTTTTTTTATTTCCACTATACCTCTCTTGCTCACCATCACCTATTGAACTAACTGATTCTAACCCATGGGCTATTATTTCATTCCTATTATCTAGGTTTGATAAGTAAATTGAGATGTGATTAATCATCTCTTTGCAATTTTCAACTTTTTCCAAGTTGTTCCAATTTTTTATCTCATTATATTTAAATATACCTAGTTCCTTCTTATCTACAACCAAGTCTTGAGCATCATTATTATTCTCAATATTGGTCTTCAGCAAAGAGGGAATGTTAGGGTTACAAATTTTTTATTTTTGGATTTTTTAATTAGGATTTGGCTCTTGACATTTGAGTTGTTGCTCACACCAATTACAGCTTTTTCCTCGTTACTTAGAGTTTATCTTTCTCCCTCTTCATTATTCAAATAATTTTTGAATATTTTACAAAATTTTCCGTGTTATTTTGCCTATTCATTTTTAGATTACTACTTTGATCATTCCTCTATTTTTTTCTTTCCATTACAAGTTCTTGTGTGTTTTTATTATGTCCCAGGCTATTAGTAAGCCTATTAATCTAACTTTTCTCACAAGATCCTTAGGGGGATTCACAAAAAGGAATGGATGATTATTCCTATTTACTGGCATGCTTTCTTCTGAATTTTGTATTCTAATATTAACATTATTATTTTAAAACTCTCCTTTGAAAATGTGAGGAAATATTACTATTGCATTTCCTAAATCCTCTTCACATGTGATTTCCCTAGTGTTTTATTCTACACATGTTTTATAAGTATTTTTCTCATTTTGTTCAAATATGCTTCTGGGCCCAACAATTTTATTTACCTTTGAATTACCAAAGTTTAATTATTCTATGGTTTCTTGCCTCCAAGACGTATCTTAAGGGTTAGGGTTTGTCATATTTAATTTTTGTTTCATGCCATCATATTTTCCTTTTATTTTAGGGAAATTTCTTCTTACATTCCCTTCCATTTTACATAGCAAACATGCATTGAGGCCACTTACTATCTCCACTTAGGGTAATTTGAAAAGTGACCCTTGCACTTCTCAAGAGCTAGAGGGAAACTAAGATGGTTAACATTAGTATCAGATAACCATGATGAATCTTCAACTAACCTTCCCCTCCATTTCAGCAGGTACTCGACATACTTCTTGTTTCTTGTGCTTCTACCCACACAGCTATCCAAAATTTATTCTATCTCTTCCTTTTCTAAAGTAAGTGTTGGAATGTTCCAATATGCCTCTATCAATTCATTCTCCTTATTTTTTTCATGATATTCTATCAAAACAACAATGTTAAATACAAGTGAAACATGAATCTCTTTCAAAAACTCTACCTCATAAGAATTTCATGAATCATGCTTCTTCAGGATCTTGCATGGTCTAATCTTCATCTTTAACTTGTTGTATGTACAAATTAGAATACTCTCCTTTCACAAATGAACCATGACTTCATCTCCTACCTAGAACTCCTTATACCTCCTTTTTGGGATCTACCTTAGCCTTATACTATGAGTTCATCTTCTTGATATGTTTCTTCACCTATTCATTCAAATTCTTTGGATGTTCAACAAAATCTTTAGCCTCAACACTACTCTTCTCCCCCTTATCCATCTTTCTCAGTTCAAAAGTAGTTCTTGGACTACTCCCATACACAATCTAGAATGGTGATTTACCAATGCTCCTATTGATAAAAAAAAAAATTAAGAAAATTTTTCATATGGTAAAATCAATTCCCATCCCTTGGGTTTGTGTCCTACTAAGCATCTCAGTAGATTACCCAAACTCCTATTCACTGCCTATGTTTTTCCATTAGATTTTAGATGGTGTGCATACCTAAACTTAAAATCAACCTTCAAATTCTTCTACAATTTCCTCCAGGAATACCCAACAAACTTGGTATCTTAATCTGAAACTATGCTCTTAGGTAGACCATGTAGTCTCACAACCACTTTGCAAAATAAGTCTGCAACATGAACAACATCGTTGGTCTTATGACATGAAATTAAGTGTGTTATCTTTGAAAATCTATCCACCACCACAAATATGGAATCATGCCCTCTTTGTGTCCTCAGCAAGCCAAAAACAAAATACATACTAATATCCTCCCATGGCTTCTTAGGTATAGGTAATGGCTGATTTAATCCAGTATTCTTATTTGTTCCTTTCATCATCTGACATACTCTACAACTCTGCATAAACTTCTTCACATCCTTCTACAACTATGGCCAATAGTAATGCTCACCAACAACATAAATGGTCTTATCTCAACCAAAGTGTCTAGATAATCCTCCACTATGTTTCTCCTTGATCAGATTCTCTCTCATAGAACTCCTTGGAATGTGTAATTGATTCCCTCAAAATAACATACCATCTTGGATTGTAAAATCCAACCATCTCATCCTATCCAAAGTGATAGGCTCCATGTAATCTCTCCAAAATTAGAATCCTTGGGATACAAGCTCTTGAGTTCATTGAACTAAACAACTTCAATTTGTAATTTTGTAAAAAAAAATTCCTCCTACTTAAGGCATCTACAACTTTGTTAGATCTTCCACTCCTATGCTTCAAAATAAATGTATAACTTTATAAAAATTCAACCCATTTCAAATTTCTTTGATTCAACTTCCCTTGACTATTTAAATATTATAAAGCTTGATGATCAGTAAATAAAAAAACTCTTTTGGAAACAAATAGTGTCTCCAATTCTTCAAAGCCTGAACTATAGCATAAAATCCATGATCATAAATAGCATACTTCTTCTTTGTATCATTCAACTTTTCATTGAAATAGGAAATGGGTTTACCTTCTTGACTCAAAACAACTCCAATGGCATTGCCAATAGCATCAAAATCTACCTAAAATACATTGTTTAAATCTATAAGTGCTAAAACAAGTTGCTCTATAACTTTCTTTTTCAACATATTAAAAAAAAAGTCTAGTCCCATAGTCCACTTAAAATCTTTTCTATCCCCTTATTGTTTTAGTTAGAGGTGCACAAATACTCCCGAAACCTTCGATAAACTTTCTACGAATGAAAAGATCTCACCTCCACATAACTCTTTGGTGTAGGTCATTCAACAATATATTTCACCTTCTCTAGATCCATCTTGAGACCCTCTACTAAGATAACAAATCCCAGGCACACTAATTCTCTCTTCACAAAACTACACTTCTTCAAATTGATCAAAAAATTCTCCTCTCTTAGCTTCTCAAAAAAAAAAATTGATGTGCATCAGATTATCCTCTAATGTCTTTATAAAAATTAAAATTTCATTCAAATAAACAATGACAAATTTACCCAAAAACTCTTGCAATACCTTGTTCATGAGCAACATGAATGTGCTCAGTGCATTGGTTAGCCCAAAAGGCATGACTAACCACTTGTATAAGCCCTCTTTGGTATTGAAGGTTGTCTTCCATTCAACTACTTTTCTAATCCAAATCTAGTGATAACCACTCTTTAGATCTATCTTTGTGAAGTACTTAGCTCCACTCAAACAATCCATGATGTCACCTATCCTTGGCAAGGGAAACCTATACTTGATGGTGATCTTGTTGATGGCTCTAGAATCTATACACATCCACCATTCTAAATCCTTCTTTGGTGTTAGTACTACAGGTAATGCACATGGACGCAAACTCTCTCGAAAAAATCCCTTTTGCAACAACTATTGCACTTGTTTGTTCAACTCTTCACTCTCTACTAGATTCATTCAATGAGTTACCTTATTCAACAAACTAGCTCCAAGAATCAAGTCAATCTAGTGGATAATCTTCCTTATTGGAGGCAAACCTTTATGTACATAATCATAAATAATATCCTAAAACTCATTCAAAAAATCTAAAACCTCTACAATTACCTCATTAGTATCTTCTTTATCAACTCTAGGGATTAATATGAAACACATATGCTCATGTCTCATACCTTCTAGGAATTTTCTTATATCAACCAAACAAATCCTTGCATTATTGTATACCCTTTCTTCTACCTCATTTAAGGGCTTCAACTTATGATGAACACCATCCTTTTTCAAGGAATAGGTGTTGGCATGTCCATCATGCACAACTCACCAATAAAACTTCCATGGTCTACCCAACAACATGTGAAAAAAATCCATAGGTATAATATCACATAAAACCTCATCTTGATAGTTACCAATCTTAAAATTTACCAAACTTTTCTCATTGACAAAATCTCTATGGTTCGTCTGCAACCATGCAATCCGGTATGGATTTCGATGCCTTCTCCTCTCCAAATATAACTTAGTAACCATTTTCTCTAAAACAAGATTATTAGTGCTACCTCCATCAATGATAACATTACAAACTTTACCTTCACATTTAAATCGAGTGCAGCACAAGTTCTTTCTTTGATCCAATTCCTTCTTCTCATTTAATAAGGCTCTTCTGACAACAAGGGTCTCTCCTCTTTCAGTGTCTTCAGAATGCAAAGTCTCGGTATCTTCATCTACATGTGTAACTCATGAATTTCCTTCAACATTTCTATTCATCCTCCCTTGATGTTGGGGACACTCAAAGGCTCTACGTCCTTCTTCACCACACTGGAAATAGGTTCCACAAAATCCTCCTCTTCCTCTTCCTATTTTATCTCCATTGTTTGAATCTCATGGATGGTAGGTTTTATCTCCTTCTAGTGTTAGTTGCTACTAGATCCTTCATTCTTCTTTTGATCTTCACTTCAGCCACCATAATTCTTTTCACTAGTCTTTCCACCTTGACCTCTTTGCTTGCTCTTTAACCTTTTATTCCACTTCTCTACCACCTTTAGGGAAAAATAATATGTATCTTCAATCATTGTCATATTCGTCAAACTCAACTCCTCTTGGATGCTTGGTTTCAACCAATTAATGTAATGGGAAACCTTCTTGTTGTCCTCAAAATAGCCTGATCTAATCAAGACCTAGTAGAATTTTATATGTACTCTTTGAAATATCTCCCCATTTGCTTCAATCCTTGCATCTTCTTCAACAAATACAATTCATAATTTATAGGAATGAATTGCCTCTTTACTTTTTCCACCATCTGATTCCATCTGGTTATCTTCTCTTTACCTATTTAGTTTCTCTCCAATTGGACTTCTTCCCAATGCCATATGCTAGCATTGCCTTTTAGCTTAGCCTTTACAAATTTGACCCTCTTCTATTTCCTCATACTCAAAATAATCTTCCATTTCATTGATTCAATCGATCAACTCCTTTGGATTCAATTTTACATATAAATTATAAACTCTTATCTTTGGCCTCTTTCCAATCTTGGAGATAGCCCTAAGTATTCTGACTCCTCTAGGATCCATTACATCTTGTACTTCTTCGAATGGCTCTTCATTTTTAGCCCTATTTTCACTATCATGTCTTCTTCTGACATTAGCTCCTCTATGTAGCTCCTCTTGCAATGCTTGAACTTGTCTCTAGAGGGCTCTAAAACCATCTTTAGATAACCCATCATTTCTCCCACCATAGTTTGTCCGTGGAGGCATCTTTTCTCACAGACCCATAACCACAAGTCCTAGTAAAAATTTCCTCACATTCGGTGATCTTTCTACACACTTAGAGACTCCTACTATGATACCACTTGATGAAGGGTACTTCCCTCACAATCTAAGACTCACAAAAACAATAGAGAATTGCACAAACAAAATGAAATAAGGAAGCATAGATTTTCTATATCACTGAAATGAAATTACACCATTACAACTGACATCACATGGGCTTTCTGATAACATAAATCTACAAATCAGAGCCACAATCTATAGTTCCCTTCTCTCTCCTTTGTAATTCCATTCACATCCTTCATCTAGAATGTTTAATGGCCCTAGAATCTTCTAGAAAGTATAACCCCCACAAGAATATATTTTAAAATTTTACTTCATTTTGTAGTGCAACTTTGCGGTGTCATAACTTTTGATCTGATTGTTGGATTTTCAATTATAATACCTTTTTGAAGGATCCCGAGAAGGTGCTTGGTCATAAATTAGTACCTAAAGGTAGACTAATTTAGTTTTCCACCAATTTTTTGGGCCCATCCAAAGCCTTTAAGTGCCTCAAATTTGACTTTGAATATTTTAACAGGATTCTTGGAAATTGAAATTTTAATATCTCACAAATGATAAATGATATTTAAGTGGTTTCTTCACCATTAGCTTCAATTCACCATTTTGAAGGTTTGTGTAAGATTTTTTTATCCAATTGTGCATAAATGCAAACTTACTAAAAATAGTACCCCTACTAAATTTAGCCCTTATTGAAAAGAAACAACATTTTTTTGGGTGATGCAAGATTGCTCTTACACCCTGGATGCTCCTGCGTCATCTTTCTTCTAGTTTCTTCTATTATAGTTTTTATTAAGTAGTTTATATACTTAGATACATGGAGAGGATGTTTCTATTATTTTGGTGTATGTGAATATGGTTTGATTCTTAGAAATAGTTCCATATCCATGACCTAGTGTGTATAGTGAGTATTGATTGAGAAATTCAATACTATAGATCTCATAACTTTTTATTTGTTGCATTGTATTCAAGATATTTAGTATTTCAAGGAAATTTTCAATAGAAATATTCTCTTGATTTTATTTTTTATTTGGCATCACTAATTTCAATCATTTCTCCACTCCATTTCAATTCAATGTCATACTATCCAATAGTTACACTACACACATACTTGATGTTGCATTGTATTTATAGTTCATTGTTAGTCTTTTGTACTTGAAACATAGTATTCTTGAAATTTAATTTGTATTTTTACTTTTACCCATTTCTCTCATGATCCTCATGAGATCCATTGAAACTAATTCAAATGTATCTTGATATATATCTATGGAATGTCTCATTTTTGAATTCACTACACATGCAGAGCTTCTCAAATTATGGGCTTCATTGATTTATATTGGGATGATGATGTTTATGAATAGAAATATGCTTTAGGTTTTACACTTTCCCCTAGTTCTATTATAATTTAATGGTATTACAAGAATTAAATAACTATTTCATTATCATCTACAAAGGTTGAGTATCATGGTGCAATTCTAGCTAGGAGGTTATTTGGCTTTGACAATTGATGATCGAGTTTGAATTTCATCCTAATAATCCCTCTAATATTTCATGTGAAAATATTTAGGAAAAGTGTCTCAAAATTTCTCTTAACATTAAAATTATAAAATAAAATTTTTTGGATTATAAAATTAAAAATCTCAATTTTTTGGCTATACAACTAGTTTTATAAAAAATAAATATTATTGGTTCTTTAGCACCAAAAAGGGTGGCTTATGTTATGTAGGTCTATTTGAGCTCTAATATAGTTTCTAAATAAAAGGGTTCAATCAACCTCTTGAATCAAATGTTATGATTGTTGAAATAATTTAAAAATGTGTTGGACACATAAAAGAATTGTAGAGGGGAGTTATACTTATTGAATAAATTATAATACATATTTGGTTGGATATAATGAAACTAAAATAAAATTCCCAATTTGGCAAGTGAATTACAATGAGGTTATGATAGCTAGAAGAAATCTATTATTTTTAGCTTATGGACTCATCTTTGATATTTGAGATTTGGGTACCACTTTTTAGGTTTTTTCAGCTCATAATTTCCTAATTATTTTTTTATGATTATATTTATTGTATCTCCTATTTATTAGGTGCTTGATATGGACATTGTATGTGAGTTTTGTAGATATTTTTAAGTTGTCAGAATTCCACCATATCTACAGTTGGTGACACTCCTATGATGTCTTTCTTTGTAAGAGTATTTTAACTATGTTATTTACTAAATAAAATATTATGTTACTTTGGAGTGTGGATTTTTTATCCTAATTTTTCCCCATATACACTTATGTTATGCTATATTATTTATTTTATGTTTACATATTTCTTCTTTCTATAAGTGTCAATAGATTACAATTTACACTATCTCCTTAGAATTTTAACATAAGAAAATTGTATACTTTCCTTTCATTTGGTTTCAAAACCTTATCATCTCTAGTTCTAGGTGTTGGGTGGATATTTTTTGTACTAATCTTCATTTGAGTGGGAACTTGTACATGGAAGTTTTTTGATATTATTGTAAGAAAATATGGCAAGCACATCAATGATAGAGATAAAGAAGTTCTCAGGCATAAAATTTGAGTTTTGGAATCTTAAGATGGAGGATTCTCTATAGACCAAGATATATAGGCTATAATTTAACTAGATCCAAAATTACAACTACATCATAAGAAGACTATGACAAGATGGACAAGAAAGAAAAGGGTCTCATTAGACTAATTTTGGCTAGTTTAGTGTTTATGAATGTGCATTAAGAAAGTACTAGAATGAGCCTTCATAATAAGAATGGACCAATTTATCAATCTAAATCCATAATAAATAATCTTTTCTTAAGAAAATAATTATATACCCTTAGGATGGAGGATAGTGGGTCTATGGATGAACATCTAAATTCCTTCAATATGGTACTCACCCAATTACACTTTATGGGAATGAAAATGGAGGATTAGTGTATATATTTTTTATGGTCTTTTTATATTCATGGGACCACCTATTTATGGTCATTAGGAGCACTACAACCAAGTTCAATATGGGAAAAGTGGTTGCATATTTTTTTTCTCAAGAAATGACAAGGAATACTTATCTATTAGCTAAAAGGGACCTAGTAGTTTATGCCAGATCAAAAGAAAAAGGTAATAAGAAGGTTAAGAAGCAAGAAAATTCTAGATCTACCTCCCATGGGAAATCCAAATCTCCTATTAAGTTCAAGGAAAAATGTTATAACTACACCAAAAATGCACATCTAAGAAGAAATTGTAAGGAGTAAAATAAGAAGAAAAAGGCATAGTCTAATGGCGAGTCTAAGATATCCTCCCAATATGAAGGTGGTTCTTTTTTCATTTCCTTGGTAATCATGCATGAAAATGTGTGCCATTAATATACTCTAGTCCCTCTTTCCACATGACCTGAAATTGACATTGGTTAAAAAATTATGAATAATATGATGATGCAAAGGTGTACCTTAGAGAAGATTCTAACTTGAATATTTTTTTCTATGGTAGATTCTTGGTTCAATTCCTTGGTGAAAAATGGGATTAATAATGTATTGCATATCTCTAATTTGACAAATAACTTACTTTATATAAATAAATTGAATGATGTAGGTGTACATGTTATCTCAAGTGTGTCAGTGTTTTTAAATACCAAGCTAATCTCATAAACAGCCTATGGAATTGTCATCTTCCAATGGTCAACTATTTAGAGGGATTGGCAACGAATGAGTGAAAGTTACAACTTTCCTCCTACACTTTTGGCTCTACAAGACTTGGGAGGGTGATCCCGCACAATGTATTCAAGATGTTATGTGCTAATTCATCTTACACATTGCAAATAACAAATGCATTCCCATGATTACTACTTGATAGATAAGGATCTTAAAGACTTGGAAGATCTTTAAGCATTTAACATTCAAAGAAAGGGAATGCAAGTTTCAACATGAAACTTGAATAAATAATACTTTGAATTAAATGGAAATTTGATCATTTTTCTTTGATTGGTGCGAGAGATCCCAAACAATACAAATTTAGACACAAATAACATACCAGTGCCTTACCCTAGGGCATGGATTCAAATTTAACATAAATCCTAGAGTATAACAATATTTAACCATAACATTATAGAGCTATTACAACACTGCATTTCAAACTTGTACTCAAAAACTCTAAACCAAAACTACTTATCAAATACCTACACTTAGATTACACAAATCAATGATTCTATCAAAGTGATTTAATCAATTCTTTGAATTAGAACAAAGAAAAAAACATACATTCATAGGAAACATCATGAAGATCAATTGAAAGACCCTTGATCATTTTCATTGATAATTCATGTAAAGAGTACATAAGGAGATAAATGGCTTCAAAATTATTTCATTCTTGAATTTAAATGCCATTATTGCTATACAACATTAAAATTGCAAAAAATAAAAGTCAACATCCTAAAACAAGACTTGACTTCTATTTCTTTGTGATTGCATTGTGAAATTTCTATGGGAGATCAATCAAAAACCCTGTGCAATTGGCCCTGAATTCCCTTTGATAAAAAAATGGGATCAAAACAAGCCTTGGGCCAATTGACACTTTTCACATATTCATTTGACAATTTTCAATTACATTTCAAAATAAAGTAATATACCTAGGAAAAAATCATTATATTTACATTTGCAACCTTTTCCCCTTAAAGGTACTTTGTTGCCTCTTCTCTTCATTTTTCCTTGAACTATGCCTGAGAATGATGAGTTGGCATATATGGAAAAAACTCCAATTGTAAAAAAGGAAAAAAACACTACTTCTGGCATTGTTGAAGACTTTTAGAAGCTATGACTATTCAAAAGACCAAAATAAGTATCCACATCACACTAAAAGATTCAAAAATCAGGAATGTCATTATATTTCTTATCTCAAGCTATATAGTCCTCTTTTATAGGATAATTGAAGGCCATGAACTCATCCAACTTCATTCTGTAGGAACCATACTTTTTCATTATCTGATTTGCATCCTTATCAAACTCCTCTAAAAATGCACTGGTAATTGATAACTTGTTCATGCCATCTTTCAATATAGCTATGTTGACATCCCTATGCTCTCAAATTAAAGTGGCCTTTGCATCAATAATAGCATCCATGTGAGCTCTCCATTGCTCATAGGTATTAACAACTCCATTATTATCAAGAATTTTTGGCAGGAGACCAAGATCATTCTCATCAAATTGGTTGAGCAATGCTTTGATCCTTTTCTCTATTGGATCCACTAAACCTTATCTGGTAAGTTGGAGTGATCTCCAATGGCTTATTCTAATCATGTGATGACCCAATCACTATATTTTTCAATACTTCAAGTCTAGGAAACCATGTTTGCATCATTGGAATAGCAATTGATCTATCCCTTTCAAGCATACTTATTAAAATGAACATTACAGAATAATTTGAGTGAACACTATTCACTCTTTTTATTGCTTTTTCCAAATAATGTTCTAAGACATTATAAGCAATAAAAATGATGTTTTCATTGTACAAAGAAAACAATTCTTCATATGTCTCAAGCTGCTCAATTAATTCCTTTTTTCTTAGTTTCTAAGCTGATATTGAAGTGCTAGGAGCAATATATGATAGTGGTACATTTTCCTCATTATACACCACCATTTCTATAGAAGGTGGAGGAGATGAATGGACAGGATGAGGTGGTAATTGTAGTAGAGGAGGAGGAGGAGAAAAAATTGGAGAACTTGGTTGCATAGGTTGCATCTGTAGTTGATTCTTCATCATTTCAATCTGCAACTCTAACTTTGCTATCATTTACTTGTCTATATTGTAAGAAAATAATAAATAATTGTATTTATTTATTTCTACCTCACATTACTCCTATAATGACTCCACTGTTGCTTTAGCGAAGTGTACAACATTAATAAACAAAGTTGTTGGCTCCACTTTTGATGTATCTAAGACACTTTTTATTATAATTCATCCCCTCAAATTAGTAGCAGGCTCTGCAATACTTGGCTTCTTTATGTTTGGGGCCAAAATACTAAATAGCTAATGCATCCCACTCTATGCTAAAAGCTAACCCCTTTAATGTAGTTAAGAAATATTCATTAGATGCATATACCTATGAACTCTATCTTCCAATAGGTTCAAATGCAATAGTAGATGCTAAATCCCATTCAGGAAAAAGGAGTATGCCACTCTTTCTCACAAGTTCCCTAAGTTCCTCAGGTGTCATTTCCTTCTATTTAGCCTTCATTTATTTAACCACCCTATCAGATATGATCGATCTAGGAAATTTAGAGGATTTTGATATTTCAACTGTCAACATCTTCTCATATTCATCCCTTCTTGTTATCCATACATATTCATTGAATGCATATATTTTAACAAACACGTCGTCAACCATGAATTCAGTGCAAGCCCTTTCTCTAACTTCATCTACATTTTCCATTCCAATTAACAATGCTTTTGTGAGCCTACTCTATGGAACTAAAAACTCTACCTCCCTTGTAGGTGATGGCATATTTTTCATTATGTCATTAGAGGTCACAATAACCTCATCATATGAGTCCTGGGGGTAATCAACAAGTCCTTATGCTCGTTCATTTTTTCTCCTCTTAGGATAGGATTCTCTAGGTGGTGAATCCAAATCAATAACTTGATGAGAGGGAGATGAGGGTGGTGGAGATGGTGGCACAGGGGAAGATGGCCTTGAATCCTTGAATTGTGTGGGAGTAGCTGCTACTTGTTCTTTTCTTGCAACCTCTTTCTGTCTCCTCAAGAAGACATATTGTGTTTTGGGAGGTTGATATGTTGGCCTTTCCTCAACCATGGGGGCTTTCCCCTTATCTTGCACATCAATGATGGGGGCCTTCCCTTTGTCCTAAATTTTGATATTTTTCTTGAGTTATCCCACAACCCTATTAAAGTTTTGCAATATGGTTTCAATCCTCAACATGGGATCCTCAATATCCATGAAGTTCCTTTGAACTTGGGATCCTTTTCCTATCTTTCCTTTTCTAACTTAGTAAATTCTAGCCATTTCACTTTTTTTTCCTCTACTGTATGTAAATCAAACTCATTTCTTGTCATACCCATAAGGTTTTCAAAAATATGGTAAAAATTTCTTGATTTGATCCTTTCTTTCAAGGTTACAATAAAACCCTCAAGATTAGGATTTCTAGCCCTACAATTTTTCATTTTTAAGGGTGTGATCATTTTTTAGGATGTTATTGTGACTATAATCATAGTATGAGCTAAATACGCCAAGTCCAATAGATTCTAAGCAATATTTGAAAAACTAAGCTATAATCATAATGAAATACTTGAAAACCATTAAAATGAGGAAGTCATTAAGCACAAACAATAAGAAATGAATAATGAAAACCTATTTGATTATTGCTTCAAACCTCATCCCATTAGGGGATTGGTGTTGTATTGATATGGAATGATGACCCTTTCCCAATCCCTTTGATACAACGAGCATCGAAATGAATTCCATTGATGAAAATGAGCTAATATGATGAAAACTAAGCTAAAGATGGATAAAAAGTTGAAATGGATGCAAGATGAGTGAAGATGAGTGTGCAAATGTGCAACATAACTTTGCTAAAATGGAAGTGGATCATTTTCTCTCCAAAATGAGGGTATTTAAAAGAGACAATGGTGAATTGAGGGTTAAGATTAATTTTATCAATCAAGGGATGAGAAGCCATGAGAGGTGAAGGAATGGATCAAGGATTCTAATCAATGGATGAGAATCCAAGATCACATGGATCAAAGAGTTAATCAATGGATCACAATGATTCAAAGAAGCACACTTTCAAATATGTTAGAAAGTTTGTTACAAAAGAATATTCCATTTTTGAGTTCAAATGGAAGAATATTCCAAGGGAATATTCCCATGCAAGTGGGAGGGTGAGGGAAAATAGGAATTAGATAATTAAAACAAAGTTTTAATTGCGCAAGTTGAGAGGAAATTAGGATTATCATTAAATAATAATTTTTTTTAATGAAAAGGAGTTAAGTGACATTTAATTCAATAATTTAGATTATTTAATTAAAAGAGAGGAAAAAAGGGGTTTAATTTAAATAATTTTCATTATCCAATTAAACAAGATGAAATGTTACTGTGAAAGGGTGAATAAGCCAAATAATAGTGATCATCTTATTAAGAGGAGAAATTGATGCATTTAATTAAATAATTAGGATCATTCAATTAAATGATCAAAAAGAAGGTAAATTTAGGATGAAACAGTGTTAGTAATTGTTAAATAAATATGAAGTAGCTATCTTTGGGTTTATTTTTGTATTGTGTGTGCGTCGGCATATGCGTCGCCGAGTTTGCTCAGCTTTTTATCAAAGTTTTGATCTACCACTTTGCGCATCCACTCTTCGTAGCTTTGGGTATTGGCATTCCTTTCGGATCCTGGGAAACTCCGTTGTGCTTCCACGTGTCGAGGTTACGGGATGCTTTTGTTTCTTGTTTCCTTGAGGCCTCGTCGGGCTGTGAAATGCTTCCATGAAGCCGTCGTTCCTAAAAGGTGTTGGCGGGCACCACATCTTGCTACGTGGCCACCGTTCGCAAATCTTTCAATGAGGGGATGAAATAAGCAACCGCAGACAACGAAATGCTGCCACGCATCTTTTACGCTCGACTGATGGAGTGTTCCCTCTGCTATGATAAATTCCTCAGCCCATTCGACACATGTTTCATTTTTGCAAATCCTTTGTGCGATGGGAGAAGGGTTCATGCGGGTAGCGAAAGGCTACCATGTAACTAATGGTTGATCTGTTATAAGGGTGATAGGCTGGATGAACTAAATAATGCTATTGGTTGTTGCTTGTCATAATCATTCACAGCGATGGATGACACTTGTTTGATCGAGCCTGGCTGGGACCACTGCCATCATTGCAAAGCATGCACCTATGCCCAAGGTGACTGGATGTTGTGTTCTGGTTCGATACTATTGTAACGGCCATGGGAATATTCTGATTCAGGCATCATTACAGGGAGATTGCGAGATCTTTTCTATTATTGTTCTCTGAAGCGGTGGGAAGTTTTTCCTGCTATATATATTTTCTCTATTGATGAGAAAAAGCCTGGAACTAGAGAAAAACATGCTAGTTTTAGCAAAAAGACGCCAGGCCTCTATTACTGTTTCAGTTAATTGCAAAACTCTCAGATTGTGCCAATTGTTCGGCCTTTCTATTATTTTAATGCTTTTGATTAAACTGTGAATTGTGCTTTATATTGTCTTGACACTTCATTTGAAGAACTTCTATATATGTTGGATGCAAGTTTGCTTACCTAGATCATGTCTAATGACTCTTCTTGGTAGTGAGAATGTATGCGATATTATTTTATGTCAATAAATGAATTGTCTATGCTATAATTTCAAGTCTCTAATGTTTTGGAATACAACAACACCATTCAGGCCCTTAAATCTATGATTTATCATGCCCATCATCAAATCTTGGCGCACCACCTTAGGTTAGACTTTACGTTATTATATCCACTTCCTTTTCCCTTTCCAAACCCCATTATAGAAGAAGTCGGCTTCTCTAAAAATCTAGAGGTTACTCAGTTTAGCGAAAAAGGTCCCCCTTAAACTAAGTTTCCCATAAGACTCTGTTACCTCGTCAAATTTTGGCATCAACAGTAATCAAATTCAAGTGTGTAATATTAGTTAGGACAATTTTTAAGTGTCTACATTTTTCCCCTCTTTGAAGTGAGGAACCTGTTACATTAGTTCAATGACTAACACTTTTTTGGATAACACTGTTAATCAGATCAAATTTCAAAAATTTCTAATTTTTCAAATGCCCCACTATTTCCCCAGTGGAAGGAATTAAGCTGGTACCCTACCCTTTTGAGAGATTGGGCAGAAATTTTAATTTTTGGGTTGATCTCGTGAAAAAGGTTCAACATTGATTCAAGTGCAAAAATAGGTTCCTAGACATGAAAGAAAGCTTAGAAATGTGTAAAGCACCTCAAAATATGCCCCATAGCTCAGAAATTGATGAAAAGGGACTAAAACCTTATTTCCCCCCTCAAATTAGGGCAAAAAACCCTAATTTTCAAGCTTAAATAGAGTTTAAAGGGTCATTTTCAAATCATTTGCACTCTTGACTTTAGTGAAACTCTATGATTGTTTCTCTGAAACCCTAGAAAAATGGCAGCTTATGAGCTCCCAGAACACCTCATGAATAGGCTATGAGAGTACCAGTGCACAACAAATGCAAGACCACCAATACATAAATCAAAACTTTTCTCATTTTTGATTTTTTATTGCATTTATTAGGGGTCAAAAAGTCCAAACAAAAGTGTTGTTGTATTGTGTCACTTTTGAACTGGTCAATGGTGCTTTTTTCAAAATAGCGACAATATTGTAGATAACATCAATTTTTTCTAGGTTGGTTTGCCAATGCATTTGAAAAGTCGACACACTTTTGCAAAATAGTGTCGCTTGTAAAATTAGGGTTTATTTTGGTTCACTATCACTTTTGAAAATATGACACTTTTTCAAGGAGTGACGCTTTTGTCATTTGGATACTGTGCCCAGAAATAGTGCCATACTTTTACAAAATAGAGTCGCTTTTACATTTTTAGGGTTCAAACATGAAATTTTATAATTTTTTGATAATTTTGATGTAGTTCACTTCAAATGTGTAGGAGGTCATTCATCCACTTCATTCCAAGGAGCGTAGACCTGGTATTTTGTCCCTTGTTCCTCAATTGATTGACTTGACAAGGATGTTCCTTGGGGCGATCGGGCATGGGTTTGTGGCCGGTATGCTTGAGGTCAGAACCCACCTCATGATGATGACAGTGTTGATAGAGAGGTAGAACGACGAGACCTCATCCTTCCACTTTCCTATTGGAGAGGCTGCAGTCACCTTAGAGGACATTTGGCACATATTGTGGGTGTCAATTCACAGTAAGTGAGTTATCTATGATACGGATGTTGGGACCATCGCTTTCTATGATGTACTTGGTACAAATACCCTTTACATAGAGACTTCTCAGATTTATTTGGAGGATTACAGAGGACTAGCACCAGACTTGACCTTGGTCTTCAAAGATTTGATCTGCAAGGTACTCATGCCATACCAATGGGGTAGAGGAATTAGCCTTGGTTGTGGACTCGCCTGGGCAAGGATGATCAGAGACATGGCATGCTCTGCTTGGGGTCCCATAGTACTTGCAACTCTTTATCATGATATGCATCAAGCCATTTATATGGAGGGGGGAGCATAGGGAATGGAGTTACTCTTTTACACATATGGGAATACGAGCACATTTTTCATGCTCATATCAATTGTTGCATTACAAAACATTGATTTGGATGATCCTATAGTGTAATATTACATAGGTATGATCACACTACATCATACAGGTCCCATGGGAATCTTGTATTAGAGACAGGTTATAGATGGTATGATAGTATTCCGCTAGATGCCTTGGTTGCAAGCACCTCCCTGGTTTGATAATGTTCAACAATTATTTTTCACTAGGAAGAATAGGAGTATGCAAGGCTGTGAGCACACTATGATTGAGTGGTACCTTCAAAATAATGTCGCTCACTAGTTTGGGGAGGTCCAGGATGTGGTTCCTTGGGATTACATAGCCATGTTTGCATGCATTATTAGAGATGCCCAGTGGGGTCCACAGATTCCACCCTAGATGGTAGTAGATGACTTTAGAGAGCTTGTGGCACAACCATGGGTGTACACAAGTGGACCATATGATGTAGGTACCACACCTACATACAATTCCTAGTGGTGGAAATTTACACCAATCCATTTGATAGATCCTGTAGTGGCACAGATACCTAATAGAGGTAGGGTACAAGGTGCAAGAAAAGGATAGAGGAGGGGGTGTCAGTAGCCTCGTAGAGATGGTTAGGATAGAAAATATGGGCATGATGGAAAGGTGCCTAAAGATGGGAACCAACAGCTAGAGCATGATGAACAAGTGCCAAGGCATGTGATGTTAGGACCACCACCACCACTAGGCGCAAGGTCCTAATCCTTGGGATACACAGATTCAAAGACTTACAATGCAGAGAGATCAACTTTTATAGTAGGTACAACAACTTGTGAAAATTTAGGTTGTTACTAGTCAGATAGATTAGAACCGTCAGTAGGTCCAGCATCTAACCATTTAGCTAGCACGGGAGACTAGGTAGAGATAGCAGTTGGAGGCTACTGCCACACACACATAGGTCTAGGGCATGGTTCTAGCTCAGATCTATGGAAATGTGATGGTGGAGACCTTGTATTATTGTAACTTATACCATAGGTTGGTGCCCCTAAAGCAACGACAATCATACTTCTCCCATAGGAGCGGAGTAGCACTGAGCGGCTCAGGAGGTCCCTTAGCTAGGTAGCCTTCTAGGAGCCACCAATGGGACCCATCATAGCACAAAGATCAACAGAGCCGAGGATAGCCTCACACTTTTGTAGAAATTTTTGGATGTATAGCCCTAATATATTACATGTATATACATTCATTAGTTGATTTTTGATAGCCTCTTGTATATCTATTTTTGATGATATTGACACATTGACTCTGACTTTGTATCATGACATTTAGATTTTGAGATATATATGAGATGGCCTGATTCATTTATGATGTTCTATCATTTTGATGTGATGTTTCATTTATTTTATGCTTTATGTTCATGTATGGATGCACATGCTATGGATGGATTCAAATTTTCATGTTATAGATGTGTTTCTTCATTATGCATTATGATATGATGTGATGTATGATAGATGATGCGATATTGATGTGATATGCATTGTATGGTTTATGTTATGGATGCAATGTGTTGGATGGTTTATTCTCCTTTTCAATATCTTTATATGACATGCTATGAGATGGATGTATTTTATTTTGTGTATTTCCCATATGACGATGGCATGCTTATGATTTATTTATAATTATGATATGATTATGTAAGGTGTATGTATGTTGATGGTTTGTGGATGCAGGATTAATGCATCATGATTTTTGTTGCCTACCATGATACCATGTTAGAATAGAAAAAAGATAGAATAATAAGACAAATGGATTAACCATTGATTTCAAGATTGATTCAAAATTCCAACAAGTCTATGAGTTGTTGAGATTTTATTAGATATGGTGATGATATGCTCATTTTAGGGATTGGGATACTTGAGCACTTCATTCCTTATTTTTGATATAATACATAGATATGATGCATCAAGGTATTGATAACTAGGATGGCATTGTATCTAGTGCAATGGACTTTGACTCTACAAATAGATAGGATAATCCTTGTTCACACCTTGACATACAAAAATCTCATTGGAATGTAGTTTATAAGTTTAGAATATTTCAGACCAAAGCATAGGCAATAGTCAACAGTCTATTCAAAACAACCTCCCTACACACAACTAAGCAAGTATTCACCAAGATTATTTTACAAGAATACCCCACAAGCACAACAAATGAAAGATAATGATTGATATCCCATTCCTTTCTCTCTAAATCATTTAGACATCATTGGGAGGTCCTTGGAATGGGTCAACAAGATAAATCATAAGAAAATATCAAAACAAATAGTCAATTTTATCTAATCTCTTTCCAAAGTAACATAGCTAAGGTGATTTCTAACATTGATGCCCATTGTAGGAAGGGTGCATCCTAGGACATGTTGATCAGATGTTTTTACTAAGACTATTTGTTTGAAAGGTTGTTGATAAAAATGTTACCGACCCATTTACTCATGATCTAGACTTTAGATTTGCACATTGAGGTTCACACTTCATGACTTTCCATACTTTTTTCGTCTTTTTTTACCAAAGGTTGAAAGTAATGATTGATTTATTATGGATGAAAGTTTATTGCCGGTGAAAATGAAATGGGATGGGTGTTTTTTTTATTTTTTGGAATATTTCAATGTTTTTGGTATTTTGCAATGTTTTGAGGATGTTTTTGATCTTTATGGGTATATGTGATTGTTTAGGTTTTTCAAGTTATGTGAGGCTGTTTAGGATTTTTTGAATGTTTTCCACTGTTTTGCATTTTTTTCAAGTTTTCAATTATTTTTGTGTTTTTTGAGTTTTGACCAATACCTAAGAGGAACTGACCTAGGGCCTCGAGGGCTTATCAAAGATTAGCCTTTCCTATGATATACGCGTAGAGACCACACAGTTTGACTAACTTTAACTAGTAATTGTTTATTAATGAGATATGAAAACTTTATGGATTGTCAATTTATTATGGCATACTCCTAAAGGATTGACCTAATGCGTCTCAGGGGCACATTAGTGATGGCCTTTCCTATGTTCAAGCTCAAAGACTCATAGTTCGACAGTGTTCTATTTTTTATTTTATAATGTTTTGACCTATTTATAGATTTTGATGTGTTTTGGATGTTTTTGATTTTGACTTTATAACTTTTTTGAATGTTTTTGGATTTTGGCTTATACAATATTTTGATTTTTTTGGATTTTCATGATTTTGCAAGTCTTTTTGGATTTTGAATAACCTTAAGATATACAAGAGCCTGATCCAATGCAAGCATAACAAATTTCCCCCAATGTGATGTGATAGATGACCTTGATATAGTAGAAAAAATTGGCCTTAGGAATGTGTCAGGTAGTACTAAAGGGGAATATGACATGTAATATCCAACTATGATATAGAAGCAAATGGGTGATGGAATAAATAGGACTAGTGATGCAGTTTGCATGGATGTGATGGATGGTAAAGTAGGATAAGCTAAAGATCTAATGATGGATGGAGGTACTTATTTATGAAAGGTTTATGTTTTCCAAGTTTTCACCAAGGTACTTTCCCAAAGCCCCACTAAAGTGATTTTCACTAGAGAACAATTTTTTTCTTTACTATTTTCAATCCTTTTTCTTTTTCTTTTTTGGGTTTTTGTTGTTTTTTTTTTTTTGTATTTTTTGGATTTAAACCCTTCAAGCCTTTCCAAAAGAAATTTTGAGATGTAAATTGTTGATGGGCTCTAGCAAGGGTTCTCCTTCAGGTGTTGATAACTGATAGATTCCTAGTCCATAGCTTGCTATGACAAAAAATAGGCCTAACCAATTAGGATCAAACTTTCCTTTCCTATCTTGATTTGGCATGTTCTTATGATTTTCTTGTTGTAGCTTTGCTTCAGTTGGTTTTGGTATGCTTGCAAATGATTCAAGGCATTAAGACAATGCTCATCCAATAATTCTAACTCATTCAACCTACATACGTTGTGTTCTTCATCAATGATTAGATTTTGTAGTGACACTCTTAGTGAGGGGAGATCAACCTTAATGTGTAGGATGGATTTAGATCCATACACTAAGGAAAAGGCGGTTACAATTGTAGGTGTGTAGATACTTGTTCTATAGGCCCATAAGATTGGATTTAATTGTAGATTCCTATCATGGTCAGCTTCATTGACCATCTTCTTAAGGATTTTAAGAATGGTTTTGTTTGAGGCCTCAAATTGATCATTACCTTGGGTGTAATAGGGAGTAGAGAACCGATGTTGGATGTTGAATCATTGGCATAACTCTCTTACATCCCAAATTTTGAAAGGTGTTCCATTTGAGATAAGGGCTCGTGGAACACCATAGTGACAAATAAGGTAGTTCAAGATGAGCTTTGAGATTTGTTTCCCCATGATGTAAGTAATAGGGATAGCTTCCACCCACTTCATAAAGTACTTAGTGGTCGTGATGATGAATTTGTGACCATTAGATGAGGTGGGGGTATTTTTTCCTATGAGGTCAAGTCCCCACTGCATGAAAGGCCAAGATGTGACAATCGATTGGAGCTCTTGAGCTAGATCATGGATAAGGTCCCCATGTTGTTGGTACTACATACACTTCTTCACAAATTGATGAGCCTCCCATTCCATGGTTGACTAGTAATACCCTGTCCTCAATAGTTTCTTGGATAAGGACCAAAAATGCCATCATGTACTTCTATTAATGTAGTTAAGGCTTCCTCTTGGTTGATACATCGTAATAATGTCCCCTCGATGCTTCGACGATACAAGGTATCACCTAGGATAACAAATCAGGATGCTTTCTTGACAAATGTTTTCTTAAAGTTGGAGGTGATGTCAAATGGAAGGATACATTTGTTTAGATAGGTGAAGATGTCATGATACCAAGGGGATCTAGGACCAATGATTTCATACACAAATTTAGAATTAGGTATCTTGAAAACTGGTACAATAAGCTATTCTACAAGGAACTCACACTAAATAATGTTGTGTGGCTTGTCTAATAAGGACCCAATCGTTGCCATGGCATCTGCTACTCATTTGTTGACATAGAGGATTTGCTAAAATTTTATATCATTGAAGAAATCCTTGAGACTTTCTACCATCTTCTTGTAAGGTGTGATCTTATCATATTTTGTCTAATAATCATCATTGAATTTATTTATAACCAGCTGTGAATCTTTGTAGACCCTTATTCCCAATATTTTTCATTGTGTTGAAATTATCAATCCTATTATGAGAGCTTCATCCTTGGAAAAAAATTTAGTGCATGGAAAGGATAAACGATATTATTTTCGAATAAAATCACTATTATCAATTAGATTTGAACCCTGTTGAATGAAAGATTTAGTAATATAATGACACATGGAAACCTTCTTCAGATGTGGGTGATCTGAAACGAAAAAGGAATCTCCAGAGTGAGTTGGTTCTCTGAATGATTGATCCTATTCTAAGTATTTTTCTGAAGGAAAGAGTTAGAAGGATAACTTTTGAAAATAAAACCTATGAATTAAAATGATCCACAAAACCTAATAATGACTTTGATATTTCTCTCACAAAACAGTCTGATTTTCTCTCACAAAGCAATCATTAGAAAAATAGTAATGAATTCACAATCTCACCTGAACACTAGTGAAAAATTAATTTGCATGAAGGTTTAAATGTAAACACAGCATGCAACCTACAACAATGAATTCTCTGCATTCATGATCTGCAATACTAGGACATAAGGAGGATCTGTAAAATGAATCACAACATCAACATCATACTAAACTACAAGTTCAAATAGAAATTGAAGATAGGAATGTTGTTTTTAAATAGATAAAGAAGTGAAACTCTCACAAACTGAGTACAAAAAGTTTACAAGCTCCAAATTGTTAAGAGAAAGAAACTAAAATCTGAACTAAGAAGAAGACAAAAGACTAAGTCTCTTAAAAATATATCTCTCAAGAAACCCTAATCCGAGCTCACAAAGAAGGTCAAGGAAAAAAGCTTCAAACTGTCTCAAAACACTGCATAAAAGCAGAAAAAAGCACACTGCTTTTATGATCATACTGAAAAGCCTCTAAAAATAGGCTTAAACTGCTTTAAAAGCCAGAAAAACACCTTATCTCTCCAAGATGAAACTCAAATCCAACCAAGAGAAAAAGTCAATATCAATCTGCTAAAAATAGCAAGAAATCATAAAACAATTTATAAGGATTGCTTTATGCTTTTGTTTTACATGATTGCAAATTTTACAATTTGTCTATTTTTGCAATTAAAGATTGTAAATATTTTGCAAAAAAGGAAATACATCCTTATTTCATCAATAAAATGCTTGATTTTTCTTTAAAAAATCATAAAAATATCAAGGCAATATTTTTCTCTCAATACTCTAATTGATTTCTCAAAAATCAACTGAAAAATAAAGACCCCTAATTTTATTTATTTCACCCTTAGGCATAAAATACTTACCATTCATATTCTAATTGACCTTCCTTCAAAATAAATTAAAATAATCCTAAGCTATTATCATCTCTCATCTCACACTAAGGCAAAGATATATATGTAAATATAAACACAAGCCCTAAGGACTTAAAAAAAGCAACCTAGGCACATGAGAATTTGGCCACCAAAAGTATTAAGCTTTAGACTCTTAACTCACAACGCAAAACCACCCTAAATTCAAATTTCTCCACATGCTATTGTGGAATGTGAATATTCAAGGTAATCATAATGTTTGACTTAGCTTCAAATTAGGGCAAGAGACAAAAAGAAGTCAAACCCTAAAAATGATTTCATTTTGCAATCATCATTTTGAAGAGATTGAGCTCTGCCTAAAAGGATACCGCCACCATGATTGAACTCGGTCCTTATCTCACATGCTCAATAATCTTCACTCTTGTCTTAATACAGTCGAATCTTTCACTGGGTAAGCTTTATTTATATACTATTGTGGCTTTTTTCACTTCATTCAAAGAGCAAGAAAGGCCATTAAGGTCGCAGCATGTACATACTTGGTCTCTAATTTCTATCTGCATTCTTATGACTTTGTTCCTCTTGGCCGCTTGCATGAACTTAGGCTTTGACTGGAAGCTCCATGAGAGAGCTTGTTTGAGGGTTATTGTTCTTTATTGCACATAAGGTAAGCTATTGTTTATAGCTTCTATGGCTTTTGCTCTTGAGTTTGTTTTGGTCTTGTGGCCACAGCTAGTACAGTCTCTAATGCAATTTTTACTTTTTGTGCTTAACTTAAGAGAGCTCAAGTCTTGAGCTTGGGATCTTTGTGTTTTCTCTAGCCACCATGGTGAAATTTTTTAAATTTTGGAGCCTCTTGTGAATGTTTTGGCCGTGGCCAGTTGGTTCTCCTTCGAGCACGAAATGGTGAGTTGTGTCTACAAAAAGCTTAAGAAATATTTTCTTTATCTATTAATGCATGGCCATACTCAGGCCACACCATGTGCATTTTATTTTAGTGTATGGAGACACCTCTAGATCCAACCCATAATTGAAATTCATTGAATCTTTATATTTATGTGATTTATTATTGATATATTCAGTTGACCATTCAGTTTGAACTCGACTCTAGATGAGTCAACATGCCGTGGCTTTAAATTCCTATACATAATGGGCTTTCTTGTAAACTCCTGGGCTCAACCCAAAAGAAAATAGTGTGTATTCAGTATTTTGAAACAAACCCTCTTGTGGCTGTTTGCAAATTTGAAGAAATGTTGTGCATTTTGTTGTTCCTGTAGAAACACGATGTGGGTACATGAGAAATCTGCATTTAAGCCCAAACCCTCTCATGGGTATTTTGGAAATGGCATTAAATCTGTGTCTTGATATTCACGTAGAACTGGCTTGACCCATGATAATTTTTACTCCTTTTGCACTTTAGTTGCAAAACCTAGACATGTCATTCAATACTAAAATTGCAAAATTCGTTTTTAAATCAAAACCCCAATATGGGTGCTCATTGTTTGTGAAGAAAATGCACTCCTTTTGTATTTCAGCTTCAATCATGAGAGCACTGTGTAAATTTTGTTGCTTTGTTAAAACCCCACCTGGGTATATAATATTATAAGAACACACTTTTTTGTGTATGCTAATAGTTATGAGGAAAATTGCATTTGTTTTCAAATCCATGTATTTTAAACTACGCCATGTCTTCAATTCTGCTCATAGACTTCTCCATATATCTCTAAATGTACAACTGTTGATAATCCTCACACAAGTTCATGAGATTCTGAACATGTATCTTTTTTTGTATTTTTTAGTATCAGCTCCATGTTGTTTCCTTCTTGTACCTAGAATTCTTCTTGATTGAGTCTGTAGATTAGTTGGTATCTCAACTCTATTTTGATTTTATGCAAAGATTTTAATTAAAATACTATAGCTCCATGGACTGCATTTCCTCTTACAACGAACTAACACTCCAGAAGCACTTTTTCTTATGCTTTTTCATCTATTTGATTATTCTGAAATGACTTTTCACTTGTTGTATCTTCATTTGAAATACATGATAAATGAAGAAACAAAACTTCTAAAAAAGCAGTATACCTTGGACTATTTCATTTCAGTGTCAGTCAAAAGATTACATCAAATTCATTTGAACACTGTACTCTGTTCCTACAAGCAAGTTGAATGCTTCGACTTATATGGCACTCTTCATGCATTTTTAAGCTCTATTTGATAAATTGTTCCATGAATCTACTCTCTTCTAAAATGAAAATTGAAACAATTCTCTTCATTGAGGCATTATGTATGCATTTTCACCATCCTTGATTGTGAAATGAACACTGTTAATTGGATCTTGTTTGTTATGAATGCACAGTTGGTTTAATTGTTTAATGAATCACTTTGCTTCACTCTTTCAGTTGTATATCATTTATTTCCTTGATGAATATGATGATACAATTTCTATCTTGGCCCACTTGTAATGAATAGGGGCAGCATGTCGAGCTCTACCCTTGTGGGAGCCCATTTTTCTCTACATGCTTGGTCTTCAAATAATAATCAGCTTCATGATTTTCCCTATACCTGCACAAAGAAACAAACAATGTTAGCATAAAAACAATATATCATGATCATGTTGATGTTTCTCCTTCAGTTCATGCTTGTGTACTTTTCTCAATTGTTCTAGTGTATGATTAGTAGTAGGCTGCATTATTGTTGATGGTTCATATAGGTATCTTCATAGTCGGAGCCTCTAACATCCCTCTTTTCTTCATATAGTTCAACAGAGCTCGAGAAGACAAAAGGTGCACCAGTTCAGTGTCGACTATCACCCAATCAAGCAATGGTGATTATGTTGTTACTTATGTGATTTCTTCTTTTGCATCTTCCATAGTGTAGTGTGCTATTAGTGATGCACTATGACAGTCCCATCCACGACTTGTGTGGATATTTTGATTTCAATCTCATGCTTTTCATTTTGAAAAGAAAAATGCATCTCAATGCAATGTTGTAATATCATTTGAATTCTTGCAATCAAATGAAGCTCTATAAATGTGAATTATTCCTTGAAATAAATGAAAGCATCTGAAATGTTTTGTTGTTTATATACTCAATTTTGTACTACATTTAATTGTAAAACATTGAATAGCACTTCTGAAATTATGTTTCCTCATCTTAATACGCAACTGTCACTTGATGAACAATTAACAAAGTGCAAGCAACACTTAAGCATAATGCAAAAATAATTGTATTTCACTTTAAGATATAACAATATTCAGCCAGCTCCACCAATTGAGCTATAGCGAAAAATTGGTAACATTTTGGCGATTTCTACTAAATGCTTCTTTGCTAAGCATAGATTAGTTGCCTTAAACACTCCATTGGGCATGGTGCCAAATCTGCCCTTTCATGAAACTCAAAAAATTGAATAGCAACACTCCAAACAGTAGCAAAAGAAAACAAAATAGAACTGAAAGCAAACTAACAGGCCCTGATGGCCAACAGAACATGCGCATCAGCATTTAGGGAAAGGAAAACTATTGAAAGTAAATGTATGGAACACACTTATTTGGAATACTACTCTACTTATCTATGAGATAAATTTATCTCAGAGGCAATGCTTGAGGTGGATCCCATTAACTAGGATATACAACACCTCTCTAGTCAACTTGGAAAGTTGGAACGCGTTGTGTTCCTTGCACTCTGTGATTACATAAGGCTCGTCCCAAATTGCATCGAGCTTGGAATGTCGTCCAGGTCTGCTTTTAAATTCATTCCACTTGAAAACCAAATCTCCAACAATGAACTCAAATGGTCTTGCTCTTTTGTCAAAAGAATTCTTCATCCGAGCTTGATGTATCTCCAACTGCCTTAGAGCTTCTTTTCTGATTTCCTCCAACTCTACCAATTGTGCAAATCTCACCTCAAGAGGTTGTTCATTTAGCAATTCCAGTTCCTTAACATAACTTAAAGTCAGCAACTCAATAGAAACAAGTAACTTAGCCTCTTTACCATAAGTTAAAACAAAAGGGGAACAACCAGTGGCCCTTTTAGGAGTTATTCTAGCAACCCAAAGGGCTAACTTTAGCTTTTCATGCCATGTCCATTGATTATCCTCAACAATCTTCTTGATTATTTGAATCAGATTCTTATTTGTAGATTTCGCCTGTCCATTGCCCTGCGGAGAATAATTAGAAGACGTGTTCAAATAAATGTTGTTTCTAACTGACCAATCAGAAATCCTCAAACCAATAAAAGCCAAACCATTATCAGAAATGATTGAATCTAGAACACCAAATCTCGATATGAGATCTTGATAAAAATAAAGCACTAAAGTCTCATTTGCTTCCTTTAAAGCAACAGCTTCAGTCCATTTTGTAAAATAATTTATGGCAGTAAGAATCCACTTATGACCCGCGCTTGAAGGTAGATTGATAGGACCAATAAAATCTAAGCCCCGCTTGGAAAAGGGTTGTTCTACCTAAATCGGATGCAGGGGCAACGGTGCAAGCCTCTATTTTCCAAAAAATAAAGCACATTTCTCACATTTTCTGACCCAAGCAATAACATCTATGAACAAATATGGCCAGTACTAACCAGCTCGCATAATTTTTAGGGTTGTTGTTCTTGCAACAAAATGACCTCCTGAAGGTCCATCATGAAACTCTGCTAAAAGCTTGTTAACTTGATCAGGCTGAATACATCTCAATAAAACTCCTTGGAAATCTCTCCTATAAAGAATGTCATCAATGATTGCATAAGGGATGGCTTGTAATCTGTAATACCTTCTTTTCGCTCTATCTAAGCCTTCGGGGCACTCACTAGTTTGCAAATAATACATCATTTGTTGCAACCAAGTAGAAGGAGACACTGGAACAACACCTACAACATCATTATTTAGCATTGTTTCTGTATTTGCATCTTCTTTTAAGTTGTTGTCCTCATTACCAGCAATTTGTTCGCACAAACCTTTGCCTCTAACGAGCTTGGTTACTTTTATATCAACGTCAAATTCCGTTACTTTGGTAATCCAATTGCACGCTTATCATTAATATCTTTGTTAAACAGAAAATCCTTAACATTTCAATGAGCTACCAGCAAATGAATCTTGTTGTTGGACAACATATGCCTGAATTTCTTTAAACTTCTCACAACTGCAAACACATACTTCTCGAAAAAATAATATTTTACCTCGTAATCATGCAATACTTGGCTGAAAAATGCAACAGGCTACTCCAAGCCTTCCTCATTTTGCTGGCATAACATAGCTGAAACTATATCTACTCCTCCAAAAGCATACAGAATAAAGTATTTTTCAAATTTTGGATTAATGAGAGTAGGAGCAACTTCGAGGGCTTCCTTAATCTACTCAAAGCTCCTTTTACCTTCCTTGGTCCAACTGAATGGCATATTATTTTTAAGCATAGAGGTGAGAGGTTGTAGCAAAGCTACAATGTTCGGTATGAACCTCCGCATGAAATTTATTCTTCCAAGAAATCTTTGCAAGCCTTTCTTGTGAGCTGGTAATGACAATTCAAGAATTGTAGAGACTCTTTTAGGGTCTATAGAAATACCTTCCTTTGAAACAATGTGTCCAAGCAGTTTTCCTTCATTCACTAAAAATATACACTTCTTCGGATTGAGAGACACTCCGAACTCTCTACATCTCTAAAAAATTTGCTCCAAATGATCAAGGTGTTCGTTAGCATTTCTGGAACAAATAGTAATATCATCCAAGTATACCAGAACAAACTTGTTCATGAGGTCGTGAAAGGCCATATCCATCGTACGCTGAAAATTTGCTCCAGCGTTGGATAAGTCAAAAGGCATCTTCTTATAGGCCATCATGCCCCATTTAGTTGTAAACGTTATTTTGAATTGATCTTCCTACTTAACCAAAATCTGGTTGTAACCTGAGTAACCATCTAGCAAAGAAAATCTATCAGAACTAGAAACTACCTATAAAATTTGCTCCATGGAAGGGAGTGGGTAATCGTCTTTCAATGATGCTTTATCTAAATCTTGAAAATCGACACATAATCTGATTTCCCCACTTTTCTTCCTGACTGGTACTAAATTTGACACCCAAGAGGTGTGTTTGATAGGAAAAATAATACCACTCTCAACTAGTTTATTTAGTTCAGCCTTCATAAGGTGTTCTAACTTGGGATTAAGCGATCTTTGTTTCTTCCTTACTCGATTTGCATCGGGTTCAAGTTCAATGGTATGTTGGGCTAGTTCTAGGTTAAAACCTCTCAAATCCTTGTATTCCCAAGAAAAAACATCACTAAATTTTGACATAACAGAATAAATGCTTGTTGTTCCTCTTGACTACATACCTTTCCCAGCTTGAGAAGCTTTCCTTTGAAAATTTTGATGGCTGAATAATGTTCTTTAATGGTCAGGTTACATTTGTCCTTACGCACTTGGTCATCTGAATTGAACACAGATTCCAAGGTCACCAAACCTCTTGGCAACTTGTTGGTCTTCAACTGCATAATCTAGTCATCATATTGTTGCTACCATTTTTGTTGGTTTCCATCTACAAACTCGGCTTCAACAATCAGCAAGTTTATGATTTTCTCATCGTTGTCAAAAACCTTCCAGCTCACATTATTGTTAGGCATAGAAGGTCTGACCACTATTTTCACGTATTGACATGCCTCTACCTTATAAATGTCCTTGGGAATATCAAACTAGGCTCCTATGGCAGCAAGCCTATCAGCATGCTTATTTTGATTATGAGGAATTGCCATGATATTAAAAGCATCAAAATCTTCCATCAAATCCCATACACGATGCTTATATTTCTTAAGCAAATCATTCTTGGCAGCATTTAAATTTCTGATCTGATTTACAATTAGTTCTAAATCACCATAAACTTGCAAGCATTTAATACCTCGTTGTGGGAACATTCAAGGCCATGCACCAATGCTTCATACTCAGCTATATTATTTGAATATCTAAAAGAAAATCTACAAGCTAAAAAGTATTTATCTCCTTCGGGTGATATCAACATAGCCCCATCCCCAGCACCAATACTGCTCCTCGAACCATCGAAGTAAAGCTTCCAAAACTCATTTCTCATTTTTACAGATGGTTCTTCCTCTTTACAAAGATTAGGAATGTTGCAATTAGGTTCTCAAATCATATAGACTCCTAATCCTATCTCATTTGTGTGCTGAAAAGGATCAAGCTCATGATCTTCGGCTACCCATTCATCTAGATTGATATTGTCTACATGGGTGCTATAGTCTGAGGTCATGGTTTGCTCCTCTAGTGCAGAGGTGGCATAGAGGTTGGCGTTTATAGGATTTGGTGAGTATGGTTCGATATGGTCTTTGGCGAGAGGCTCAGACTTTATGGTCACTTTCGTACCATACCTTGTTCTAAAAAATAAATGAGACCAATCAGAAGACAGAAACCCACCCAACTTGGCTGTAAAATCCCTCGAGAGCCAAATGGAAAAGTGCGGCAGTAAGTCAATGACATGTATATCCTAATGAATAGCGAAACTCGGGGATGTGTGCAAGGTAAGAGCCAAATTTTTGATAATATCGACAGTTTTAATAGCAGACCCATCTAATTGCACTACACCTTTCTAAGAATTAGGCTTGTAAACAAGACCTAACTTACTAGCTAAACTCTTAGGCATGATTGAACTACTAGCACCAGAATCAACCATACAATTATGAACAATTTTATCGCCAATGATCAGACTTAAATAGAGCGGAGGAAGCTTTACCTCTTTCATTTTTTGCTTATTTTTATGCTCTAGATCATTAGCAAGCACGACCTTTGCAACTCCTTGATTAGCATTGTCAGAAATAGACAACTCAGCTAAAGCTTCCTATAGTAAACCTTTCTACCCTGGAAGGTGTAAAGCATCTAATACCGACATACTGACAGTGGTTTTCTTGAGATGCTCGGCAATATTAAATGATGAAGAATTTACCTTTTGCTGATTTTTTGTGATAGCAGCATCATTTTGCCTCCGCAAAGGCTACGAATGCATTCTTAACTACTCCTTGCTAGGTATCTCTTGGCCTCTTTGTAGAATCTGCATTTTAGGTTGTGCGGCAGCATTAACATCTGATGAAACGGGCTACATACTATTTGTAGGCAGATGCTATGAACTTCTAGCTTGTTGTCCCAAATCCATGGCTCTCTTTTTTGACCTAGTATTAGCTGAAATAGGAGAATTTTGCTGATCTAGACTGTTTACGCCACAAAATTCAGAGCTCTGTCAGTTCAGAAAGGAAACTTCCACATTATCTTGTTGTTCTTGATTCTGATCTGCAACACTTTCTGAACCAACATAGTTATTTTGAACCATTAAAGCCTAATTTCTTATTCCATTAGTGCACGTTGATTGCTTATGGGGTTGATTGCACAGATAAAACCAATTGCAATCCTGAGCAACATTATTTTTTGGCACAAGTTCCTTTGACGAACTGGTTGTGTTTGGATTGTATGGCTAGAATGGCCTAGGATTAAAATTCCTTCTTTGGGCTTGGTAATCATTCTGAAAAGCATGCCTATTTGGCTGGTTTTGCTGATAAGGGGCTTGATAAGCCTTATGTTCTTGACCAACATGCTTTTTAGTGGTCAAAAGATCATTTCCAAAGGTCTTTAATATGCTTTTAATCTTTTGCATCTCCTGATTTGGGGCTAGAGCAACAACTTCTTGGGCTATGTTATGATATCCTATCACTGGAATAGGTGGGAGAGTAGCTAAGGGAGGTACAACAGTAGGGATAGGTGGCATTATTTCTAGAAACAAAGGCATAGGAGGTCTAGGAGCTATGTCTCCAGCTTGGACGAAATAGTTCTTAGGGTTAATGGCTATGTTGTAGGCGTTAGGGAGTGTAAGCCCACCCATAGATTGAGTCATGACTACAATTTTACTATTCAAAGCTTTTAAGTAAAACCAAAAAGTGTGTGCTGGTAAAGGTTTTATCGTTGTAGGAATCCTGTCTTGGGTTCTCTGAAATCTGTAGTTGAAGTCGGCCAAGTGCTCGTGTGGTGCCCTCTGAATGGTGCTTAGCTGCTCTAATAAAGACAGGTTGTCAAATTTATCAGCAAAATGTTGATATAAACCATTACCTAACACATCCCATGTCGTGATTGAGTTGGCTGTGAGACCTCTAAACCATTGTAATGCCTTCCCTTTGAGTGACGCAACAAACATCCTTAGTGCGATGTTTTCCTACATGATATTATGCACAGAGCATAACGTGGCTACGTCGCGGATGTGCTCAACTGGTGTAGTGAAGTCCTCCTGGGTGAAGTATGGCAAACCTCTAAGGGCTGCAACTAGAATGTCGTCATGTTGAATGATGTTTAATGGGGTACCTCCATTGAAAGGTGTGAATGGGTGTTGGCTTGGTGCTACCATTGGCGGTACTTGTGAAATTGGAACTAGTACTCCTTGTGAAAAAACCAAGGAACTAAAAATAGAAGGTGTTGACCTCGATCTTGCAGGTTTCTCAAAAAGTCTCCTTGTTGTTTTTCCTCTTCTTCGTGGTGGGGACAACTCTCGATATTTGAAGGCTGCACTAGCATGCAAAAAATAGAATCAGAGTCGCCAGGTATATTGTAATGAGCTTCCAGAAGGCTAGAAAATCTGCTGCATACACCAAATAGCAAACTAAAAATACTAAAACTTGTCTGAAAATGGCTTTCAAGGTCTCATTAGGCATGCCAAAAACTGTTATCAATTAGATTTTCACCCTGCTAAATGCAAGATTCAAAAATCTAATGACACATGGAAACCTTTTTCAAATGTGGGTGGTCTTAAACGAGAAAGGAATCTCCACTGTGAGCTAATTCTTTGAATGATTGATCCTATTCTAAGTATTTTTCTAAAGGAAAGAGTTAGAAGAATAACTTTTGAAAATAAAACCTATGAATTAAAATGATCCACAAAACCTAATAATGACTTTGATATTTCTCTCACAAAATAGTCTAATATATCTCTCACAAAACAGTCTAATATTTCTCTCACAAAGCAATCTTCAGAAAAATAGTAATGAATTCACTATCTCACATGAACACTAGTGCAAAATTGATTTGCATGAAGGTTTAAATGTAAACACAACATTCAACCTGCAACAATGAATTATCTGCATCGATGATCTACAATACTAGGACATAAGGAGGATCTGTAAACAGAATCACAACATCAACATCATACTAAAACTGCAAGTTGAGACAAAAATTGAAAATAGGAATATTGTTTTCAATTAGATAAAGGAGTGAAAATCTCACAAACTAAATACAAAAAGTTTACAAGCTCCAAATTGTTAAGAGAAAGAAACTAAAATCTAAACTAAGAAGAAGACAGAAGACTAAGTCTCTTAAAAATATATCTCTCAAGAAACCCTAATCCGAGCTCACAAAGAAGGTCAAGGAAAAAAGCTTCAAACTGTCTCAAAACACTGCATAAAAGCAAAAAAAGCACACTACTTTTATGATCATACTGAAAAGCCTCTAAAAATAGGCTAAAACTGCTTTAAAAGCCAGAAAAACACCTTATCTCTCCAAGATGAAACTCAAATCCGACCAAGAGAAAAAGTCAATATCAATCTGCTAAAAATAGCAAGAAATCATAAAACAATTTATAAGGATTGCTTTATGCTTCTACATTACATGATTGCAAATTTTACAATTTGTCTATTTTTGCAATTAAAGATTGTAAATATTTTGCAAAAAAGGAAATACATCCTTATTTCATCAATAAAATGCTTGATTTTTCTTTAAAAAATCATAAAAATATCAAGGCAATATTTTTCTCTCAATACTCTAATTGATTTCTCAAAAATCAACTGAAAAATAAAGACCCCTAATTTTATTTATTTCACCCTTAGGCATAAAATACTTACCATTCATATTCTAATTGACCTTCCTTCAAAATAAATTAAAATAAGCCTAAGCTATTATCATCTCTCATCTCACACTAAGGCAAAGATATATATGTAAATATAAACACAAGCCCTAAGGACTTAAAAAAAGCAACCTAGGCACATGAGAATTTGGCCACCAAAAGTATTAAGCTTCAGACTCTTAACTCACAATGCAAAACCACCCTAAATTTGAATTTCTCCACAAGCTATTGTGGAATGTGAATATTCAAGGTAATCATAATGTTCGACTTAGCTTCAAATTAGGGCAAGAGACAAAAAGAAGTCAAACCCTAAAAATGATTTCATTTTGCAATCATCATTTTAAAGAGATTGAGCTCTACCTAAAAGGATAGCGCTACCATGATTGAGCTTGGTCCTTAGCTCGCATGCTCAATAATCTTCACTCTTGTCTTAAGACAGTCGAATCTTTCACTGGGTAAGCTTGATTTTTATACTAATGTGGCTTTTTTCACTTCATTCGAAGAGCAAGAAAGGCCATTAAGGTCGCGGCCTATACATACTTGGCCTCTAATTTCTCTCTAAATTCTTATGACTTTGTTCCTCTTGGCCACTTGTATGAACTCAGGCTTTGACTGGAAGATGCATGAGAGAGCTTGTTTGAGGGTTATTATTCTTTATTGCACACAAGGTAAGCTATTGTTTATAGCTTCTATGGCTTTTCCTCTTGAGTTTATTCTGGTCTTGTGGCCACGACTGGAATAGTCTCTAATGCATTTTTTACTTTTTGTGCTTATTTTAAGAGAGCTCGAGTCTTGAGCTTGGGTTCCTTGTGTTTTCTCTGGCTGCCATGGTGAAAAATTTTAAGTTTGGAGCCTCTTGTGAATGTTCTAGCCGTAGCCAGTGTGTTCTCCTTTGAGCACGAAATGGTGAGTTGTGTCTACAGAAAGCTTAAGAAAGCTTTTCTTTATCTATTAATTCATGGTCATACTCAGGCAATGCCATGTGCATTTTATTTTAGTGTATGGGGACACCTCTAGATCTGACCCATAATTTAAATTCATTGAATCTTTAAATTTATGTGATTTATTATTGATATATTCGGTTGACCATTTAGTTTGAACTCGACTCTAGATGAGTCAACAGGCCATGGCTTTAAATTCCTATACACAATGGGCTTTCTTGTAAACTCCTGGGCTTGACCCAAAAGAAAATAGTGTGTATTCAGTATTTTGAAACAAACCCTCTTGTGGTTGTTCGCAACTTTGAAGAAATGTTGTGCATTTTGTTGTTCCTATAGAAACACGATGTGGGTACATGAGAAATCTACATTTAAGCCCAAACCCTCTCATGGGTATTATGGAAATGGAATTAAGTCTGTGTCTTGATATTCACATAGAACTGCCTCGACCCATGATAATTTTTACTCCTTTTGCACTTTAGTTGCAAAACCTAGACATGTCATTTGATATTGAAATTGCAAAATCTATTTTTAAATCAAAACCCCAATATGGGTGCTCGCTGTTTGTGAAGAAAATGCACTCCTTTTGTATTTTAGCTTCAATCATGAAAGCACTGTGTAAATTTTGTTGCTTTGTTAAAACCCCACCTGAGTATATAATATTATAAGAACACACTTTTTTGCGTATGCTTACAGTTATGAGGAAAACTGCATTTGTTTTCAAATCCATGTATTTTAAACTACACCAGGTCTTCAATTTTTCTCATAGACTTCTCCATATATCTCTAAATGTACAAATGTTGATAATCCTCACACAGGTTCATGAGATTCTGAACATGTATCTTTTTTTTGTATTTTTTACTATCAGCTCCACGTTGTTTCCTTCTTGCACACATAATTCTTCTTGACTGAGTCTGTAGATTAGTTGGTATCTCAACTCTATTTTGATTAAAATACTACAGCTCCATGGACTGCATTTCCTCTTACAGCCAGCTAACACTCCAAAAGCACTTTCACTCATGCTTTGTCATCTATTTGATTATTCTGAAATGACTTTTCACTTGTTGTATCTTCATTTGAAATACATGACAAATGAAGAAACAAAACTTCTAAAAAAGCAGTATACCTTGGACTATTTCATTTCAGTGTCAGTCAAAAGATTACATCAAATTCACTTGAACACTGTACTTTGTTCCTACAAGAAAGTTGAATGCTTCCACTCAATAAATGACTGAACTGCTTATATATGGCACTCTTCATGCATTTTTAAGCTCTATTTGATAAATTGTTCCATGAATCTACTCTCTTCTGAAATGAAAATTGAAACAATTCTCTTCATTGAGGCATTATGTATGCATGTTCACCATCCTTGATTGTGAAATGAACACTTTTGATTGGATCATGTTTGTTATGAATGCACAGTTGGTTTAATAGCTTAATGAATCACTCTGCTTCACTCTTTCAGTTGTATATCGTTTCTTTCCTCGATGAATATGATGATACAATTTCTATCTCGACCCACTTGTAATTAATAGGGGCAGCATGTCGAGCTCTACCCTTGTGGGAGCCCATTTTTCTCTACATGCTTGGTCTTCAAATAATAATCAGCTCCATGATTTTCCCTATACCTACACAAAGAAACAAACAATGTTAGCATAAAAACAATATATCATGATCATGTTGATGTTTCTCCTTCAGTTCATGCTTGTGAACTTTTCTCAATTGTTCTAGTGTATGATTAGTAGCAGGTTGCATTATTGTTGATGGTTCATATAGGTATCTTCATAGTCAGAGCCTCTAACATCCCTCTTTTCTTCATATAGTTCAACGGAGCTCGAGAAGAAAAAAGGTGCACCATTTCAATGTCGACTATCAGCCAATCAAGCAATGGTGATTATGTTGTTACTTATGTGATTTCTTCTTTTGCATCTTCCATAGTGTAGTGTGATATTAGTGATGCACTGTGACAGTCCCATCCATGGCTTGTGTGGATATTTTGATTTCAATCTCATGCTTTTCATTTTGAAAAGAAAAATGCATCTCAATGCAATGTTGTAATATCATTTGAATTCTTGCAATCAAATGAAGCTCTATAAATGTGAATTATTCCATGAAATAAATGAAAGCATCTGAAATGCTTTGATGCTTATATACTCAATTTTGTACTACATTTAATTGTAAAACATTGACTAGCACTTCTGAAATTTTCTTTCCTCATTTTAATACACAACTATCACTTGATGAACAATGAACAAAGTGCAAACAACACTTAAGCATAATGCAAAAATAATTGTACTTCACTTTAAGATATAACAATATTCAGCCAGCTCCACCAATTGAGCTATAGCAAAAAATTGGTAACAATCACCTTGTGGGGTGATAAAGAGAATGTTTTCCCCTAATCCATGTTGGGTATATGATCCATAAAAATATATCTTTCATTGATTTGCTATGTCACGGATAAACACCAACTCATTAGGAAACTTAGATACCAATGGATTCTTTGCATAGATGGGACTCTAGTAGTTGATCCACAATGACTTGTCCCTCAGTATCCTTCCACTCCTCATACTCTATGTCAAACTATGTTAGATCATTACCCACTTAGCCATTCGCCTAGTGAGTGTTGATTTTTATAATAGATATTTCAATGGGTCTATCTTAGAAATAAGCTTGACTTGATGTGAAAGCATACAGTGTCTAAATTTTTGTGAAGAAAAGACCACTACTAGGCATGCCTTCTTGATGGACAATTAATCCATCTCATATCCCACCAAAGTCCTATTGATATAGTAGATTTCTCTTTCCTTTCCTATTTCATTGTGTTGGGAAAGAAGATCCCCCAATTGTGTTGATGTGGCTGAGATGTACAAGTGTGACTTACGGATTAGTATGGGCCAACTACACTTTATTCATGAGGATTCAAAGTATAATTATGCCACTAACATTAGTCCGATAAGATCAATCAATGAAAACTAGACTAAGAATCCATTAAAACTTAACATATTAAACTGTGCAATCTTTAGAAACGCCTATTCTAATCCATTAAAAATTATCCTATTGGGGGAGTGGTGTTGCATTGATGTGGAATGGTGACCCTTTCCCAATCCCATGGATAAATGAATCTGTTCTAATCGACTCTATTGAAGAGAATCGACAAAATTGGTGAAAGATGTGTATGAAAACATGATTTAAATGCTCAATTAACATGATGCAAGCTATTTTAACATGATGTAGACTAAGATGATTGATATGGGTGTAGGAAAAGCTTTCTAAATATATTTTAAGCTAAAAATATTTAAACCCTAATTACATAATATCCTAAATGGATGCATTTATGTTATCATGGAAGCCATTAATGGAAGCTAAGCTAATATGCAAGTAAATTAAGCTAAAATGATGTTAAATATGAGTGCAAGTGAGAGTGATTTTAATAGAATAAGTTTTCTCTTTAAAAGATGGATCCATTTGTCTCCAAATAGTGACCTATTTATAGGACAAATGAGAAATGAAGGGTTAAGATTAAAAATGTTAATCAATTGTCAAAAATGGAGGAAAGATGAAACATGGATCATGGATTCTCATCAATGGATGAGAATAAATGATCACATGGGTCATGGAAAGAATCAACGGTCCATATTCTTCCAAAAAAACAAACTCAAAACTTGCAAAAGAAGTCTTGTAATTTTGTGAGGAAGAATATTCCCTTTTTTCAAATGAGTGAGAGAGAATATTCTTTGGAATATTCTCATGGGTGGGGAAATTAGATATTAGAAAATTAAAACAAAGTTTTAATGTGCAAAATGGGAAAGAATATTTCATGTGAATATTCCTTTTTGGAGGAATATTCCCTTGCAAGTGGGGGGGAATTAGGTCAATTAGTAATTGATAATTAAACAAAGGTTTACTTATGCAATTAAGGGAATTTCATGATATTCATTAAATAAAGGATTTAATGAAAAGGGGAGATATGATATGACATTTAATTAAATAACTTAGGGTTATTTAATTAAATAAGATGACTTTAGGGACTTAAATTAAATAACTTGGTGTATTTAATTTAATAAGAAAAAATGTTAGCATGAAGTGGGTGAATTAACCTGATTAGATTAATTAGGTTAATAGGTGAAAATGAGGCATTTAATTAAATAATTAGGCTTATTTAATTAAACAAGTGAAAAGAAGATGGATTTTAGGATGAAGTGATGTTAATATACCTGATTCAAGTGCATGATATCATTCAGGATATTTTTAAGTGTCTACAACAAGATCGAAGGCTTGTTCGATATTGGTGGCATGAGAACAAGAGGTGTCAATAGATAGTCCTTTATTTTTTGAAATTCTATATCGCATTTCTTATCCCATTATATGTTATCCCTTTGTGGAGAAGGTGTGAAATGGGTGGATCTTGTTTGACAGTTGTGCTATGAATCTCTTGATAGATTGTAACCTTCCTTGTAGACCTCACATCTATTTTAATGTTTATGGTGGCTCCATGGCTAGAATTGCTTTTACCTTGGCTGGATCTATCTCGATCCCTCTTTCTGAAACTATGTACCCAAGGAGATTTCTTGATGTGACCCCAAAGACACAATTTTTTGTATTCAGTTGCACTTTGTATTCTTCAAGTCTATCGAAGATTGGTCCTAGTACCTCGATATGCCATTTTATTGTCTTTGATTTAGCTAGAATATCATCCACATAATATTTGAAAGTTTTGTGGATCATGTCATGAAATATTAGGGTCATCCCCCTCTGATAGGTTGCTCTATCATTCTTTAACCTAAAGACATCATATTCCAGCAATATGTTCCCCACAGACACATGAATGTTTTTTTGAATTGGTCCTCCTTAGCGATCATGATTTAGTTATATCCTAAAAATCCATCCATGAGTGATAGCATTCCATGTCATGTGGTTAAATCGACAATGATGTCAATTTTTGGGAGAGGAAAGTCATCTTTCATACATGCTTTGTTTAAGTCCCTAAATTTAGTGCATATTCTAATGCCCCTAATGGGTTTGGATATTAGCACCAGGTTGAAAACCCACTTAGGATAGTTGATTGGTTTAATAAATCTAACGTCAAGGAGATTTTATAATTCTAGTTTAACCAGTATAGTGTTATTTGAGGGTGCATCTTTCTTAGTTTCTGCTTTATTGGTTTCATAGCTTCAGGATAAACTGCTAGGTGGTGTACAACTACTTTGGGATCAATTCTAGGCATGTTTGTGTAGGACCATGCAAAGTTTTCTCTTTTCTCTTTTAGGAATGCTGCTAGGTTTTTCTATTCTTCATCTAATAATTATTTTCATAAAAGGTTATCTTATGTGCCTCTTATATCCCATAATTCACTAGAGTAGCCTTTCCTGCCAATACCACCGATTTCTCTGGATATATTTCACTAAGAGGAAGATTGAATCCCTCATCCTTTGGTGCCTCTGAGAGGCTTTCACTATCATATGCATCCTTGTTTTCACTATTTTGTGATCAAAAAGTTCCATGACATTTTCTTCACTTAAATATCTACATGTTATTATCATATCATTTATTTTGTGACTGAGGGATTCAATCATCTCCCCATAGTACGCCTATGTATCTAGCTCTATGTTACACCATGCTTTATGATCCCCACATGAAAATTTGTCATGGAGTCCAATAAATTTGAAGATCGCTTCATCATTTTTGGACACATCTAGAATTGGTGGTCCTCATTGGTCCCAGTTGATTAGTTGTGGGTATACTAGCTTCAGTTCAAAGATTTGGCTATTTGGGGTAAAAGATGTGGTTATCATGAAGATGGAGGTATCCTCAACAAGTTAATGATGTCAAGGGGAAAGTCATCTAGGGTATTATCGCATGATGTAGATACCCAAGAGGAAGCCTCGACCCATTTATTAGAAGTACCCTTGCCAAGAAGGGTCACCTTACTAGTGGTACATCCCAAACCAATATTCTTTAGATGTTTCTCAAGAGCGAGGGGTTCTAGCAAACTGTTGTCATTCTACCCAAACTTTTCATTCTTGTTATACCCCCACCCCATCATTAGTTTTAATCCCTTGTTATCATCTTCCAATGGAAGAACGGGCATGGATAGATTCTCTTGATATATAAATTTAGATACATCTTCTTCATATATGACCTTTTTATTCAAGTCCCCCCACTCAATGAAGGTGGTGGATGCTACCTTCATTGTTTCAGTTACCTTGTTGATAGGTTTGGGTTTCCTATGAGATTAGGGGAAAAAGTTAACTCTCTAAGCACAAAATTATCCTTCTTTAGATTATAGTCCCCACATCCATTATCCTTGATCACTACCTTAATCTCTAGTATGTTATGTATAATGGGTTTTTTGGATTTTGAGGTAGATGCCAAGGAAGATGGGTCAAAAAATGAGGAAGATGTGGGCCCTTCATCATTTTTCAATATTTGCAAGATCTTGTAGAATTTAGCCTCTAGGCTCTTACAATAATAAAATGGCTTAGGATCACCATGGATGGTAACTTCTTTGTCCTGAAATGGAAACTTGACACATTGATGATACATGGAAGCCATAGCTTGCATGGCATGGATCCATTGGTCAACCTAGGAGAATGTTATAAGGAAGGTCAAGATCAAGCACTTGGCATGTGGTTTTAGCAATGGCAAGTCCTACTTGGATAGGTAGCTTGATTATACCTTGAGACACCCTCTCTTGATCATCGTAAGCCCTTATAGTTATGCATTTTGTCTTTTCAATTGCATCTTTTGAGTAACCTAGGTTTTTGACTAACTGAGGGGTGCAAATGATTAAACCAAAACCTCCATCCACCAAGACTCTTTTAACTTTATTTTTGTGAACAACGACCTCAAGGTGCAAAGTATTCTTATGAGATGGCTGCATTGGGAGTTTTGTTCTGAGAAGGTAAGAAGATGGGGGGTGGTGATGTGTCCTATCATTGCTTTGAATTGCTCAGTATCCATATTCTCAAGGACAAAGGAAGCTGATAAGGAATTTTCTAATATCTCCCTATATGCAGTGGATAGCTTCAGCAATTCTAGGATGGATATTTGTGTAGGAGTTTTCTTTAATTGATCTAGGAGATTGTAGCCACTAGGGTTTGATGTCAAAAGTGTAGGCTATTCCCTAGGTTGTGAAAAGGATCCTTGGAGTGTGACCTTTCCTCAGTGTGTGGTGACTCCACACTCTGCACTAGGTCCTTTGATGGTGATAACTGATATGAAATTATCGCAAGATGGGACCACATTGGAATATACATGACCTACATTAGAGTAATCCTTCCCTTTACCATTTTTGTTTCCTTTATTGTGATCTAGCATTGGGTTCCTGTATATCTTTAGGTCTTGGTTACCTGGTAGTTGATCAATAGTTGTGTCCCTATTTTCAATGAGATCTTTGATAATTTTCTTTAGCTTCATACAACTCAATGTTTTATGTCCTTTGATCTTATGGAAGTCGCAAAGATCCTTTTCATTATACCATTGTGGTTTAACTTGAGGTTCTTGATAGTTTTGGTAGTTGGGGAGTGTGATTGGGTTTGATTGCACCAACTTATGCATGACGAATTCAATGGGTTCCCCCAATGGTGTGTATTTATGCTTTTGTGGGTAGTTATTCCTATTGGTTCATCCTCTTTGTTGTGTGTTGGTGTTGTTGATTTGGTTGTTTGGTGGGGGTGTGTTGATTTGTTGTACATTATGATGTGTGTCAATTGGTGGATTGTTGGTTTTTTTGGGAGCACTTATGACTACTTTAGCATCAACGACATTATCATTTGTCGCATTCTTGTTGTTAGCCATATGTGGGGCTTTTCATTAGAACTGGTAGATGGGTTGTTGTATTTATATGCTTGTGTGGTTCCCTATGTGATTAGGGCTCTCTCAATGTTGAGGGCCCTATGAATAAGCTCATAATAAGATCTAACACATTGCATCTTTAATTGAAAGGATAGTTTTGTGTCAACATTAGCAATGACGATTCATACTTGTTGTTCTTCAATAATAGGCAATTTTCTCTTGCTAGCTCTCTTCCTCCACCTTTGTAGGAAATTTGTGAAGGATTCTACCTTGTCTGACTTTCGAGTGTACAAATCTTCTAAACTCACATCCATGTCAAGATTGAAGGAGAAGTGGTCTATGAACCTATCAATTATTTCTTGGAAGTTTTTAATTCTTGAGGCAAATGTGAGAACCAATCTATCACTGAGCCCGCCAAACTATGTGGGAAAAGGCACATCAAGTAGGAATCATTGTAATCCACCTCCATACACATTACATGAAATTATTTGATATTATCCACTGAATTTCCCTTCCCTCTATATTTATCAAATTTTGGGACTTCAAATCCAAGTGGGAAAGATATTATCACGATATTCATATGAAAGGGGTATGGGCACAGGTTTTATTATGCATTTTGTTTCTTTGTCTTCCCCATTTGAATTTCTTGGATCTGCTATGTGAGCGCCTTAATTTTTTGATGAAAAATCATCTTGAGGACTTGGGGGAGGAGCATACATGGTATATTGTGGGATGGTGGATGAGTTGTAGGTAGGGTTTTGATATGGTGGGGTGTTTTATGGTGTGTGGGGTGGATTTTGATATTGTGAAGGTGAGGATGATAGTGGAGGAGGTGTGTATGCTCCTTGCAAAGTTTTGTTCAAGATGTTTGATGATGTGTTGGTGTATTTTTTGGAATTGTAGTACAAGACGTGTTGGTGTTGTTGTTGTTGTTGTTGTGCAAGCACTTGTTATTGTTGGGAGTATTTTTGTGCTAGCAATGCTTGTTTTTGGGCTTGTTTTTGTTCGTGTGTGAGAAATGCTTGTTTTTGGGATTGTTGTTGTTGTTTTTGGTGTTGTTGAGCAATCAAGGTTTGTTGTTGAACTTTTTTTCGTTGTTGTTGTAAGGCTTTCGCTTGAGCTTGTTGTTGTTGCAATGCTTGTTGACAGGATTGGTGTGCTTGCAACACTTGTTGTTTTTGCAAAGCTTGAGCTTGAGCTTGTTATGCTTGCAATGCTTGTTGAGGCTTGTTTTTGTTGCAAATATTGAGCTTGAGCTTGTTGTTCTTGCAAAGCTTGTTGATAGGCTTGTTTTTCTTGAAAATGTTGAGCTTGATCTTTATGTGCTTGCAATGTAGAAGTGTTTTTATTTTGGGGTACGTAAGGTGGATTTTGAGGGACCATGGTGGGAATGAGTTGTGGGTTGATTTGATTGTGAGATGGTTGTTGTAGGATGATATTTTGGGGGTTGTTTTGCACTATCATTGCTTGTAAAACTGTTGATTGGGGTGGAGGAATGTAGGTTTGGGGTCCCATTTGATCAGGGATTTTTTAAGTGATGAATCTTCACCAATTGGAAAATATTACATATCAGGCAAGTCAAGATTAGTGAATAAATCACACCCAACAGGGTGGCCAAATCACCCATATTTTATGAATTTTAAATCCAATGCATGGCCATTCACCATTGATTTATTTTATGAGGTATATTTAAGTAATAAATTTTCAATAACAAACTACATGTTTCAAATGGACCGATTAATATTTTTTCTTGGAATCTTGGAAGCATGTAATAAATCACCTCCATATTCACCAATACTATTAAAACAACATTCTGTATCAAAACCCATTTCGCCAATTAAAATTTATAAATAGTTTCTTATGAGGAACCATTTTTCCAATTAAAATTTATAAATAGTTGCTTATGAGGACCCATTTCACCAATAACATTAAAAAATAATTACATTTGAGGACACATTTTTCAAATTATTGTGACCCCTCCATGCTAATTGTAGGGCTATAATCGCCTTGAAAATTACAATGTATGTTTTCTATCGAGGTTTGATTCGCCCACCACTTAAATTTATTGTTGTATAATCATGCAAGATTCACCAAATTTTTAATATACCATTTGATTGTAGGAAAGTTACAAACTTACAACACAGGAATCCCTACATTAACGAATAGCAAGTTAGTGAAAACCTAAACTTAAAGGTGAGTGATCATTTCCTCATATTGTTACAATATTTCTTTATCTCTTTTTCATTCTTGCTTCAATCTTAAAGATGATATTTATTAGGGAATGGGATCTATATTCTCTATCCTTAAACAAGAAGACATTTTTTTCTAGCTTTTATTGGAAGTGACAGATCAATATGTTGAGTAGCAAGTGCAACAAGGGTACCTCAAGGTGGTGAAGGGAATGGGAGGCCATCAAAATTTCCAAAACATAGAGTTACCATATAGTCTTACTTTGGAATTGGCAATGCTTCTAATCCATCAAATCAAGATGGAGCTACATCATCAACTCTTCCACCAAATATTAAAGAACAAGGCAATCACACTACCTCACCACCACCAGAAGGTGGGATTGTCATTGAGTTAAATGAGTCAAATGAGGATGGAAATACCACAAAATATGTTCTAATGGATACCCTAGTTAACCAGAATGAGATAATTGAATTGGATAAAAAATTTGGGGTCGTAGATGTGGTGCAAGAGCACCCTAACAAAATCAAGCCTCCATGTGGAGATTTTGAAATTTCATTCGAGTTTTAGTGTCCTCGCCTTGTAATTAGGTTATTAGAGTCATTTTATATATATTTAAAGTATGTAGGAGGTCATTTATGTCAAATTTTCAAGAATTTAAAATGTATTCAAAAGTTTTCATTCAAAAGATGTAAAAGGTGTAAACTTACAAATAGGTACCAAAATGGAAGACGAAAGGTCTAGTCATTCAAAATAAGTTAGGAACAAAAGGGTCATTTGTGGATTTCCTATAAAAGGCCATTTTTACATTGAAGAAGTTTGTGGGTGATTGATCAAAGGAATTTGAATGAAGAAATCTCTATTTTATTGCATTTACATACTTAAATTTACTAATTTTCTTATGAGTATGGCCCTGTACAAGAAAGAATTAATGCCAAATTGTTTGTAAGTGTTAATAATGTAAATCACCTTCTATTTTCACTTGGTTTCATGCAATTTTGTTTTCATTAGAAGAAGATATTGATTTTTTTGTAAAAACAATCTAAAATCATATTAGGGTAAACAGTAGCATTTGAGAATTGGGTTTCTCTCTATTTTACTATTGAAAACTCCTAATAATTGGTAGAAAGAATATTTGTGATGACTATTCTAATATTCTTGAGCTCTTATATCAATGGATTAAGAGAAAATTGTGTGGGATTGAATTTTCTGCCTAAGAAACTATGGTACAGTCTAAAACAGGGTAGTCTTGTTTGTGATGATCTAGGGTTTGCATAAATACTTAAGGAGTTGACCATCAAATCAACTTTTAAGTTTAAATAGACCAAGATTGATGTGTTTCAAACATTTTTTAGAAGAAATTGATGGTTGAAGTGCTATATCCAATAAGCCCTAATATGTTGAGACCTAATTAGGCCTAAAATGGCAGCGTGACAATCAAGTTTTGCATCTATTATTCAAAGTGACATACGAATATTTTTGGATATGATTTCAAACCCTCAAAGGGGTATTCAAAATACTAATCATAGTTTTGATAGGAGGTCTCTACTAAAAGTTATGTTTGAAATTCTTGTATTTAATAGCTACTAGAGATAGGACAGTCAATGAAGGAAAGATGAATCCTTTGAAAGGGCATATTTTGTAACGAGTTTGAACTTGTTATTTTAACTCATATAAAGATGTTTCATGCATTGGATTGATTGGTTATGCCTTTGAAGCCTAAGTTAGTGGTGTATCCTTTATGTGCCATTGTGAAAAGTTGAGGATTGTTGGAAAGGACTGACCACTAAATGATGTTTAAGGAAGCTAAGTTGGATTTGTTCAATAATTTTCAAGGTGGTAAAGGATTTTTTAAGGTCCTATTGAGATTTGGAACTCTAAATGCAATTTAGAGTGTTTGAGTTGAGGGATTTGTGAAGGAAAAATGTGACCTAGTGATGAGAAAACTAACAAGAATGTTTGAATGTTGACAAATGAGATTAGGATAAGTTGATTTTTCTTCCTTTGTATTGCATCAAGATGATGTTGGTAGTAAGAAAATAAAAGGAAAATAAAAAATGGTGCATGAGTGGGAAATGACAAGGAATTTTCAGCTTGATTGGGTGTCAAAGTACCCATTCATTGAAGTAGTCGAGAAAGAAAACAAAAATGAACCTCCAACAGAATGCAAGTGTATGATTTGTAGTTGGAAACATAAAAGAGACAAGTTGTAGCTAAAGCTTGAAACTATACAAAAGCATATCGGTATATTTTATGAAAAAAAAATCATAGATGGAAAAGGAATAATTCGTAGTATGGTGGAAATCTAAGGAAGAATGTCTTTATGTTAAGTATGTTAGAGAATATGGAGTATAAGAAAATAATGTTGAATCTTGTTGCATGTGGAGGTACAATCGAGGCTCAATTTGGAAAAGTAATGGGATGAGCACAATTGCAAAAACTATTCAAATGAGTGTTGGTTTTCATATTTTTTCCAAAGGGCACCGTCCTATGATAGACTACCCAGAATATTTTAATTTATTATCTTTTTTGTGCGTTCCCCACTTTCCTAGCACACATTGATTAGTAAATGTTGGATTGGAATAGGAAAAATGTCTTTCTACAATGGAAAAGCAATATTTAAAGGAGAAAGTAAAAGAGTCAAAATTCATTTCATTATCTAGTTTAGATGAAGTTACTGCGGTAGATAATACTTCTTGGGTTTATATGCATGTGTATACTATAAAACAACATGTCCACCAAGCTCATCTTCTCTATGTTCATAAAATTAAGGATATTTCAACATCACAAAATCTGTTTGAACTAGTCAAGAAATATTTGAATGAAATTTGAGGTGTGGATGACTTGAAAATTGCCAAAAAATTGGTGTGTGTAGGAGCTGATGGAACTACAGTAATGCAAGGTCATAGGACCGATGTTTGCAGAAAGTTACAAACTACTTGTGCACCATACATGCTTGGAATTCACTACATGGCCCAAGGAATGAATTTAGCATTTAAAATTGTAAGCATGTATCCTACAGTATCAAAATTTGAAAATCTAGTTTGTGAGCTCTATGCATACTTCTATCAAAGTCCCAAACGTTTCATGGAATTTCAGAATTTTGTTGAGGGAATAACAATAAGAAACAAGCTTCTTAAGGATTGATACTAGATGGATCTCCTTGCATGGACTAGCGTAACAAGTTATTTAAAAATATCGATCCTTGATTAGAGTAATGTACAAGCATTGCAACACAATAGATAAAGCTCCTGACCTCTTACATAGGTTAAGTGATATAGAGACACTCTTAACTTTAGCTAGTATTCTTCCCATGCTGGATGAAATAAAAAATCTTGTGAAGAAATCCCAAGATAGAACTATGTATATCTATGAATATACCAAACTACATAGAATGACATGCATGGCCCTCAATAATCTATATCTAGAGCTAACTTCTAAAAGCCCAAAATTTTTAAGCTTGCAAAAAATTACAGATTTGAATCATCCTAAAAATTATTTATAGTTTAATGTAAGCATTCACTTATGTGTCTATATATGTTGATTTGAGATACCAATATACCATTGTACAATAGTCAAGCGCTCTATCAGAGAAGTACCTATTACAAAGGAATATTTTAACGATATTGTTAAATTTGTTAGTGATAATTTGAAGGAAATTGCAAAATCTCTTTCCACAAAGATTTATAATAGATTCCCTCAAGAAGACATACTTGAGTCCATGGCTATTGTGTATCCTCGATTTTGGATTCAAGGCAACCAAGATATCCCAAGCTATTTTCATGATAAAGTAATTATCTTGGCTGAACACTTTTCTAAAAGTGTAAAATACAATGAACAAAAAATAGAAGGAATTATAAATGGAGATAATCTTAGACAACAACATAAGAATTTTGCAAGAAGTATGATGGACAATTTTGATTCCATGGAGAATCCCTTTGAACTATGATCAATGACAAAGGCTTGGAGAACCTTTGGTCAAAGTGAAATATTGTGTGGTTCGATATCAAAATATTTCAAACTTGTTGATTTATGTCAAACAATGATATTAGGGTTGATGGAGGATGAGAGAGTTTTTACTTCATTGGTTTTTTTGAAATCAAAGATAAGAAACAAACTAGACAAGAATTTGGAAAAAAAATTAAGGGTGTTTGGAACTATGTGTAATGTCAAAACTTTTCCTTTTATAAGGGCACTCACAATATGGAGGTCAATATATGAAAGAAGAGGGTTGTACAACACTTCAAATGCTAGTAGTGGCGGCATTGGTAGTGGGACAAATGACAATGACACAATGAATGTTGAATTTGAGACACAGTGCAAAGAAAATGAAGACTAGAGTCAAAAACAAGATGACTCTTTTACTTTATCTCAACTTGAATGTCAATTTGGGTACCTTGACTTGATTTGGAAAATGGAAGTGAATTAAGAGTTTTTTAGGTATTTATACTACATTTCATGAATCATATTCCAAATTGTAGTTGATGATATTTTATACTGTATTCCCTGAAATTGTGAATCATTGCACTTCGTGATATTTTATTTTATATTGCACTTCATGAATCATATTCCAAACTATAGTTGATATTTTATATTGTATTCCATGAAATTGTGATATTTTATATTTTATATTGCATTCCATGATATTGAATTTGATATGTGATTCTACATCATTTTTCACAGTTTATGAATTATTTTGATCAGTTCCTTATCTACAACTGCATCAAAAAGTGAAATGCACTCCTACAACAAACCAACCCATAGTCATGGCTTCTTATAACCTCACTACCATACAATGAGAAACCAATCAAAGAACAACACTTATCACACTACTTATAAATTCATATTGCATTACCATTCACACAATCTTTGACAAATTACTAAAAGAAATATTAATACACTCCTTGAATAGAAGCTAACAATTCAACATCCATAACATAAACACATGATGTGATATGAAAACTTATAAATAAATTATTTTGAGTCAAAAGATAGTGAATACAATACTAGAGAGAAAGATAGGTCAGTATTCAAAATTTAAGAAATATACTTAAGTATTTGAGTCATCTTTTGTTATTACAAAGAAAAATTACAACATTTCCTATATTTGTTATCAAAAAGCTTAAACTTTACAAAAAGAGCTTACAAGGAATGAGATGAAAGATCAAAAAATAAAAATGCTTTAAAATTTTGAATGAGTCTTAGGATTCCCTTTTATAACATAAGCGAAGCAACAAGAAAAGAAGTGAAGAACCTCATCCCAAAACTTTCTGACAACCAAATTCTTAGATAGGAGGCATAGGAATAAAAGCATGGATCCAATCACAAGCCAAGAAAAAAAATATACTTTTCATTCCATGCATTAAACATATCCTCAAAAGGCCAGTCATAAGCTAAGAGATTTTTTGAATTCTCCAAATTTTTATGATACTTGGCATCAAGTAAAACACTAGACTCTCTACAAAAAGTTTCCATTTTTTTTTGCATCAATCATCCTATCTAAATAGGAATCAAGTAGATTTAAATCAATTTTTTCATCTTTGAAAATAATAGGGAGGAGTGTGGGGATTAGAATATTGAAACTATCCTTTAATTTCTCTACAGTCTTCAACTCCCCATTATCTTCTAACAAATGGGGTACAACCCTTCTGTCAACATTTATGAAAGAGTTCATTCTTTCTCATGCAACTTCAATTATACTTTCCAAATATCCTTTATGGTTTTGTTCCATCTTGAAAATATCAAAAGTAAGATAGATACTAGGTGGGGCATCATATGTGTTTGTAGATCCCTTATGCATACCTTCCAAAGATTAAAATCTAGGATTCCATTGTTCAAATATACATTTGAGCGGATCTTGATACCCACTTACTCTGGTAATGGAATTTCTCAAATTTAAATACGACACATGGGTATTTTCTAACCTTCCTAATATTTTAGACAGTTTGTGCTCCAAGATGCATGTTGCAATGCACACATTATCATTTTGTTGATTTTTTTGAGCATTCTTCAACTACTCTTCCAACATTTGAATCTTTTCTTTAAGCTATGCATTTTCAATCATCACATGAGAAAGGGGAACTATAGAAGAGGATCCTTCTTCCTACACACTTTCAAGAAGGATTTTTGTTTAATCAATAATACCCAGTACTAGTTGTAAGTTTACATGAGATTATTATGTTCCTTCAACACTATATTAAGTCTATCTTGCAACCTTCAAACACTAGCTTCATTAAATTTGGAAACATCTACCACTAATGTAGCAGCTTTAGGGGTAGAGGTTTCAGACACCCTCTTTACAATTAATCTCCCTTTGATGCTTCATCAATCGTAGGCTTGTTTATATTTGAGGCAAGGGCCCAAATTGAAAAGGCTTCCCAATGTGGGTTGAACCCTAATCCTAGCAATGCCATCTCTGCTTCCTCTTCTATGGAGAAAACTTCTCCTTGTTTCCTAATAGTATCAAAGACAACTGTAGAAACAATGCACCATTCCATGAGCAGTAGAAATCCACTATCTTCCAACATTCTTCTCCCTTTTTCAAGTGTGATGTTTTTGGACTCAAAATCCATTTCTTTCCTTACCTTTGCAACTAGTTCATCATACATTTCTCTAGGAACGTCTGCTTGTGCTAACTGGACTCTTTTAAGGTACTCTCTCTTTGATCTCAAAATAAACTCTTTAAACTCCTGGGATTTAATAAACTCATAATCAGACATGAATTGTGAACATGCCAATTCCCTCACATCATTGAGGTTATCTCTCCCTATAGCCACATCCATCCTGAACATTTGTTGAATTCCAATAATATTTGGTCTTGGGGGGATGGAATATATTGTTGAATTTCATCCATGGTGATATGAACATCTTCACTTTAATTTGGATTGACAGGATTGTCAACCAACAATGACAGTTGCTCAACTTTCATCCTCTTTCGTGGTTGCTCTCTTGGGGGAGAATAAAAATCAATGCTAATTATTTGAGGGGAAGGAGAGTGAGTGACTTGTGGTGGGTCTGATTACACATTTTCTCTAATAAAAGGCCCCTAGGGATGGGGATTTTTGATAGAGAGGTCAGGTGAAGGTCTAGGCCACTTTGCTAGTTTCTCTTCTAGGATAGGGGCCTTACCTACAACTTTGTCAAAATTCTTCAACACCACCTTAATCTTGGCAATTGGGTCAACAATATCAAAAAATGTTCCATGATAATCCATATCATTCTTTATCCTCAAATCCTCTGCCTTCATGAATGCAATCCATTTCATCTTTCTATCTATTACCTCAAATTCATCCTTGCAATTTCTCATGACATCTTCATTTTCATCAAACTAATGGAAAAAATTGGGCCCATATGATACCTTTCCTAACCTCGTGTATGAAACCGTCAGGGTCAAAATTCCTAGCATTTAACTAAAATAACCTATATTCCCCAATAACTTATTTAAGCCTATCTACGCCATCTTTGGGAAAAGTAAAATCTAAAAAGGTAGTAACATAAGGGAAAAAGACCCTTTCCTTTGTTTCCTTAAATGAAACTAATTAGTATCATTCAATTTCCATATAGTTTCCATGAATGCCAACCTAGGTGACACATATTTGGGTAGCATATGGGGGGCTTGAGGGAACCCATATACTCTAATAAAAATTGACTTCCCATGGAGGTAATAATCTCTGCAGTTATGTTGTACTCCTAACTCTGTCCTCCACTCTTTGGTCCTAAGGAAATCAAAAAAAATATTGTTCAATACGATTCTAGGTCAAACCAACCTTTCCATCAGTTTTCTTAAAAATTAAATCCAAAAAATATAATAGTCAGACTCACTACAATGTTTGTCCCAAATATGGGTCCAACATTGCACTAGGAGATCGTAGCCCTCTTTATCATTCATGTTCAGCTGTAAAAATATATTGAAATGATCTTTCCCTTTATACAAAATCATATGGAAAAGGAGAGAATACCACATGAAATTCACCTCTAAATCCTTACTACTTTTCCTTCTCTTAATGTACACTAGCCAATTGTGAATAGCCTCAGCTAAAAAGCTAGCATAGTCAAAGTCACTACTGAAAAAAATATTTTGTATATCAACAGCCATATACATAAGAGGTATCTCCATTTTTAAACATGCATCTTCTCCTAACACCTAGCATAATGCCCAATATTTTCTTCTAAAATAGTCTTCAAAATACTTGACATCAAAAGGCTCATGTTTGTTATCAGGGATTCTCAATTAATTTCCATAGAATCTTTTCTATTTAAACCTAGGGAGTCATTTCACTCTAAAGCTATTTTTTTCTTTCTTGTATTTTCTTGTGGAAGAAGGTATATAACCTTATTTGTGGCCACAATGATTCTAAAAACCTCACAAATAAACTCCCTGGTTATTTCCATTACAAAACTTCCATCCAATTCCCTAATTACTCTGATATTATCATCATACCCAAAAGCAAGGTGTCTAATGAGTTCCACATTTATAAAGACATTAGGAACAACTGGCTTCCCCAAATCATATGACCATGCATTAGAGACAGGAGAACGGTGGTTTCATTTTCCATACCAATGTATGAACAATTCTCACCCAGTCACTATGTCATCTTTGTACTTCAGCTCAGCAACACTACACTTGTTTCCTATGTCTACCATCCCCTCTACTACATTAGGGCCAAGGTTACATTGATGTTGAGGCATTTTTGAGGAACCCAACAACTAGGCCAAAATATCCTCCTCTAAGGGTCTTTTAGATGTAGAGCCAAAGCGTTGGGTGTTTGACTACCTCATTTCAGAATGATTTAAAATTGATTTCTACAATATTTTGCAATAGAGTTTGTAGACCTGATTATGAGAAACAAGAATAACAATAGTGAATTTTTCCAAGAAGGGTGTAAGTATTTTTTAGTTTAGCTCAAGTTGACACAGAACAGGCGCACCTCTGCGATTTTTGCTACTATGTTAGACCAAACAAATGAACTAAAAATTTATGAAGGCAATTATGATCCATCATCTATCACTTCTAACAGTACTTCTTGTTCGCACAAGTGCTATTCATTCATATACCTATTTATCAATTTTGAATGTGGGCCATACATCTGGAAAGGGATGTACATATCTAAAATTTCAATGAGTAAATCCTTGATTTTCTTAAAACAGACACAACCATCCTCTCTATCCAACAAAATTCTCCCATGTCCCATGTGCTAATATCATCACATAGTGTCCTTCCGCGGTTCTATAGCCAAGAAAAGGACATTATTCTATGGGCCCGCAGACTTGCAGAATCCTTTATCTTCTGCCACATAACAAACATAAAAAAATTAAATTATAGAAAAGTAAAGGTTTTGATTTTGATTTTATAACTGATATAAAAGAGGAACTTCCTAGCAAAAGGGGACACAAGACTCATGACATCAATACCCATAAGTCATAACTTAAACTTAAAGACAAGTCAAAAAGAGTCCTTTCGCAGTTCCACAACCAAGAAAAGGACATTCCGCTATGGGCCTGCAAACTTGTGAAATCCTTTATCTTCCACCACGTAACAAACATAAAACAATAAAATTACAGAAAATTAAAGGTTTTGATTTCGATTTTATATCTGATATTAAAGGGGCACTTCCTAGGAAAAGGGGGCATGAGACACAAAATCGATGCCCAAATTTAAGTGAATGATTTCAACAACAAAACATAAGAATGCCAGGGTTTTAGGATAATAGGGTTTGAGAAAGCCCTAGGTTGCAAACCTAACAACCCTGATTTAACCAATTAAGGATTACCAAGAATTTTAGGCCAAGGTTATAGGATAATAGGGTTTTAGAAAGCCCTAGGTTCCAGACCTAACAATCCTAATTTAACCAATTGAGGATTACCAAGAATGTTACGCTATGGTTTTAGGATAATAGGGTTTTAGAAATCCCTAGGTTGTAGACCTAACAACCCTAATTTAACCAATTGAGGATTACCAAGAATTTAATATTTTAAACTTATTTGATATTTTATATTGTATTCCTTGAAATTATACATCAGATTGAATAAATTAACATATTATTAATAATTTCATATTTTAATTTTGTTAAACATGTACTCAATGATTATTCACTCAAATCAAGGCTTAATAACATATTAACAACAGTAGTATATACAACAATGAACATCAACAATTGTTTAATGTGTATCTAGTAGTTGAAACTAGAGTTTTTCTTTAATTGATAAAATAAATAATATAGATGATTGAACATCAACACATTACCGAATTTGAGTTATCTATTGATTTTAAAATGAAGGAATGCATATTGCTCAATCTCTACACAAAGCTCGATTGGAACTTGGAAACTCATATTAGCAATATCAAATCATTCTATCAGCTTTTGTAGCCACTTCCGCTATTCAGGTGATGGAATTTTCATTTGTTCCAACTAATGTTGTTTGAATTGAAAATTTAATAACAATGTATGATTGAATTTGGATCTTGACTTGAATGTTTTAGCCAAAGTTACATTCAAGGTTATCAGTGGTTTGATGGAATCCAAATAGTTCGCCTCATTTGGGTTATGAGGAAACTGGTCCAAATCATTCTTCCTTGCACTCTCCATCTTCTTTCTGAAACCATAATTTCCAATGAATCACTCATTTGTGTCAAAAGCCTCTGTAAAACCAAGCTCTATAATGTTCCTTACCTTTTAATCCAACATCTTCATCTTTGTTGCAACAAGATTCACAAATTATGTTGTTTCATGCATTCTCAAAAACTTTTGAATGATAGATGACACCTTCATTGAGGCTTCAATCCAATTATTAATCCCTTTTGATTTCAATTCATTGTCACTAGCTTTGTAGACTGTTTGTTGAATTTTAATTTGCAAATTTCTCTGTTGCCAGCACATTTTTTTTGTCCATCAAATATTTGTTGAGCTTCTTATAATGTAGTCTCATAGCATCAATCAATTGAAACAATTCACACATATGATCAATCCTCTGCACTATCCTCCCAGATCTTTTGTTTCATATGCCTCATTGTTTCTCTACAAAATTCATTTAACTTATTTTGACAAGAGTTTAGTTCATTTTTTTCTTCCATCAGCTCTACGACTAATCTTTCATTTTTTTCTATATTTCTCCAATTTTTGTTCCCACTGTTCATTTTCTTTCCCAGTGCTTTGTCTTAATTTTTCTGAAGTGTATTTTTCCTCATCATATTTCTTTTTTCTCTCATCTAACCTTTGCTTCAATTCATTCAATTCCAACTTTGTTTGTTTATCCTCTTTCTTGTTGGTGTAGAGGTAATTTTTTTTATTCTTTTTTCTAATTCATTGCTTTTATTATCTATTGCTTTCCTCTTTGATTTCTCATTTGCTAGGCATGTCTATAACTTTTCTATTTGAATCTACAACCTTTCTCTCTCTCTCTTGCTTTAGCAATGATGTGTACACCAATTCATTGTTCTTTGATACATTAGTTTTTTCAATATTTTTGAATCCAAAAATCTAATTGGAAACTTCTCACTTGAAATTCATATCGATCCATTTGATTTGTTGGTTTATTTTGAACCATGGGAATAAAAGACATGTACTCCATGATTGCTTTATTTGTGTCCAATGTGGGTAATACCATTGTTTTTGCAGGCTCTGAAGTTACAATAGACACACTCTCCATCAATTGCCTCCTTTCTTTTTTATATTTAAATTTTGATCTCTTTTAAAACTCATCAATGTAGTCAAATCCTGGGGACACAAGAATAATGGAATGCTTGAATGGTGAAGGACTAGGAGTAATTTCATTTTTTTTTTGTAGCCACACTAACTAGGGGAGTGCCTGGAAATAACTCCTTTGTGGTGGACCTATTAGTTGGACTTGGACCTATCAAAATCCTTGCCCTATTTAGTATGCCTTGATCACATGGTGTTTGTGTGATATATTTTATTATATATCACATGTTTGTGTTTGTGTGTTTGATGCCTTGAGCACATGTTTACCACTATTGGTACTACTAACCATACCATCCCCACTAGTGGCAATGCCAGTTGCCCTAGGTTCTCCACCATGGGTATGTCCTAGTTGTGATTGTATTTAACCTTGAGGATTAGGATTTGAAGCTTTAACAAAATGAATTGTTTCAATTGTACTTGTATGCCCTTGGTCTATTTTATCAGCTCTAAGGCATTTCTTATCACCTATTTTTCTATGCTATACATCTACTACCATAAAAGGGCCTTGTACTTGTGACCCCAAAGGACCACCTTCATAACCCATTTTTCGGCTATGGTTGATCTTGAAGTATATGCTTCTTTTGTGGCCTCACTTAAAATAGCTTTGACATAGCTTTGTTCTTCAATATCATCATTATTTTCATCAACAGTTTCTTGGTCTTCATGTTCATTGGGACACTCTATATTCCATAATTTCCTAAACTCATAATCTTCTTGAATTCTACTTGCAGAATTCTTATTGGCCACAATCATTGATTTAATGGTGTCACATGGATCATACTACCAGTGATAGATAGCATCAAAATTTAAAAAATTCAAAAGATCATGTACTATCATAAATTATTTTCTCTCGAATGTGAACCTTCCACATGAAAAAGGTAATGAAGGAAATAAAGTCTTCTTTTTTTGACTGACAAAGTGTATTTCATTAGTACTATATAGTTGTCTTACATATTCCAATTCAAAAACCCTTTATGTCACATGTATTGGAAGTTTGTATGGGTACACTAATCCTAATCCATAAAATCTTAGCATAGTATGTTCTTCCATTAAGTACCAATCAATCCAATTCTATTTATTTTCCTAGTTGAACACAATTTCTACATGACATAGGCAATCTAGGCATTGGAGTATTTGTAATTGCTTGATGCAAATGAGCCAAAAATTAGTCTAAAAAATGATTGTAGTTCCTTCGAGAATCATGCATCCTTATCTTAGTGGTCTAATCATATATTGGATCCATTTTATTTTCCTCAGCATTCCTAAAGGGATAAATCTAAAGCTTGTTGATCTGAAACATTCCACTAAGTTTGAATACAAATAAATAGCACAAGTAGGTTGTGAACCTAAATGTCTTAGTGGAATTTGAGTTTGGACCTCCCTTAATCTTTAAAAATTGTTTATGCATGGATTATACAATGTGTTCAATAAATTTATATTTGATAGGTTGAGGTGGAACAACATAATGGATATTATTACCATTTCAAGGAGGCTTGCACCCACTTCCCAATTGCTATCCAATCTAAGGAAAAATGCTAGCATGGAAATAGTATCTTGAACCCATGATTTAAAAATATAAAAATAATAAGGAGGCTTATGATTACCTTTCAATTTTTTTATATCTTGAACTATTTTATTTAGGAAATTATTTTTATCCCTTTTCATCCATTGCTTCATAATCACTAGAAGGATTTTCTAGGTCAATGTGGACATTTCCAAATTCTTCAGTTGTAAACCCCAACACTTTTCCAAATTATTCTGTATTAATGGATAACAATTCTTCTTTTCTATCTTTATTAGCAATTACTCTTTTGTTATCATCATAATTTTTGGCATAGACCATGATAAATTATAGGCAAGGGAAAACCTCATGTAACATCATGCGCCCTAATCCACTTACCCACGATGCACTGAAACTATTATTTTGCATTTAGTTTGCAAACTTCTTCTTAGATGAATCTAAGTTTTGAGGTAAGCCTACCATAGATTTCAGGATCATAAATATCATGGTATTGATCAGTGAAACTTGGGGTTTTAAGCAATCCAACATAGTGTATTTTTTTATCCAATTTTGCTCTGCCTTTCCCAACAACTTTCTTTGGTCTGCTAGTGGTGGTAGACATGCTTGTACAATGTGAAATTGTGAATTCCCTCTTAGTCCTCCTTAATTTTTCTTAATTATCTCAACCCTAAACCCAAACTTTAAAGTTTGACAAAATAAGATTTAAGAAACAAAGAAACATAACCATATGAATTATATCTTTCACTTACCCAAATTTTGATTCTTGAAAAGATTAATACTGATAGGCATGGACTCACTTTATTAGAACCCAAAATCTCCCTGGTGCACTATAATGAGCAATTTGAAATATTCATATGTGTTGACTCTCTCACTTAAAAATTAAATCACTTAGAAGTAGAAAGTTCACTTACTTTTTTCAAATATTAAAGTGAATGAAACATCAACATGTTGCCTCTGAACTACATAACTAGTACATTACATTTCCTTTATGAAACTTAGAAATAAATTATCAAACAAATTCTCAACTGTTAATCTTTGTAAATCTGATGGCTATATGGTGATTCTGGAGGTATGAGTTCACAAGCCTAGCACTCTATGCATTTCATTTTGTAATGCAACTACAACCATCCATCAAATTTTCATCGAATGGTTGAGTAATTTATCATATAAACAATAAACATATGTTTCAAAGTTGTTTTAAACATGTGTTTTAAAGTTTTTTTAAACATGTGTTTTAAAGTTTTTTTAAACTTTAGTGGCACTAGAACACATAATCCTAATGGACTCATTGAGATGAGTCCATGTGTCCATTCTGTGGTTCTGTGAGTCACATATAGATCTACTTGAAGCATCTTGTGGACTCACAGAATCCCTTTAAAAGAAAGACATTGATTAAAATCAAGGCCAAGGGGCCAGTAACTTAATGTTTCAAAGCACTTAATAAAATGACTAATGATACTAAGAATTGGGGGAGCAGGTCAATAACAAATTAGAAATCAATAACATTTCAAAAAAACCCTAGCAAGAGTGACAACTTTTAGTGTTTTTAGTATTTTTTGTCAATTTGATGGCAACTTTCTTTTTTTATTTGTATTGCTTTATGTTTTAAACCTGCATGCAAATATTTTATAAATCGATAATACTTAATCTCTTAAAGGAAAAAAATCTGAATTTTCTAAGTTTGTTAAATATTTCATTCCATTATTTTATTCCATTTACATTACTTGTATAATTTGAATAGACACTGTAAAAATAAAATAATTCTTTACTATAAATGAATACCAAAGAATAACACAACCATTTATTTAATTACCATTGAATTACAATGTTACATTATTACATAGCTTTTTAAAGATGAGTAGAGCATGCAAGCTCTTTTTTTGTATAAATGACACATCTCACTTTACATCAGACACAATTGATCACAAGTTGCTACTGTTGACCATGGAAAAGCATTTCTTACACCATATTCTCAAACCATGAGGCTTGTCGACCATGGTTTGGATCTTGGGATCTCGAATATGCTTCTACATTTATAATATACCCAATATCATGCACTAGAACAACCCAAAATGACAATTGATTCCAAGTTGGTAGTCGCTACTATGGGATCTAGATCATATTACCAAACAAATGAATTTGAGAATCCATAGGGCTTGCCTACCATGCTAAGGAAATGGGAGTTGTGAAGATACAAAATGTACCTATCTTGTTTACAAACCAAAGTCATGCAAAAGATAAGGGGTAGTAAATTTTCTCCCACCTTCTATGTGCTACTTCCATTCATCAGGATAGCACACAATGAGTCTAAAAATCAACAGTTCCTCTTTGAGGGCCTCTGTTAAAATGGACTATGAGAAGTCATCAGTTTTGAATGCAAATAAGATTAAAATACTTATGTGGGTGTACTCTCTATCAAAGCACTTATATCCATCAAAGCTCCTCATCCTAGTTGAAAACCTATCTTAGAAGTTAGGTGAACCAAATCAACTTCTTTCCAATTCCACCCATTATGAACTTGAAGGAAATTGGTCTTTTCATTTATAACTACATGATTGGAGGTTTTTTTATGGTATTGGAATGGTGTGATGGTTTAAAGGTGGCATTGTTGTTCTTTCCACCAAGGTTCAAACCTCGTTGGGGTGGTATTGTTGAATGGTTGTTTTCCGGTTCATAGGTCCGGTCAAAAGTGTTTACCCCTTGAATAAATAAAAAACATGATTGGAGGTGGGAGAATTTAGAGTATCCCCAATAATACCACATCATCTTCTTCTTTATTAACCTTGCAAAATGAAAACCCTTATGACAATTCAGAACATTGCACCCAATAGTAAATACTTTAGCCTTCTATGAATTATTTCAGTTGTGCTCACTATCCCTATTTATGGGCCAATGGCCACCACCACTAGCCTAATCCATGTTTATTTGTGAGTCATTTGAGGTATAATTGTGCAAACTAAGTAACCAACTTAATCGTGTAACTTAAGTCTTACATTTACAATAATTATTTTGATTGATGTCTGGCTACATGCACACTATACCTCAAGCTAACAAGTTGTCAAAATCACCACTCAAACGATATGAAATCATTACAAATATTATTTCAATTGATCACTAGATTAATGACATCATCATCTACAGTACGTCGTGCAGTTTTCAATATCAATCTATCCAATCAGTTGCTTTGAATGTACATATGAAATTAATCTGTAATACCACAACTACACTTTCTTCAAAGAAAGACAATTTGACGAATATGCAGAAATCAATAAAAAGACAAAAATTGATAAAAAGAAAGAACATGCCATGTGCCATACTTTTTTCCATTTTCAGTATCAAGTTATCAAATCAAACATTTTGCTCGCTTTGAATCAAAAGAGAAACTTAATTTTGAATATTTTAAAGATTTACCAAGTACATATGACATTAATCCGTAGTACCACAACCACATTTTCCTCAATGAAAGACTATCTGGAAGATATGAAAAAATAGATAAAAATATTGAGAATTAAATGAAAGGTAGATTACTTCAAGGAATTGAAAAAAGAGAATTAAATGGCTTATTGTAACTTAATCATTGTCAATGTCCACTAATAAGTCACAATAAATTTTGCTCACTTATGATTAGAACTACATGTTGAACTTGAATCATACAAAAAAATATAAATATCTTTACAAAATTAAAAGCCACATTTTTATATTGAACAAAGCAATGAGGATTTACAAGAATTGAGCCACGAAAAGTATTTTAATTTAAGTAGCCATGAAGTACATAGCCATCCTATCAAAAAATCCACTAACCATGACAAAAGAACTAGTCATAGAATACATATTACAAGAGCTATACAATAAAATATAGACATAATTCATTACTAAATTTTTTTCTAACAATAGTAGAGGCCCTCAACCGAGTGTTTGAGCAGGATGTGAATCGAATTAAGAAAGGTAACAATAGAGAAGAAAATTGAATCACCCAAATCCTTCCTCCAAAACTCCAAACTCTACAATGATTCATTGGTCATATCACACACCAGACCACACCTTATATTAACCACAGAAAGAGCTTGCACTGTAGAAGCAACTAGTTCAAGTTTGGGGAAGATTCCACCAACAGGATTTAACCTACTTTTAAAATTGTAAAGCTCAAGTGCCAACTCCAACGTAGAGAGTAAATGACAGGATGCAAATAATGTATTTCCCACGTCTTCACAAAATATTTATCTAAAAAAATTTCCATGCAATTGGACAAGAAAGTAGAAGTTACCCAAAAAAATAGAGCACGGGGGTTGTTTTGAAGCCATTCCCTACCCACAATTCTTCTTATAGCCTCCCCAGCCTACACACAGGGAATAGTAAAAACCATACCCAACTTTCATCTATTGTATGCATCATCGCTTCTATTCTCCCAAAAGAATTTGGGTAGCATGACATGCCATGAAGACTCCATAATATCACAGACAAATTGAGAATAGAGAAGAAAGAAAAGCCAAATATATTATAAATGATATGAATAACACCAAGTTGGTGAAATATATATAGAACAAAGATAATGACATCAAATACTCAACACTTGAACATTTATTTCACCACTTGATTTCACAATATTATTTCAAAAAAATTGAGTCAATACTTTAATTGATTTAATAAATAATAAAATGTCAACCATTTATATTTTAAAATCTAATAGTTCTAGCATTATTCCAGAGGTTTAAATTCACAACTCTAGTGCTTCAGATATTTTCTTCTAGAATGCAACTACATTCATCCATCTTGTGATAACCGTTGATCTTTGATGAACTTAGCATTGACCGTTAATTCCTTTTAGAACATTAACCATGAACTAAAGCTTGGTCCCACCGAGAAAATATGTCACAATCCCACATTATCGAAGAAAATTGATGACATCACCTTCTAATAGTGTGGGTGTGCGGGAGCCGCATGATTGTTAATCGCCGATCTCAACCATTGATTTTCATGAGTAAATATTTATCACCTAAACTAGGAGATATTAAAGTCTTTAATACTCCATGGACCTAGTAATCGCCTAGGTCAATCGGTCGGTTAGCACGATGACTCCAAAGGCTTAAGTCATAACTTAAGCGACCTTCAACTACTAGTAGTCAGTCAACAATAAAATATTATTTTGGGTGTCATGAATTTAAGTGATTTAATAAGTAATAAAATTTCAATCATTGATTTTTGGAAATTGAATGGTTCTAGTGTTATTCTAGAGGTTTGAATTCACAAGTCTAGTGATTCAGACATTTTCTTCTAGAATGCATCTATAGTCGTCCATTGAAAATTCATCGCATGGTCATGGGTTATATTAATTTGTGCTAACATTTTGCTCCAGACAATAAATTTTTTTAAATTTACCCCCATTCTAGACACTTATAAAGGAATTTGGATGTGTGGAAAATTTGTCCCGAAATATAACAATATGTAGCATTTGATATTTTCACCACCCATGCTATGATTTTTTATTGGCATACCAATTTATTTCACCAATGAGTTTTTTTATTGGTTTGAGATTATGTTTAATTCACCAAAAAAAAAAAATCATTTGAAAATAGGTGTAATTAGCCAATGAAAATAATTTTTTGGTTTGAAAACAGTTTTTAATTGCCAACAAAAATATTTTATTTCTTTGAGTACAATTTTAATTCACCAATAGAAATATTTTGCTGGTTTGGAAAAATGTTTAATTAACCAATTCGAATATTTTATTGGTTTGAAAATAGGTTTTAATTTCCAATGAAAATATTGTATTGGTTTTTAAAAAATATAATTCACCAAGATTTTCCACAGACTTCTAGTGATTACAAAAGATTCACCAATTGCCATTATTTTTTTCTCAAAAAACAAAATAAAATTCATAAATAAAATTAATATTTTTTGGGGAAGTATACAAGATTTTCCAAGATTTTACACCTTTTTCAAGGGGGGGTTCTTAAATTTATCCCTGCATTTGATTTTGCATGACTTGGGGGACCAATGGTTGACATGATGGTGCAATTTTGTGTTGCGATATCAATGGCATGCTTTGGATTACTTGGTTGGAAGGGTTCCCTTGATTGTTGTGATGTTGAGGGTTCCCTTGTGTTTGATTTGGTTCTAAGGTGTTTTCTTGGTTGATGGGGTTTTTGACCAATGTGTTTCCTTCATTCGAATTCATGATAGATGGGTTTGATGTGGTTTGTGGGTTAGTTTGAGTGGCTTGTGGAACCACTTGTTTTGATGTGTCAATTGGGTGGTTGGAACTATTGGATGTTGTGGTTGTGTTGCTGATATGTGGCTGTCATTGATGTCAACACTATTAGCATTGATGTATTGAAGGTTGTATATGTTGAGGATATTGAGAAAATTGTTAAAGAAAATGTTGCAGGTTGCCAATGGAACAATGAAGGTCATGAAGGTGTCTTGCTTAGTATGTTGAAGATCAGTTGTTGTGGACTAAATATTTTATTTTTGAGAGTATCTAGTTTATCCACCAGAAGTTTCAGAGGTCCACGTGAAGATTTGATCATGTTATGAACAATTGTGTTCTAACGGTATTTTTGTAGTTTTTGTCAATGTTCCTAATTGAAGATTATGTGATTCGGGTAATTCCTGTTGTTGTGGATGCTTCTAGATAATTCTCTATCTTTGTTGCACGTCTGCGTTGATCGGTGTGCTCAGGGTCAAAAAAATTTCTCTTGTGTGTTCAATTTTTCATGTTCTCAGTTGACATGATGGTTGTAACGTGTTGTAAATCCTTCGAGATTAAAATTTGAATGTTTGGCATGCTCAAGGATTTTTTGTGTCACACCATAATATTGGCTGACGGTGTATGATTTGCATTGAAAATTCATTTGTAAATTTGAGCTGACATTGTAAATATGTTTTATATTCTTGGCCAACGAAGTCATTGATGTAATTCCATGTTGCGGATATATAAGAGTGATTGTTTGTGCAAAGTTGAAGTGTGTATGAAGTGAAGAAAATCCAGCAAAAGAGAAAGTGTGTGAATATTGATCTATTTATTTGATTGCAGAGTAGAGTGAGAAGAAGTTTGAGCGAAGTGTGAAGGAGTTTTACTGTGCTTAACTGGAATTGTAATCAGGATTTTGTAGAAGCTATTTTCTCAATTCATACCCTATGGATCTAATCCAAATTTTTGTGTATTCTTTGGGCAGTGAGCTCTAGGAAGTGTGACTAAATGCATGTGCATACCCATTATTTTTCATTATACTTTTAACAAGGTATAATATTGTGGACTGAAATCCACCGTAGTTTTTCCCCTAATAGGGTTTCCACATAAAAAATCTTGGTGTTCTTTGTGTTTTTGATGTGTTGATTGTTTATGGTCTATATTTCATTCATTAGATCTAAAATTAAGTTAAGTTAAGATTGAAAAGTTTAAATATTTTGTGACAATTGATTCACCCCCCCTCTCAATTGTTTGTCCTTGTTTTTCCAACAATTGGTATCAAAGAAGGTTCCTCTGAAGAAGTTTAAAAGCTTGAGGTGATCCAAGATGGAATCATACAAGAAGGACAATCCTATATTTGATGGAACGAACAACTCTCTATGGAAATCCAGAATAGAATGTCATTTCAGGTGTATTGCTAAACCCTTCTGGAAGATTACAAAGAATAGATATATTATTCCCCAAAATAGTCCTTCCACTCCTGATGAGGTTAAAGAGGCAGAAACTAACATCAAGGCTATTGAAGCTTTGTTGAGTGCTTTGACAAATTCAAAACTAACAAATGTGATAGGTCTGAAAATAGCTCATGAGAACTAGAAGAAGCTAGAGACTTTGTATGAAGGAGATGCACATGTGAAGATTACTAAGCTACAGAGTTTGAAAGGAAAGTATGAAACTTTGAAGATGGGTGAAGATGAAAATATTTCTTCTTTTATGCAAAGAGTAAATGCACTTGTGATGGGTATTAGATGTACCGGCGGTACCCTGGAAGAGGAAGAAATTGTAGCTAAAGTGTTCAGATCATTTCGTCCCTCTTAAAGATCTAAGGCTCATGCTATTGAAGAATTCATATCAGTAACAAATGTAAAAAGGGATATGTTGATTGGTAAACTTGTTTCCTTTGAGTTGAGTGAATTTGGTGAATCTATCCCCAAGACTGAATCTACATTTAAGGCTTTTGTATCTAGAAGAAACAAGCAAAGATATGATCTAGGAGAGTGTTCAGGAAAGAAATTCAAGTATGAGCAAGAGATGAAATAGCTTGAAGATGAAGAAAGAGAGGTAGAAGAGTTGGAAGCACTGATTGCGAAGAAAGAAGGTAGAGGACAAGGTAAGTATAAAGGAATGTTGTCTATCAAATGTTTCTCTTGCAATAAAATAGGTCATTTTGCTTCAAGGTGTCCTAAAAGAGTGCCTAGGTCAGCCTAACAAACCTAGATTTCAAAAGAAATTCTATTATGATGAAGAAGGTGTGACTGATGAAGAATTTGATAAAGAAAATGGAAATGAAGATGAATGGGTTTTCCTTACTATCAAGGAAAATGGTCTGGTGGCTACTAAATCTGGTAAAGTTAAAAAAGCTCTTGCAGCCTGAATTGAAGAAAAGGATGAGTTGGTTATTGACAATAGATGTTCACATCATATGACTGGTGACAAAAGAAAATTTGTAAGTCTAGAGAAGTATGATAGTGGGGTTGTAAGATTCGGAGATAACAATGCTGATGTGATTCGTGGCAAAGGATCTATTTGTCTTGGTGGTAAACATAACACTAATGATGTCCTTTATGTTGAAGGCTTGAAGCATAACCTGTTGAGCATTGGACAGATGGTGGACGGGTAAAAGCACAAAGTTGTGTCACACTTTTGGCCAAATAAATAGTTCCGAGCGAAATATTTTCGGCCGGAAAGGTTTCGCCCGACTAGGTTTCGACCGAAACCATGTGGCATATTACGTGGCACATAGGTTTCGGTCGAATAAGTTTCGCCCGAATCCAAAAAAATCAAAAATTTCCTTTTCCCACTTTAAAACTGCCTTCGAAATTGGATTTTTTAATGTGCGGGGTTTCTATAGAAAGGGTTTCGGTAGAAACAGTTTCTATAGAAAGGGTTTCGGCCGAAACCCTTTCTATAGAAACTATTTCTACCGAAACTGTCTATGTGGCATCCTAGTTGGCAGCCAACTCAGCTTTTTTCAGAATTTTCTGAAAATTTCAACTTTAGCCAAGTATTTCTTTAGTCAGAATGATTTTTTTGCAAAAAAAAAAATACCCTTTTGTAGAGCTCAGAGTGGAGAATCCAAATATATAATTTTTTTAACATTTTTATTAGTTTTAATATATTTTATTTTTAAAATAATGCAAGTAGGTTTTCAAAATGAAAAAAATAGTTGATTACAAATTAAAAACAAGATAGTAAAACTTATTAAAAAAATTTAAATCTTATATGGGGCACAAGAGGAGAGAGTCTTCTTCAAAAGGGTATAATTTTTTTTTTGAAAATGATTTAAAATTTTGAAAATAGTTGACGGCCCGTGAAAACTGTCAAATTCTGACATGTTTGACTTTAAAACATTATTACAAGAAAAATATACATCAAAATTTTTTTTTTTTCCATGCACAAGATATTGAAGTTACCTATTTGGAGAAAAAAAAATTAGGGAGAAATGAAGTTTTTTTCAATTTGTTTCTTGACGGCCCGTGAAGTCACTCTTTTCTAAAATTTTCAGCATTCCAAAATTTGTTCTTAAATTGATAAAAACATAATGAAAATAATTTTTTTTTAAATTTTAAAAATTACAACAATAAACTTCATCAAAAGTTCTACATTTCATTAGTTTACACCATTTTGAAATTCAAAACATAAAGACCACTTTTATGTGGTCGAAGTTCAGAATTTTTTTTGCTGTTGGCCGATTCCTTTATAAAGTGTGACATAGGTTTGTGCTTTTACCCGGACAAGGGCTATGATCTTCAGTTCAAATGTGGAAGATGTAGGATACTTGGAAGTTCTAGAAATGTAATTGCTTCAGGTCAAAACACAAGAGGTAATATTTTTCACCCGAGTGTTGCTAGTGAAAGTTGTTTAATTGCTCAAGTAGATGAAAGTTGGTTATGGAATAGGAGGTTGTGTCATGTGAATTTTGATAACATTGTTTTTTTTATTCAAGGGGTAAATGCTTTTGACCAGAGCTATGAACCGGATACAACCATTCAACAATACCACCCCAACGTGGTTTGAACCTTGGTGGCAAGAACAACAATGCCACCTATAAACCATCACACCATGCAAATACCAGAAAATTTTGATAACATTGTTAAGGTAAGTTCCACTCAAGCATTAAGAGATCTACCTAAGCTAGTGAAGCCTACTAACACAATTTGCAAGGAATTCCAGATGGGAAAACAGAATAGAGATTCTTTTCAAAGCAAACAACATCATTCTAATGGAGTACTAGAGCTAGTGCATAATGACCTCTATGGTCCCTCTAGAATCAAAATTCTACAAGGAGAAAGGTACTTTATGCTGCTGATTGATGATTACTCTAGGATGATATGAGTTGCTTACTTAAGAGAAAAATGTGAAGCATTAGAGAAGTTCAAAAGTTTCAAAGCTATGGCAAAGAATGAGAAAGGTCTGAAAATAAAATGCTTAATGTCAAACGAAGGTGGTGAGTTCACCTCTAGGAAGTTCAATTCTTTTTGTGAAGAGCATGGAATCAAAAGATAGTTATCTACTCCTCGAGCCCCTCAACAGAATGGAGTTGCAGAGAGAAAGAACAGAAAAATTCTAGATGTTGCTAGAAAAATGATGATAGAAGGAAATGTGCCTCACATATATTGGAGAGAAGCTATAAACATTTTTGTGTACACTTTAAACTGGGTAAATGTCAATGGGAAATCTGGTAAGACTCCTTTTGAATTATGGTTTGGTTATAAGCCTACTGTTAAGTATTTCAAGATCTTTGGAAGAAATTGCTACATTAAGAGAGATGAGGACATAGGAAAGTTTGATGCAAGGAGCGATGAAGGAATATTTCTAGGTTACTCTACTAAAAGCAAGGCTTACCGATGCTATAACATAAGATTGAGAAAAATAGTTGAAAGTGCAAATGCAAGAGTTGATGAGGACTTCACTAAATCATCTAGATATTGTGGATATGATTCAGATGACCAACAAGATAGTACAAACCAATGGAAGAATGCTCAAACACAGAATCAACTTCAAATTATTCTGGTGAATCAAGAAAGTTAGGAAGGAGAGACAAGTGCAAGTATAGAAGAAAGAATAGAAGAACCAGAAGCTCGACAGAATCCTAAAGTTTTGAGGTATGTAAAGTTGAATCATTCTGAAAATCAAATTATAGGAGACAAGAATAAAGGAGTGCAGACTAGAAGAAGGATTGCAAAAGAATATTGTTTGATTTCTAAGACTAAGCCTAAAGATGTCAATGAAGCCTATAATGATGAATATTGGATGGAAGCTATGAAGGAAGAACTGATGCAGATTGAAAAGATTGATACATGGATTCATTTTCCCAGACCTAAAGATAAAAATGTAATTGGTACTAAATGGGTCTTTCGGAATAAGCTGAATGAACAAGGTGAAGTGGTTCAGAATAAGGCAAGATTGGTATGTAAAGGGTATTCACAAATAGAAGGTATCGATTTTGAAGAAACCTTTTCCCCTATTGCTAGAATTGAAGTTGTAAGATTATTTCTTGCTTATGTTGCATATAAGAACTATAAGGTCCATCAAATGGATATGAAGTTAGCTTTTCTAAATGGTGAGTTAGAAGAAGAGGTATATGTTGAACAGTCAGATGGGTTTCAATCGAATAATAGGGAAGACATGGTTTAATGATTGAAGAAAGCTCTATATGGACTCAAGCAAGCCCCTAGAGCTTGGTAAGCTAGACTAGATAAATAATTACTAAAGCTTGGATTTAATAAAGGTGTTGCTGACAGAAACTTGTATTTTAATTTGGATCATGATAAAGAGTTGATTATTGAATTCTTTGTTGATGCCATTATTTTTAGAGGAGATGATGATCTATGTATGAATTTTTCTGATGAAATGAAGAGTGAATTTGAAATGTGCATGATTGGAGAGATGAAGTTATTTCTGGGATTGCAAGTTAGTTAGACAATGGGATTTTTATATCTCAGTCCAAATATGTGAGAGAGTTGTTGAAGAATTTTGGAATGGAAGACTCAAAGCCTATTGGTATACCCATGGCAACCGGATGCAAGTTAACATAGAATGATTATTCTCCTAAGGAAAATCAAACAAGGTACAAGTCAATGATTGGCATATTGCTCTACTTAACTCAAACCAGATGAGACATCATGAATGTTGTATGTATGGTTGCTAGATTTTAGGCTGATCTGAAAGAGTCCCATGTGACTATTGTAAAGATAATTTTCAGATATCTAAAAGGTACAGTTGATTTTTGGCTTTGGTATTCTAAAGACGATGATCTTAATCTAAGTACATATACTAATGCGGATTGGGTAGGAGATGTAGATGATAGGAAAAGTACTAGTGGTGGTGCCTTCTTCATAGGGAAGAAGCTGGTGTCTTGGTTGAGTAAAAACAAGAATTCCATTTCTCTATCTACTACTAAGGCAGAGTATATTGTTGCTACAAACAACTGTACTCAAGTAATGTGGATGAAATAAATGTTGAAAGATATCAGAATAGTATATGATGAGCCTATTGCCATATACTATGACAATTCAAGTGTAATAAACATTTTGAAGAATCTGGTGCTACACTCTAAGACCAAGCATATATTAATCAAGTTTCACTTCTTGAGGGAGAAAGTGAATGAGAAAGAAGTAAGGTTGGAGTATGTGCCTACCAAAGAACAAGTTGCATACATTTTCACTAAGCCATTTCCAAAGGATACTTTTGAGTATCTCAAAGGGATACTAGGGGTGATTACCCCTCCTAATATGAACTAAAGATGCATTCACTTGCATAAATCGGTGTGCTTCATAGATATTTCCTGATCCGGATTGATGTTTTCATGGCTGCTACTTAGGGGGAGTAGTCAGATGTGCAGATATGTGGTTCAGAGCTTGTATGTGGGAATATAATGCTTATCTTTTCCATTGATGTCAAAGGGGGAGAAGAGAAATGTGAAAAATATTTTTGGGGAGAAGAGCAATTGAGGAGAAGAGTCAGAACCTAAGGGGGAGTAAGTGTAGTTGTTTTGATGGAATTTTTCACATCATGTGTTGCCATCAATTCCAAAGGGGGAGGTTTTTGGATGTTGTGGTTGTCATTGATGTCAACACTATTAGCATTGATGTATTGAAGGTTGTATATGTTGAGGATATTGAGAAAATTGTTAAAGAAAATGTTGCAAGTTTCCAGTGGAACAATGAAGGTCATGAAGGTGTCTTTCTCAGTATGTTGAAGATTAGTTGTTGTGGACTAAAGGGTTTATTGATAAGACTATCTAGTTTATCCATCAGAAGTTTCATAGGTCCACGTGAAGATTTGATCGTGTTATGAACAAAACTTGTGTTTTGATGGTATTTTTGTGGTTTTTGTTAGTGTTCCTAATTGAAGATTATGTGATTCTGGTAATTCCTGTTGTTGTGGATGCTTATTTGTTAGTTCTTGTTGCTCATGGATGCTTCTATATAATTCTCTATATTCGTTGCACGTCTACGTTGATCAGTGTGCTCACGTTCAAAGATTTTTCTCTTGTGTATTCAGGTTTTCATGTTCCTAGCCGACATGATGGTTGTAACATGTTGTGGATTCTTGAAGATTAAAATTTGAATGTTTGGCACATTCAAGGATGTTTTTTTGTGTCACATCATAATATTGGTTGATGGTGTATGATTCACATTGAAAATTCATTTGTAATTTTGGGTCAACATTGTAAATATGTTTTATATTCTTGGCTGACGAAGTCATTGATGTAATTCCATGTTGCAAATATATAAGAGCGATTGTTTGTACGAAGTTGAAGTGTGCATGAAGTGAAGAAAGGCCAAAGAAAGAGAAAGTGTGTGAATATTTATCTATTCATTTTATTGCAAAGTAGAGTGATAATTTTGAGCGAAGTGTGAAGGAGTTTTATTGTGCTTAACTGGAATTGTAATCAGGATTTTATAGAAGCTATTTTTTCAATTCATACCCTATGGATCTAATCCAAATTTTTGTGTATTCTTTGGGCAGTGATCCCTCTTGTATTTGAGTAGTGAGCTCTAGGAAGTGTGCCTAAATGCATGTGTGTTCCCATTATTTTTCATTATACTTTTAACAGGGTATAATATTGTGGACTGACATCCACCATGGTTTTTCCCCTAACAAGGTTTCCATGTAAAAAATCTTGGTGTTCTTTGTGTTTCTAATGTGTTGATTGTTTATGGTATATTGTTCATTCATCAGATCTAAAATTAAGTTAAGTTAAGATTGAAAAGTTTAAATATTCTATGACAATTGATTCACCCCCCCCCTCTTAGTTGTTTATCCTTGTTTTTCCAACAGGAACCACTAGTTAAGGGTTGACCTTGTATGAGTAAGTTTACTTTCGCTTGTTGTCTACTTGGGGTACTTGGCTCACATTAGTTTGTGTAATGTTAGGCACACTTTGGGTACCTATGGTTGTGGAAGAAGATGGTTGTGCTGAAAAAGTTGAGACCATTGTTGTGTTATGGAATGTAAGTTGTACGTATGGATGTAGAGGGTGTTTAGGAATGGTGGTGGAAGAATGTGATGGGGCACCAAATTTTGGTGTCCAACTTATGCTTTGGGGAAGGTTTGTGTCCTATGTAAGCAAAATTTTGTTGCCTCCTAAATTGGGAGTGAGACCAAGGTTGGTTCCAATTCTTGTTGTAAAACTAGAAATTAATGCTTGATTAGGTAAAATTGATGAAGTTTTTTGAATTATAGATTGAGGCCCACCTTGTACCAAGGCTTGTGTGATGGAAGCTAGAGGAATTAAAGCCACATTCCCTAAATTTTTTTCCCTAATTGTGTCAAAATAAAATGTTGAAGGGAGTTTAGCCCCTTCTTTTGCTAAAGCTAGCATGTATTGTGTAGGGTTTTTCTTCATCAAAGTGTTAATGATATGGCTTGTTTAAGGGTCTTGTTGGTACTCAAGAAACTCCTCAACAAGCTCAAGTGATTTTTTTGTGATATCTTCTACCTCATACCCCATGTCTAGTGGATTAGGTGCTTGTTGTGATGGGGCAGAGTGACTCCTAGGGTTGAATTTTTGTTGGGTAGTATCACTTGTGGTAGATATAGTTTTGGTTTGCTCTATATTTCTCTTGTGTTGTGATCTCATTGTTACCATAAATTTTAGGTCAACTATGGGAGAGGTGTATTGAGATTTATATTGTTGTTACTCTCTAGTTGACTCAAATTTTGATAAAGGGACCCTCTAAGTTTTTTTGGACCAATGTTTTGAGTGGATGGTGAAAAGGGGTGAGTGATATGGATGATGAACTTTCTTAACTTTGGACAACACTTTAGACTTAAAGGTTTGATGTTTTGGATAAAAGGTGCTAATGAACATGTAAATCAAAAGGTAGACTTGTGACCTTTAAGATAGACTAGTTCAAAAGGATGATGACTAACTTAACTAAGTGTATGGAAAAGGATCATTTACACACATATAGCTAAGTTATGGGATTGATTTGATGATAGCCTAAGTCTAGAATGTTGATGTGTCCAAACTTTCAAAGTTGTTTGTGAAGTGGGATGAAAAAATCTGTGGAGATGGATGGCATGTTTGATCCAAATGTGTTAACCTAAAAGGAACATTTTTTTTACAAGACCAAGGTAGTGAAAAACATGATTTACCTCTAAAGTGATAAACCTAAGAACTCAATGTTTGGATAATAAAAATTTTGACTCAATGTTTGGCAATATATTTCCTTGTTGTCACTTTATTGCTTGGAAGTTTGGATGGTTTGAAAATAAGCCCAATGTTTGGTGTGTTTAATTTTGAGTTAAGCTTTTTTTAGTGAGATTTCTTTATTACCACATCAATATTCCTTAATTAAATTCAAACAAAAATATCTATGACTAAGAAACTTTCATTCCACATGGTCCAATATGTGAAAATCAAGAGGTTAAAGCCATAGTCTCCTATCTTGACTTTGGAATGTGTGAATTGAGATATAAGCCAAAATATTTAGAAGCCTCTAAAGAAAAAAATCCTTAGGGACAAAAAGCAATATAGGGCTTTTCAAATGTATTCACACTAAGTCCAAAGGGTTTGAAATTTGAAGAACAAGTTGATTTTTGTTTAAATTGTTTTGGAACCAAGCAATGTGTCAAAATGACTCATCAAGAACAAGCAATAACAACATAATAGAGTAGGTATGTACTTCTTGGTAGGCTTACCATCATCCCCTAAGAAATGATAAATTCATGAAGATGGAGTGGAAAAATAGGCTATGCCAAGGAAATGTACCATCTTGAAATGCTAAGAAAAAGAGTCCCTTCCCTATTCTCTTTATTGCCTCAACCAAAAACCAAACGTAGTAAGTAACTTTTGGGAGTGGTGCACCTCCTATGCAGTAATTCAAAGTACATTTTAGAAAACAAGGATAAGTTGCTAAGACAAAGTGTTTAATGACAACACTGAACATCGAGACATATAGATCAAATGTAATCCACTTAAAACTTTAGTCATTCATGCCCAACCCATTTGTTCAGATGAGGATAAGGCATGGTATGATATTCCCACCATAGATTGAAGCTACTTTCTTTAGATTTCACAACCTTTATATATCCTACCGGTAAATGTGTTTTTTTAAGAGTTGCTTATATGAGTTCTCCATTGTTGGATGTGTCTCATTAGCAGGCCCTTATCTAAAAAAGGTAACAAAAATTCTATTTCTCTTCACCCAAGGTCATACAAAGCACAAGGGGAGATGATACATAGTAAGTTCTTGGGGTTACCAAAAAAAATTGTACACTTGGAGTATTTCTCCTCACCCAAGATCACACGAAGCGCAAGGGGAGTGGATACGCAAAGCACTCACACAATACACTCATTATTTTTTAAATCCTCAAAGGAAATAATGACTTCCTTTTAAATAGCACCAAACTGAAGTATTAAGTTTCATTTGTTCAATTTTAACCAACATTGCAATGGTGAGGATGTATGGATTCAATTTAAACTAACTTTGAAAGATTGTAGCATTGTAAATTTTAAACCCATTTGAAACTAGTTGTCCTAAAACATGAAATAAAGCAGCATATGATGGGTTATATCATCCCATAAGTGTGTAGAAAATTTTTACAATATAGATCAATCGATAATATGCTTCTTTAATTCAAGATTTTGTTCCTTTTCAAATCTACAAAACTAGTTAGCCTCACAGGAAAAACCAAAAGCTAATAAATAACTAGAGAGTGGATTAAATTGAAAATAAAACCAAATATTAAAATCTAGCTCTCTGCTTTACCTTGCAAAAGTGTCACTTGTCCACAAAAGTGTCACTTTGGTAGACATCAAAAGCATCATTGTTCCACAAAAGCATCGCTATAATTCAAAAGTGTCACTTTGATGAAAGTCAAAAGCAGCTCTCTATTGTACTAAAAAACTAGAGACATCAAAACCATCATTATTATCAAAAGAGATTATTAAAAATGTCAAAGGTGATGCCATAAAAAAAAAGTGTAGTTGAATTTCAAAAGTGACTTTGTATTTCAAAAGTGTTGTTCCTCAAAAGCATCACTTTGGTAACAAACAAAAGTGACCCCCTACTTGTAAACTACAAAACACAAGAATCTGAAGGAAAATTTGTCAAATAAAGTTAGTTCTTCCCTCCTAGCACCAAAATGTGGCTATAATCATAGTATGAGCTAAATAAACTAGATCTAATAGATTCTAAGTAATATTTAACTAACTAAGCTATAATTCCAATAAAATACTTGAAAACCATTAAAAGGAGGAAGACATTAAACAAAAACAACAAGAAATGAATAATAAAATTTATTTAACTGCTTCATACCTCCTCCCATTGAGGGATTGGTGTCGTATTGATATGGAATGACAACCCTTTCCCAATACCTTTGATAAAATGAGCATCTAAACAAACTCCATTGATGAAAATGAGCTAATATTATGAAAACTAAGCTAAAGATGGATAAAAAGTTGAAATGGATGCAAGATGAATGAAGATGAGTGTGCAAACATGCAACATAAATTTTCTAAAATAGAAGTGGATCCTTTTCTCTCCAAAATGGGGAGTATTTATAGGAGAAAATGGTGAATCAAGGGTTAAGATTGATTTGATCAATCAAGGGATGAGAAGGAATGGGAGGTGAAGGCATGGATCAAGGATTCTCATCAATGGATGAGAATGCAAGATCACATGGATCAAAGAAGTAATCAATAGCTCACAATGATTAAAAGAAGCACACTTTCAAAGTTGCTAGAAAGTTTGTTACAAAAGAATATTCCATTTTTTAGTTCAAATGGAAGAATATTCCAAGAAAATATTCCCATGCAAGTGGGAGGGTGAGGGAAAATATGAATTAGATTATTAAAACAAATTTTTAATTGTGCAGGTTGACAGGAAATTATTATTATCATTAAATAATGAATTTATTTAATGAAAACTAGTTAAGTGACATTTAATTCAATAATTTAGATTATTTAATTAAATGAGAGGACAAAAGGGGTTTAATTTAAATAATTTGTATTATCCAATTAAATAAGATGAAAAGTTAGTGTGAAAGGGTGAATTAGCCAAATAATACTGATCATTTGATTAATAGGAGAGATCGATGCATTTAATAAGGATCATTCTATTAAGCAGACGAAAAGAAGGTGAATTTAGGAATAAACAATGTTAGTAATCAGATTCAAGTGTGCAATATTAGTCTATAGTTCCTCCACCTTTCCCTAATCATCACAAAATTAAAAAAAATATATTGTATGTGGGGAAGAGATTCCCCTTCTTTTGTCCTATCAGGAAATTGTCCTCAACAAGTCCTAATTGCCACATAACCTCAAGGAAACCTATTATGAGTGGCACAACTCTTGGTAACACATGTGGTACATAATTTATTCCATAAATCTCAAAACTAGTATAGCTTGGATGGGTAATAACATCCCACCAATTATGATTAATATTCAGGTCAAGTCTTCTATCCTTCGGTCTCAAAAGATCATGTAATTCCTTAGGATCCCTCACCAAATAACTCATCAACTTAGAATCAAAAATATTAGAGAAAGTAACAAAATTCGAATTGCGATCATTTTTTTCAAGATGATGAGTCCAACATTGGAATGGAAGGGAGTTATTGTTCTCATCTCTTAACTTTAATGGGATATCTTTCCCAAACTCCTTTCATTTAAACAAAAACATGTGACATATTAGTGAATACCACCAGCACCTAACTCCAGTCTCACCATTCTTTAAGGCTATTAGTACCTTTTCAATTTCATCAAAAAAATATGTGCCAAATTCATAGAACTTGTTTACTATACTATGTTGAATATTGGCTGCCATAAACATGTAATCCATTGGCATTCCTTGTGGAGGGTCTAGTCATAAAATCTAACACAATGTTTGGAAGGTACTAACAAAGTAGTATTCAAACATATCAATAGGAAAGGTCTCTTTGTCTGTAACCCCTCCTTTCCCTTTTACCATTAAATTTGGTAAAATTTTCACTCTAAAAGTATTGTTGTTGGTTTCATACTCCTTTCTCAAAGCTTCAATGTTGATCTTTTCTTCTGCATCAAGGTTGATATTGAAAACTTCAGTAAACCCTTCTTGGCTCAGCTTTACCATCTCAACTCCTGCAATTGACCTAACAACCCTAACATTGAGGTCATAGTTAGTTGTAATGGATTTTAGTAGGTTAATATCCAAACACACATTGGGGACAAAAAGTTTTCCCATGTCCAATCTCCAATTGTTGCAAGTAGGAATACTAGCATTCTCTTCCCAAACCAATATTTAAACAATTTGCATCCAAAGGTTAATTGTAAATCCGCATCCCTTATGACATACTATTTATCTACAATACCCTTTTCTGCTCCTAGGCCTTGGAAAATCATTTTTCATACAAATTTATCCATAGTTGAGCCTAATCTCTTCAATTAGTCATACAGTTCCTCATGAAGGCCTCTCTTAGGGGTGGAACCAAAAGCTTGGGCCTGTGGGGGTGTCGTTTCAAATGAGATACTATGTGAACTAGGGTTTATCTAAATGTAGCTAGGGTTTGAGCTTTAATGTGGGAAAATAAGGTGAATTCAAAACAATTGAAATCCAATTGATGAACATCAAACCTTAAAAGATTCCCTAGCAAGTGATTCAAAGCATAGCATTAGCAATTGCAAATTTCTAGAAAATTGATTGCAGAGTGGAAAAGTTTAATTACTAGTGTTCAAAATGCATGGAAACCCTAATTTAGCATGGAAGGAGCTCAAAAAACACTATTGTTGATCTCTAAATTCCTTAGAATGTTTTTGTGATATCAAATTATGCTTTATCTTCTACTTTTATGGTGATAAATCCATTCAATTTGATGGAATAGTGTCACATCCTCCATTACAACTCGCTCACACAAACTAGAAATGCCTTGATCTACCCCATTAGTAACTTTGAATTACAACCACTGATCTCCTGATGAGTTGGGCTGATGAATGGCTTAGATGGAGTCATGCAAGTTTGAAATTTTGACTTATGATGACTTCAATATTATCAAGCTTATGATATTTTTCCATGTGGAACTATTTCTGTACTATCACTACAGGCTCCAATACACCTTAAGAGCTTTAAAAAGTGCCTATGTTTCACTTTCCCACAATCCCGTGTGATTTTTCTAAGAAATTGATCATCGGTGCAGATTTGAAGGCAAAGCTTTCAGATGCTTCCATATGTCAAACATGTGCACCTTTTACCTTCCAAGTCCATGTTAATACTTAGAAACTATTCAACTCAAGCTTAATTCCTTGCAAACATGGACAACTAAGATTATATCATCTTGGTCACTTTTAGTCACAAAGCTTCAAATGTCTTTTTGTAACCCAAACTTTAATGGCCTTAAGTCACTATAAATATTTTAGTGAAATATTTTTCTTTGCCAATAGTTTATTCCACACCTTAGATAGAGCCATGTGGCCTTTGACTGCTATCCCACATAGTATCAAGATCTGTAGATGGACCCCCCGTGGGATGGTAGGCAATGGCTGAGATTAAATCCTTAGATCAAATATGATCCCTTGGATCATGGACCCGTCGTTGACACCACTTTATTAGCTTGTGAGACCCACCAAAGGATATTGACACATGGCACACACCAACTATTACACATTATTTATTTATTTGAATATTTTAATTGTGTGAGATGGTTGGTAACCAATAAGATGCAAGCATTCCTCACATGTGGGACCCTATCAATCATGACTTAAGGTATTTGATGAACGTGCCTTTAGTTGTGACTTAAAATGGGATGCTCCCTAAGTCAAATAAAAAGGTTAAGACTTAGGTAATTTTACACCTAGGTTTTGAAACATAATATGAAGACCTTAATATTTGAATCCTGCTAAACATTATACTTAGGAAAATAATTAGTGAAGGGTACGACTGGTTGAGCTAGGAAAAGGGGGCCAGTAAATAAATGATTCTAATGACATAGGTGATGAATTAGGTGACTAGGAATGGGAAAGATTAGGTCAACAAAAAACTAGATCAAAAGTACCCAAGGCACAATGAACTAAGGATTCTCTTTAAAAGGTTGAAAAATCCTAAGCACTTGTAACATAAATCCTAGCCATTTTGAGATCAATAAAAATCAGGCAACAATGGAATGAATATCAAAGGACCAAAAAAAAATTTGAAGGGTTCCACCAATGGCTCTAATTAGGGATGCATGCCTCTAGTAGGAATGTTGAGATTCCAGCTATCTCCAGTGAAGTAGACCAAACTCAGAGAACCAAAAAGAAATCCTAGATAGGGTAGACAAACCAAACTAGACCAAAGCACACCAAACCTATATACAAAATATACATAAAATATAGTGTACATGGAAGAGATCATACTTTATGATATTTATGTTCTCAAGAACTGTCCATGTACTAGTAGCTCAAGCAATTCACCTATCAAGCTCTGAAGGAAGAATGAATCCTCACCAAATAAGGGCCTAACCACAAGGCTTCAAACTTTCCATGCTCACCCTTATCTTGAGATCTTGCATGCCACATTAATACCATAATTAAAATTTCAAATTTTTTTGGAGAATCCTTTTTTCATACAAATTTTTGACTTGTAACTGCAATTCAACATTTTTCTTATGAGCCTCTAATGCAAGATCAGAGGAAGAAACAACTCACTCAATCTCATTAGACAAAAACTGAAAACATCCTTGTTAGATTTCTCATCTCAAATTCACTTTTCCCTTCATAAAACCTTGATTCCAAAGCACTCAAATAGAAAACAAGGCACCAAATCATTTTTTGATTCCACAAAACATCTTAGAAAAATCACAATGTTCAACCCAAGCCCTTTCATCAACTTAAATATTTTAAAAGTGTGAATTTTTCAAAGTTGACTATCTGAATTAGCAACTAGGTCTCTTTAGACCACTCAAACAATCAACTATACAAACCCAATCCCATTCATCCTTTATAACATTACAAAAAAATGTAAATAGGTCTGCACAATCATATTAAACCATTCTCCAAACTTTATTCAAGACTTTTTATCAAATACCAATTTGTAACCCTCTTGATTGCTCTTCCAAGCATTGTAACAATGCTAAGGCATCACCTAATGAGACAAAATCTTCAAAACTTACACCTAAAACCTCAATAACCTTGAAGAAAAAAATATAATTGACTTACAAACCAATTTTCAAAGTATTCCAATCAATATAAATGGAGTTATGAATTTTTGAGAGCTTGTTGCCTTGTCAAAATTTGAACTTGACTGTTTCTACCAAAAATGAGCGTAACTTTCTTAATATTCAATGAAAATCCATCAAACCAAAGCCAAAAGAAAGATAACTCGTTCCTCTATCCAACCATATAATATTTAGTTCATTTAGAGTTTGTACCTTTACATACAATTTTCTGCAACACGACTGTTATAGAGAAATATAGAAACTTGCAGTCAATAAAACCACCATAACTTCCACAAATCAATGCCAATATGCATGAGACAAAGTTTTTTGGAAGTTTATTGAGCCTATTACCATTTAAAAAAAATTATGCATGCACTTGTTCCCATACAGATCCGTACAAGGGCTGAAATCAATTATTTTATGAAGAAAAATATAGAAAAATGGTGCCTTTATTCATTTTATCTCAAAAACTTCAATCACCCACAACTCAAAATTGGTTTACAAGGAATTCAACTAGATTTTAACCTTCTAAATAATTTCCAACTAAATACCAATTCCTAAACAAAAAAATGACCTTTCAACTTCTTAAGGTTGTTTTATGCAACTTTTACAATTTTTGCAATTTATGTTGACAACTTTTGCATTTTTACAAGTTGGACACAATACACATCCAATGACATATAAATTACTCATACATTTGATAAATGGTCTAAATTACCTTAATACATTGAAAAATCAACATGATTGAGTCCACCTTCAAAATTTTCTCTAAGGAATCATAAGTTTGTCCTGATGCTCCTACATCATACTCCCGGCCAAGAAAAAGAATCCAAGTCCACTTGGATTGATGTTGTCAACAACCTTAATTTCTTGTATGCTCTATCTCATATTGAAATAACTTCTAACCACCTTCATTTTCACCTTAGGCTTCATCTTTTCCATTTAAATCAACTTCATACCTTACCATCTAAAATCAAAATCTTCACTCTTTGGCGCATCTCAATATCATGATTCTCCTTTTGTCCCCTAACCTACAAGTTGTTTCTTGTCCACAAGATCAGTACAATAAAGAATACCTTGTGGCTTTCTTGATTGTAACTTTATCTAACCAATGTGCCAACTTTAGTTTGAAGTCCCAAGCTTTCTTTTTCTTTTCTATCACCCGCTTGATGATTTTGATCAAGCTCTTATTACTTGATTCTACTTGGCCATTGACTTATGGGTGGTATGGGGAAGAATAATACATCTGAATTCCATATTTGTCATAGAAATTGTCTATGAAATCATCTAATATAAAGCACATATCATTGTCTTAAATGGTCTTTTCTAGCACCCCAAATCTGATCAATATGTTGTTCAATAAGAAATCAGTCACCACTTTTCTTCTTTCTTTCTTAGTGGGGATTGCTTCAAGCCACCTTTTGAAGTAATCGATGGCAACTAGAATCCAGGAGTGTCCACTAGATTTCTCTTAGATTTCTCCTATGAAATCTATCCCCCACTATGGAAAGGTGCTTGGACATACATTGGTTTGAGTGATAGCTTCCCTAAAAATTTAAGCTTTCCATAAAACCTTTGGCACACATCACATGCCTTTACCAACTTATGGGCATCTTTGAACACAATGGGCCACCAAAAACCTACTCTTAGTACCTTGTGAGAATTTTTATTTGCCATGTAGTGGCCTCCACACACACCATTGTGCATGTCAATCAAGATTTCTAAAGCTCTCTTACAATCAACACATTTTAGTAGAACTCCATATGGATTTCTCCACCACAATTCATTATGAACAATCACATATTTGATTGCTTGTAACTTTAAAGTCCTCTCATTTTTTGTTAGTCCTTCAGGACATTGCATAGTTTTTAAGTAGTGAAAAATATTCCTATACCAACCATATATTTGCATATCATAGATAGGAGATACATTAACACACTCAACTTCATTGATCTTATTTTCCTCCAAGTTAGTTCCAGCCATCAATTTAGCTAGACCTTGGCCTCTAACCAATTTGGTAATTTGAACATCAGTATTAAATTCTTGGATTATGTTGATCCATCTACACCTCCTACCTGTAACCTCTTGTTGCATGAATATGTCTTTAATGGCAGCACTAATTACATAGGCAAAAATTGTGGCACCAACAAGGTATGTTTTGAAATTCTTCACTGCTTTGACTAAAGCATAATCCTACTTCTCATTCATGTCATATTTCAGCTCAATCACCTGCAAATATTTTTTAAAGAATGCAATAGGCTACTCAAAATCCTCATCATTTTATGTAGTACTGCAGTAATTGTATGGAATGAAGCAAAAAAAGAGAGTTGGAATGGTTTGGAGAAATTAGGTGATTTAAGAACAGGAGCCTCTTTAATTTTTTTCTTTATGCTCTGAAATTACTTGCTTGGTTCTTCACCCCAAACAACCTTTTCTTCTTTCTTCAACATCTTGGAAATTGGTCAAGTATTCTCAACAAAATTGGTTACAAATATTCTCAAGTAGTTGACTTGTCCAAATAATTATTGGATTCCTTTGACATTCTTTGGTTGAGGAATTTTATCTATGGCTGCCACTCTCTCTAGATCAATTCTTAACCCTTCCTTAGAAACAATATTCCCCAATAGTATTCCTTCCTTGACACCAAAGGAAAATTTTCTGGGGTTGAGGGATATTCCATACTCTAGTGCTCTAACAAATATCTTCTCAAGATGCATGCAATGATCCTCCTCTTTCTTTGAATATGCTGTCAAGTCATCCCAATACACTACCAAGAAGATATCTATGAAATATGAAAAGACTACATCCATAGCCCTATGAAATGTGGCACAAAAATTTTCAATCTAAATGGCACCCTGACATACACATACATGCCCTAAGGAGTAGTGAATGCAGTCTTATACTACTTCAAATCCTTAACCATAACTTGATTATACCCTAAGAAACAATCCATCATAGATAATAATTCATGGTCAATCACCTTATGTAACATGGCTTCCATATTAGGTAGTGGATAGTTATCTCTAAGAGATGACACATTTAAGTTTTTTAAGTTTATACATAGCCTTATGTCACCTTTCTTCTTTCTTACTAGCACCAAGTTGGACACCCAAGTGGAGTGTTTGATTAGCTTGATAATTTCTGCAGCTCTCAATTTCATCAACTCTTCCTGCATCTTTGGCACCAAAGTAGGATTTATAGGCCTTTTCTTCTTCCTAAAAGTCTTAGCATCAGGTTTTAGATGGATTTCATGTTGAAATAAGTCCTCTCTATAAGCCTTTAAATCATAATATAAATAGACAAATACATGCCTATATTTTCTAAGCAAAGCAATTAACATTACTTTAACCTAGGGCTTAATATTTTTTCCTACATAAACCTTTTTGGGGAATTCTCTGTACTCAGGTTTACTTCTTCTAAATCCTCCTTGTGAGTAGATGTTTGACATTATTTTTATCAGGGCCATCAAACACCCTTTCCAAGGCTACTAAACCCTTTGGGATCTTATTAGTCTTGAGCTAGTTTATCTCATTGCTAAAAATAGTTCCTTTCCATCCACCACTTCCACAAATTCCCAAAAGTCAATTTTTTGGCTCTCATATTGATCTATGTATTGCAAGAATTTCAAGATGTCTTAATCATCATTGAAAACCTATCAATTTTGTATATTGTTAGGAATTGATGGTCTTTTTTGTACCTCCACTTTGGAAATTCCTACAAAAGTTATATCATTTGGTCGGAGTGTAATGTTGGCCATTAAATCTACCACAACATTTTTTATTTCTTTCCAACTAGTCAATCCCAAAAGTACCATATTGTTCTATAGAATCCAAGACAACATTCCTATATTGCTTCAATCTTTCATTCTTCCATGCAATCTTGGATCTAACCTAGGATATAACCAATTCCGAGTCACCAATGATTGCCAAATTCTTTATTCCATGCTACTTAGTTAATCTCAATCCCAACAACAAGGCTTCATAATCAGCAACATTATTTGTGCACCCAAATAATAGAGAAAATGAAAACTTGAAATTTTTACCATTAGGAGAGATAAGAATCACTCTTGCACCTAATCCCTCCTTTGAACAACCTCCATAAAAATATATTGTCCAAAGGTCATTATCATTTGATAACTTCATCATCTCTCTATCCACAAGTGTAGGTTGCTTGTCTTTTTGCAAAGTTCTTCTATTATGAAATTATCAATATCATTGTCAACAAAATGGATTCTATCTTTAGTGGTGGAAAAATCTACCATATGTGGAAATCTAGACTCCCTAACAAGCTTGATATCTTTACCATCTATTGTAAATGTGGCATAATGCATATCACATTGCATATTGCCTCCCATGGATGCACTCCACTTCCTAGATAACAACATTCCATAGTTAGGTGGGATATCCTCCACTGTGATACCCATTGTAAATTCGTTACCAAGAAAGGTAGAAAGTTTGAATGGGACATCCTTGATGACCCCAATGATAGGTACCTCCCTTGAATCCATGGCATAACATTTTCCATAAAAACTTTTTATTTGTAATTCCATTTCCTTCATGATTTCTATTGGAATAATATTAGATGAAGCTCCTAAATCTATCATGTAATTTCTTAGTAGCTTCCCATCAACTATCATAGTTACATAGAAAGGATCTACTTGGTTGGGACAAGTATTAATAGTAGTACCCAAGTAGATCTAAGGTATTTCACTAATTACTCCCTCAACATCTTGATCTTCCAGTTCACTTCTACTCACTTTAGGTGGAGTAGACACCATCTTTTCATTATAGGTTGTAGCCACACCATTAATAAGGGAAACTACCTTTTGCTTATGCTCATCAATACACATAATCTCTAGTAAAGGAACTATGACCTTAAATTATGAAAGGAATTGGAGAATATCTACAAAAGTATATTTAGGAAGGTCGTGAGATATCATACCTTTCTCATCAACCTTGTGCTTATATTGTTCACATTTCTCTTCAACCCTTTTCTTGTCCTCTTTCTTTTCTTGCTTAGTATTTTTCTTTTGATCATTTTCCTTCATAGCAAGGGAAATAACTTCACCATCATTTTTTGTTATGTCACTTTTCTTGGCCCATATCTTACTTCCCTTATTTTCTTTGGCTTTGGCCTCATCCACTTTGCTCTCTGCTTGTGAACCTTTTTTGTTTGCACTCTAATCTTTGATAAACACATTGCCTTCCTTACCTTGATCTACATTAGCAATTGTGTTTCTCATATGGTAAGTATTTCTTACTTTTGCAAAAAATGCAACTGCCATTCTTTTGATTTCTTCATTTGATGATCTTCTAAGACATACATCAGGCTCATCTATTTCCAAATTATAGAAATTATAATTCATTTCACTATCTTCACCAGAGAAAACTTTTTGATGGTATGTACTTGCCTTTTGAGTTTGATTATTAACATCAACCTCATGATTCTTCTTTAAAAGAACATTCCTCATTAGCAAAGTTGGATATGCTCATAAGCATAGTTATTTCCTGAATATGTTCATAAGATGAATTATAATCACCAGATGTAATATGTTCCTCCTCCAATGATTTGGCAACTACACATTGGTGAGGAGAATGTGGCAATTGAGATGCCACAAACCATGGAGCTTCATCAGTGAAATTAGTAGAAAGTTTTTGCAATGGATCAGGTGGAACTTGACCTTGTACAGTTTTCTGATTGTTGTGAACTGGCTTTCCATTATGCTAGTTTGTATTACAAGGGAAATCTTATAATCTTGGGGTCCTTTCATATTTTTGGAAATGTTTTGTTGTGCCCTCAGTACACACACCTTGTTTAGAATGGGGACCCTCTCTTTCCTTTGTGTCGCCAAGTTGTTTGTTGTCGGCTCGTTTTGCGTGCCCCCTTGTTTGGTGTTCAAAATGGTTAGTAAGATCTTAGGGTTGTCATCTTAAATTGACCATGTTTTACCCCCTCAAAATTTTCCAAGTCCTTAGGTTTGGCGGGTTCGCATTTGGTGTTGGCCTTAGTGCTTTAGAGTAAGTGTCCTTGGGGCTCATCGGGCCTACCCTGCCTGGTTGCCCCTCTCATACTTCCATCACCTCTTCATCATTTCTAATGGCCATCCTCTTGCAGCATTCCGCCTGTCAAGGCCTGCTCTCATTGGTGCCATCCGTTTATTGTCAAACTCTCAAGTGTCCTTCATCCAACAGTGTTTCGCCCATCGAAACCTGGACCCTTCAGCGTTGTCCGATCATCACCAAGCAATTAAATGGCTATCCGTCAATGATGGCCTGACCATCAAATCTCGGCGCTCTTGTGGTCATTTTTGAATTTGTAACCCACCAACCTTGGTTCATCCATACGAGCATTTAATGGCTACATTTAATGCCTCCTTTTCTATATATAGCCAGCTCTGAACTGTCATTTTCATATGTTACTTTGATCAAAGTGAATCAAAGCCAATTAGAGAGCCATCTCTCTACACTACCTCCAAGACCGACAATTCCCCATGTTGATTCAATTTGTTTACCTATTTATTTCCTTCACTTCCTTCATCAGGTTCACAAGGTGAGTTTGTTGGTTGCACACATTTCATTTTTTTCTTTGATTTCTAGGAAAACTGATGAATTAGGAGGAAAAATACATGAACTAGATAGAGAAAAACATGGCACACAAAACCCATATGCTTGAATCTTTGTAAAACCTCAAATTTGACCCAAACATCACTTGTGGAACCTTGTCCTCCTAGTGTCATTCTTCAGACAGAGCGTTCACGCTTTGTGGGCCCGAGCCTCTTCATTATCGTCGATGACCTTGAAACAAGCTAAACTTCAAATGAGCAGAAAATGCCTCTTCTAGGTTCACCATCGCGGAGGGAACCTTCCTTCTGTCATCTGAAAACTAATAAATTTCATAAACTGGGAAAATTCATCGACTTGTTTGGGTCCGTGCTCACGGGACTCTGTCCTTGGGGCACCGTTCATAACCTGTCGACCCCAAATGACTTTCTAGCCATAGCTTTTCAGCACTCGGGTCCTATCTTACTGACTACCCCAAAACTCACACTTGAAAATCCTAAAGTCCCAGCTTGTCTCAAATCTCGCCTCGTGGATTTCCCTTGGTGGAACTCTTTCTATGTCTCACCATCTCAAGCAACTTTCTTAGCCCATTTGTCTATCTTTCGGGCCCTGCTCCTTTTTTCGTCGTGTAATATCAAACTTGAAAGTGACCATATGCCAAGCACCCTTAGGGTCTCAGCTGGCAGACCTCTATCTGTGGGCCCCTACGTTGACAATGTCGTCTTTTATGGCTTTTGAGCAACTTCCCTCCATATTTTGGCTCATGGATCCTAGCTCCCTCGCTGTCGTGAAAAAAAATATTAAAAGGTGCCAAATGGTCAACATTCAGCAAGTCATCTCCCGCGGACCTCTATCATCGAGATTCTACCTCGTCCCATCTGTTACAAAAGGGAGAACCGCCTCCATCCTTCCATTGCTCGGAACCCAACCTCCCATTTTCCGATAAGCTTCCCCAAGCGAAAACAACAAAGATAACATGAAATCCAAATCCCTTGGTCGAACCTGATTCCCCAAGTTTCTCCCATCGGAGCTCCGACCGACATCCGTCGTCCTTAAGCAGAAAACACCCAACGTCATTCCGCTCCCTCTAGCCCAAAATTCCCAAGTTGTAAAGATGGATATTGACCATCTTCCAGACCCGTGGGTCCCGCCAGTCGAAACTCCACCCCTGGAATGTCATCTCACTAGAGCCATTTCAAATAGCAAACCTCAAACAACCAATCCTCCTCCTAGTTCTCAGTGCTGAAAAGATTATTCAAATTCCCTCGAAACCTTAAACTAACTTTGACCCACATGTTAAAATAAGGCACTCCCCTTAGTGGACTCCTCAAAGTGACCAAATCTGAAGGTGACTTGGGATAGGCAGGTCATTGTGCCTTGATTGTCATCCCTCCTATAGCTCCTCCAAAAATAGCCATCAAACCAAGGAGGTCTGACCCCTAGGGCTTGAATCATCGAAACTCCCTCCTATGAACTGCTAATGTCAATCTAGATTATATGTTAGATTTCTCAAATGTTGGATTATCCAATCTAACTTTGTTTGTAGGGATTTGACTAATGCTACCATGATTTCATGCTTGGTTGTGCTCACCTCCCTTTTTCCCACAAGATACATGGAATTAGGTGTAGGACCCTCAAGAGAGGCCATAGAGAAAGACAAAGGAAAGAAAACTAAGGCACCCCATGGAAAAGAAGATAAGGAGCAGATGAAGTATCAGTTCCAAGGGGAACCCTTGAAATCCAAAGTCACCTCAACTTGGAAGGAGGTCACTGACACAAACATCAGACATATAGACATCAATGAGTTCAAGCAAAGAGTCTGAATTAGCCCTAAAATAGATAATGAAAGGAATATCAGAAGCAGTGTGTTGGCTAAGGCTGTAGGATTTCCTCCTACCCTCATTTCCCCTGAATTGGCGATGGCCTATAGGGAGGCCTATCAAGAGGAAACTATAACCATAGTAGACAGAGATGGAAATGTATCGGTTGACATGTCTACTAAGGCAATAATAAGAACTTTTCATATCCTTACCTTCAGGGAGATGGAACTATCAACCATGAGTGATGGCAAGGCTATGTGGGATGAAGATCCCCTTAAATTTAAAAGATATATTAATCAATATTGGTTAAAGGAAAAGAGGGGCAGTGCTGCAAAGATTCCCCAGGAGCTCTGTCGCAGTGATTTTTATGAATATTACCATGATTTGGTGACCCTACTAAGCAAAGTAATGGGCCTTCCAACTATAGCCTACTTCCAAGAATGGATGTTATACTTCATTGAAGATATTCTTCAGGGAGAGACCAAGTTTTATTGGGCAGGGATAATTAGCAACCGCTTCCATGAAAAATTTATGGCTATAAAGAGAACCTCCAAGTTTTACATGACATCCTACTTGGTCTATTCACTAGCCAAACAAGTACAATAAAGAGGTTTGTTTAGAGTTCCAGATGAGTAACCAAGTAGAGAGTTGAAAGTCTATGACAAGTACCCTCAACTGCAATTTAGAAACTTCAAGAGGGATTACTATAGGGTCAATGATGCTTTCATAGGTCATATTGTCAGATTTCTCAGGGGTGACTTCGAGAGGAGGGTCTCCCATAGTTCCAATGCATTTTCCAAGCATTTTTCCTTCTTATTCATCCAGTATCTGAAGTTCACCTACATTCATATCAAGGGTTTTTCAAAAATACCATACAAGCTACCCTGGTATCCCAATGACCGGATAATACTATTAGAACTCTCTCAGCAGCTACGGCATGTGCACACCCTTTTGAGTAGAAAACATAGGGAATGGATTCCTTATCCCCTCTCCTTCGGCCAAGGACTATAGGAACTCCATACCTCTCATTGTAGTGATAATTCAAAAAAGGAGCTAGCAGAATACCATTTGAGACTCCACATTGCCCAGCCATGGATGGACCCCTATGGCCATCTCAAGAAAGAACTTGGACCTAAATACACCCATCTACATAGCATTGAGAATTTTTGGGCTAATTTCAAAGATGATAATGAAGTGTAAATGAGGAACTATATGTGGATGACCACATACTTTGTAAAGAAGGTCAATCTATTCCTCGTATTGGACCAAGTGGAAGAACATGAAAGCACAGTCATGGATCCTCAATACAATGCAGTTTCCAATCTCCCACTACCATTGATTGACTGGGATGAACAAGAGGTTGACAACCTCGATATTCTAACCAAGCCCATCAAGGCCCAAACAAAAGAGTGGATTGATGGACAAATTTCCCAATTAAAGTAGCAAGGGGTCACTTTGACCTATGAGGGGCTCAAGAATGAGCCAACAAGTGAAACAGGCAATGGGATAGTTGTTGCCCCATCAGGAGAGACTTCAAAATCTCCTTCATCCACTAGATCAGGGAAGAGAAAAGAGGTTGTTGAGCAACAACCCAATCCTAAGGTGTACGTGAGAAAGGCTTTGGAGGGAGAACCTTCCAAGAAACACAAGAAATTAGGAAATTTCGCTGAAATGTCTACTATTCAAGAAGATCCACTCCATGAGGGAGAGGAAATGGAGGTTGAGCAACCAAAATCTCCACCTGCTACCTCCACTATTGCTGCCCCTCCACCTACCTCTCAGGCGATAGTAGCTACTTCCCCACCTGCAGTGGATATCTTGGTCCACCTTGCCTCTTCTCCATCCACCGTGCAAGTAGTGACTGGTTACTCTTCATCTGCCACTACTTCTCTACTTTCTTCTACTTCCATGTCTCAGACTACATCATTACACTTGGCCACAACAACAATACAAATGTCTGCGCTCTCACTTCTAGAGGCCTCTCGACATATGCAAAACGTTCCCACTGAGCTTTCTGAAGTATTGATAAATCCATCCATCCAAGTTGCTCTGGCACAAGTTCTAGCTAACATTATTGCCTCAACCCCTCTGACTGAACCATTAGAGATGAAAGCTACAATGAAAATATCTAAGGAGTTAAAGAGGAAAGAAAAGGAAACAATGAGGGAATTGGAGGAGGAAGCAGACGACTACCATGAACACCCAAAGCACCAGCATTTGCAGATGGATAAGGTGGTCCATGAGGGAGAAGAAATGGAATCCTCTAAAAGTAATGAAGAAGAGGATGACACCAAGTATATTATGGAGACATTTGATGTGGATCTCGAGGAGGAGTTGGCTCGACAGTTGAAGGATGTTGGAGAAGAGGTAGAAAAGCCACCTTTTAAGGAAGAAAAAGAATCAAGCTATAAAATCGAGGACACTAAACCTCCAACTAGGGAGCATAATAAAAGTCTCAAGCACAATGATGAAATGCCTCTCTCAGAAGAGAAAGAAAAGAAAGAACAAGATGTTCCATCTCAGCACAAGGAAGAGAAAAGGGAAGAAGATAAACCCCAAGAAGAGGCTAAAATTCACAAAATCCTAAGAATGAAGCAGCTTGAAGAACATGAGCATGAAGAAGAAGAAGAAAAGGAAGCTTCCAAGGGGGAAGATAGCCCCAAAGAGCATACACCTACCAAGTCCCCAATCAAAGACACAGTGTTCATCTGGGACTCTGATGAAGAAGAAGGAGAAGACACGAGAATGGAGCAAGAAGCTCCAACTGATAAGGAGATTGAGGTCAGGAAGGACAAAGAAGAGGGTGATCATGAATCACCCAAGGAAGAGTCTCATATGCCTGAGTGGTTGGAAAAGTAGTTAGAGAAGAAGAATCTGGCTCCCAAAAATCCCAAGGAAAGACTCGACGCTATCTTAGCTCCGGTAAAAGCCAAATCGAAGAAAGAAAAGAAGCCTAAAGTCAGATCCAAACTGACCATGGATGCTTCTGGATCTAGAACCGTGCAAGTAGCCACACTAGTGGTGGGAGAAGGAGTGAGTTATAATGTCTCCACCATCAACTTTGGGATAGCCACTAAAGAGTAGAAAATAAATCATCTCCAAGAGTTTGTTTCCACAGTGGTACATTTGATACAGAGGAATAAGGTCTCTAAGGAAGAACTCAAGGCACAACAGGCTGATTTGATTGACTATATTTAGTAATGGTCATCCATAGAGGAACTACCCATGACATCCTCGGATCCACCACAATTGCTATACAAGGAGAAAATTGATAAACTTGAGAAAATAAATAACTAGACTAAAACTACAGAGAATTGGTTCCGACAGGTCCTATATGTTGGAAACATGGGCATTAATTGTGTTGTCAAGATAGCGAATAAGTTCTTGGAAGTACAAAGACACCTAGAGGGCACGAGGAAGTTATGAACTGACTTCCCAAGGATATATGGGTCCACCTATCCTAAAATTGAGGCCATCGTCAAGCTACCTCAGAAAACATGGGAAAAGGAACTTGCACTGACAGAGGATGATCGTTGGCTAGTGGATATGTGGAAGCTAGATTTTGACCATAGAAAAGAAATACTGGTACAAGTGCTCCACAATGTGGAACTTGACAATGATTGGGTAAAAGACGTTAGGGAAAATTGTGTTCAATATTTGAAGTTAATGATAGGTTATGACATGCCCGCCATCGAGATTGATCCAAAAAAGATTAATCCTTACTTCCATAAGAAGATGGAAGATGGAATGTCAGGTGAGCTTACCATGGATTTCATGAGCTTTGATGCTCGGGCTTTCACCCAATTTGAACTGGTCAGGGACAACACAACTAAGTATGATGGATATTGGGATACACTCACTAGTCGATCCAAGCAATGGAACTAGCAAGTGATTCAATCTAGCATAATGGAGATTAATAAGCTCCAAGCATTAATCATCAAGTTTATGGAGTATGTGTAAGGAAATTTGGGAGCATATCTAGTGAAAACTCCATGCAGTAGTGCCTTCGGTAACTTTCAATTTTGATTAGGTTGCCTCAAAGACAAGAACAACTATGTCCCAATGCGGAACAGACAGTTTATTTCCTACATTGATCCATCTGAGAGAAACACATGTAAATTCAATAGCAAGCATTAACAAATTCTACTACACGAACCAACATACATGAAAGATGAAATAGAAAACTAGAACACAAAGATTTACATGGGGAAAATCCTTTCGGATAAAAAACCCCACACTCCAAAGATCGAGCCATTGTATTATTCAGCAATAGAAATGGTTACAATACAAATTCAGGCTCATAGCCTCTTCAGAGATTCATCTTTGTTCATTCTAGATACAACTGGTAACATAATATCCTTGAGAGATCAAACATGGCATTCAAGATCAGCAAAGATTCTAGCAGCATAACTCTGCCTCTCTCACTCTCTGCCTCAGCCTCATGGCTGCGGCCTGTTAGCCAGCCACTCGGCCTTTTTCTATCGATCTCTCTCTGGCTCTCGGCTCTTCAGCATCAACCTGAGAACGTCCAATGCATACCTATATACATTCATTCTCTGCAGGCTCTATAGATTCATTTTTTTCCAACTGTCGGATCGGAACTCACTAGTCATCCAGCCCAGCATCCTCTGATGTTTCCACTTCCTCGTGCTTTAGTTTTCCAACTTCCACACAGAAACGGTTCAGCAAACGGTTCACTTCTACTTTCTCAGATTGGTCCACATCGCACCACGTCAGACAGCCTTCACTCGGTCAACATCGATCAACTTGTGTCGCATGTCGGTGAGACACTAGAAGTGTCTCCCCGATGCCACAAGATCTGATTACATGTTGTCGCCAAGAGTTGTCTCTATCGGCAAGAGGTTCTACCGATATCCACAAGTCATACCAATTTCAGCATTCTCATCGGCGAGACAATCGCCATTCGATGAGACATCACATCGAGCTCATAAGTCATTCCCATGTCACAATCGGCAAGACATCCCTCTATCACTAAGAGGTTACAGTGATATTTACATTTCACCCCGAAGACTTCAGTTCGCCAAGAGTCACTCCGAAGACATCTCAATCAGCAAGACATTCGCCTTTCGCCAAGATGTCATGTCGAGTTCACAAGTCACACTGATGAGGTTTCCATTCGGCAAGACATTCGCTATTCGAAGAGACTCATATCGAAGTCTTTAGTCATAGCGATGAGTTATTCCTTTTGGCAAGACATTCTGATCTCACCAAGACTTTCTTCCGACAACCTTATGTTACTCCGAAGCCTTTCACCTATCGGCAAGACCAAAGCTCTTCGCCAAGACATCACCCCGCAGGTTCCAAGTCACCCCGATTCAAACATGTCGGCCAGACTTACTCTTTCGCCAAGACTTCATATTGAAGCCTTTAAGTCACATCAATGTGTTCCACTGTCGGCAAGAGAATCAACCTTCGACAAGACTTCTTACCGAGGCTTCCATGTTATCCTGAAACAACTATTCGCCACACACCGAAGACATCTGATAATCGGCAAGACATTTGTCTTTCGCCGAGACTTCATACCGATCGCCTTATGTTATACCGATGACCCCTAACACTGTCGGTGACACTTTCCAGATTCACCAAGACTTCATATCAAAGCCTTATGTGTTACACCAAAGTCTCCAAATGTATACCCATCGGTGAGACATATCACTATCGGTAAGACTTCTTACCGATCACCCAAGGGTTTCCCCGAAAGCTCCAACACTGTCGTCGAGACATTTTAATTTTAGTAAGACTTCTCACCGATCTGGCATAGGTTATCGCGATGACTTCAATGTGTATCCTTGTCGGCAAGACCTTCCAATGTCGTTGGGACTTCTTCCTGAGTGTAGAAGTCACTCTGAAGCCCTCAGTCATTATGAGTCTCACCGACGCCCGATTGAATGGCATGTCGGCCAGAGTTCTCCACGCGATGAGAAGTTACAACAACGGCCATAAGTCATAGCGATAGATTCCTTCGGCAAGACAATAGCATTGTCTTGGCAACATGAGCAAAACATAAGGTAAACTGCCAGTCGACCACACCATAGGAATGTCATAGCGACTATGCTTTCTCAGAGGTTTCAGCCTGTGAGATTGAGGCATATATTCCAACAATCTCCCACTTGATGAAGATCACACAAGCACCTTCAAAGAAACCAGGAACTAAGACCACACTAGCACCACCAGTTCAAACCCTATAATACTCAAGACACCCAATCAACAAGATTCCACATATAACAGTCCACAAGACAATCTACAACAAAGACGAGGCATCCAACTGTAACTCACTGTACAACAAGGCAACCGAAAAAAAATAGATCATAGCCTCCAGGAAACTACATAGACCTTAAACATGCTCTCATGCTCCATCAAGAATTCTTCTCCAACATCCAAGATGTTCATCATTCAGACAACAATCATGTCATCTTCCACATGTGGAAGAAAGATACAAAGCCAAGGTGTATAAGCACCATTCCAACGAACATAAGCAAAAGATCCCAGTGATACCTCCAACAAGATACTGCTACCACTTCACTATGCTCAAAACACTATACAGAAGCAATATCAACTTCAAAGCTTCAAACAGAACACAACAATGAAGTCATTTTCTAGAAACAAGATAAACAACACCAGTTAGAACAACAATCAGACTGACCATTTCCATCCAACTGATAACCCACACGACTGAAAATAGCACCCACAGCTCGTGTTATACCATCCAATCTCACATACCTTAAAGGTATCACCATTAGTAAACTTCTGCCAATCCATTAACAGCAAATACAAGTTCCAGTGTCAACCAATCGAAGAAGACAAGACACATACAGGAACTCCCACTACCTGAGAAATCCAGATCTGAAAGATCAGAAGGCATTGCAAGCCTACCAATACCAGCACATAGAAAATGTAACCCTGTAGTACCAAGGAAATATCCACAATGACATGAGCAACTTGCAACAAACTGCTACAAGAAACATTTCTCTCATCACAAACCTTCACAGCCACAGAGAGAAACACCTCCCATCAACTTCCTGTAGAGACATCCTCCTACATACACTTCTAACAGCCAGTTGTGTCAAAGAATGATCTTCTTCACATCCCAAAAGAAAACCTTAACAACATCCATCCGTTCAATCATCAAGATCAAACCAAATTTTAAAACATGGATGTAAACCTCTCAAAGAAGATCAAGCTAAAACATTTCCCATTTCAGGAAATCAGCCCATACATCATCTCCTACCAATTCTCATCAGTAAATGACATACCACAAAATCTCAAGGAGATAATACAGCCTGTACAACTTCCACTATGAATCCTCCAGAACCAAATGTTAACCAGTAATTCAAGATCCATATCATGAAAATGAACTTAAATACATCTGAAAGATATAATGAGCCAAATACCTCTCAGATAAACTGCCGAGTAGACCAAGAGTGGGAAGAAGAATACTCCTTCAAGATATATAAGCCATCATGACTAATCCAAGAGAAATCTCCTCATAGATCTCTTATTGAGCTCACATTCAACCTAGGTGTAGGCTTCTCGGACTTTCTACTAATAAACTTTAACAAGAGTAACAAGCAGCAACACATCTCTCATAAGAGAAAAACAACCTCACCTTATTCTTCATGTATCCATGAGTACTAGCAATCGATCATCTCATGCTAAACTCCATCTGCATTACTGCACTATCATGAAGTATCAAGAAAGTAATCAAAAGCACCCAATACACAAAGAATTACCAGACCACTGTCAAAACTCCAATCATCTGAATCAGGAACTTATCATGACACCATGATCTACACATCCCCATAGGAGATACCATGCTTCAAGTGACTCCACCATTGTCTCAAGTACAATGCACAATGCCAAAACTCCAGTACACAAACAAGAGTATACCATGACATAAAGCAAATAGACTTAAGAACAACATCACCTGTCAAGCACCACCAACGCCTTAGCCAAAGACTCCAAGCTCCCTCCATGGTTCCAAGATGTTGCACATCTTCAAATAATGTCCATGCAAAAGCAAAAAGCATAAGAACCATCCTGCAACACTATAGAAGACCATTCACCACCATGTGATGAATCCACAGTCACTACTAGAGCTCCCACTGAAACGTGACACCCTAGCTTTCCAAGCATTATGACCAACTGTTTCAGGTTCCCATAACTGACTATTTAGGTACTCAAGAATATTCATCCTCTCATCTCAAAACAATCACACCAATGTACAAGTGACCACAGACAAGGCCAACTAAAAAATCTGCACTACCAACGAATCAACCTCGTGGATAAAGATAGTCCACATCCAAGTTATCTCACTATAGCCAATGGGTAGCTAATCCACCAACCGCATAACTCGTAGATCACAAACATTGAACATGCAAACCCTTTATCACATTGAAAACTACAACACTGAGATATCAAAGAGAATAACCACGTAGACAACATGACTCAAACATCAAATCATGTTAGATCTAATTTTCCAATCATGTCCACAACAAGCACCATAATCAAGGACCCCACAATCATTACCACAAGAATGTTGAGTGACAAAACACTTACCAACACTCCCATGTAGAGAAAGAATCATACCTCCTCAAAACCATGCACCAAGCATGCATCCAGACCTGCAACTATCTCATCCAGTAACACCCCAAAAAAAAAAAAATTAGTGTCTAGACAATAGCTTAATAGCAACTCCACATGATCACAAGTTTTGCTTAACCATGTAAAACCTGCAAAACCACAGAGCCATGCAAGTACAAATCACCCTTAGAATGAAAATAGCAGTTCAAGAGAATCCAGGCCCCTTTCAGGCCAACTTTAAACCACCACCATGTACATGCATCCGAGAAGGAGAGAAAGGCTATTTCAGAGGCTTGCAAATCATCTAATGATCAACTCCATAGCCTTCAAGCATTTGAGGTTAACAGGAAACAGTGCCTTCCAACACCAGGAACCAACACCTAGCATAAGCACTCTCTTCCATGACTGAGAAACAATCTAGGCTTCTCCATATGACCTAGGAGCCTGTCACACAGACACCAATATGAAAGCTTTACTGCTAGATAGCCACAGAGTAAAGAACATCCACCTCATACTCCAAAGTTATACCTCTACCAGCCAGGAGACATAGATCACAACATGATCAACTCCCTTTTCCGTCTTGACCATCCTTCAAGCTGCATGCTATCTCAGAATACCACAAGGCTTCCACTCATCAAAGGATCAATACATCAGTCCATTCCTCCAGATTTCTTCCATCCCAAAAAACTGAGAAATCTTCACAAGAGAAATATCCAGAACCAACAACCAGAAGAAGGCTCTGATACCACTTGTAATGAAATTTGGGAGCATATCTAGTGAAAACTCCATGCAGTAGTGCCTTCGATAACTTTCAATTTTGATTAGGTTGCCTCAAAGACACGAACAACTATGTCCCAATGTGGAACAGACACAGTTTATTTCCTACATTGATCCATCTGAGAGAAACACATGTAAATTCAACAGCAAGCATTAACAGATTCTACTACACGAACCAACATACATGAAAGATGAAACAGAAAACTAGAACACAAAGATTTACGTGGGGAAAATCCTTTCGGATAAAAAATCCCACACTCTAAATATCGAGCCATTGTATTATTCAGCAATAGAAATGGTTACAATACAAATTCAGGCTCATAGCCTCTTCAGAGATTCATCTTTGTTCATTCTAGATACAACTGGTAACATACTATCCTTGATAGATCAAACATGGCATTCAAGATCAGGAGAGATTCCAATAGCATAACTCTGCCTCTCTCACTCTACACCTCGGCCTCATGGCTTCGGCCTGTCAGCCAGCCACTCATCCTTTTTCTATCGATCTCTCTCTGGCTCTTGGCTCTTCAGCATCAACCTAAGAACGTCCAATGCATACCTATATACATTCATTCTCTACAGGCTCTATAGAATCATTTTTTTCGAACTGTCAGATCAGAACTCACTAGTCATCTAGCCCAGCATCCTCTGATGTTTCCACTTCCTTGTGCTTTAGTTTTCCAACTTCCACACATAAATAGTTCAGCAAATGGTTCACTTCTGCTTTCTTGGATTGGTTCACATCGTACCACATTAGACAGCCTTCACTCGGTCAACATCGATCAACTTGTGTCGCATGTCGGTGAGACACTAGAAGTGTCTCCCCGATGCCACAAGATCCGATTACATATTGTCGCCAAGAGTTGTCTCCATCGACAAGAGGTTCTACCGATATCCACAAGTCATACTGATTTCAGCATTCTCATCAGCGAGACAATCGCCATTCGATGAGACATCACATCGAGCTCATAAGTCATTCCCATGTCATTATCGGCAAGACATCCCTCTATCGCTAAGAGGTTACAGCAATATTTACATTTCACCCCGAAGACTTCAGTTCACCAAGAGTCACTCCGAAGACATCTCAATCGGCAAGGCATTCGTCTTTCGCCAAGACGTCATGTCGAGTTCACAAGTCACACCGATGAGGTTTCCATTCGGTGAGACATTCACTATTCGGAGAGACTCATACCGAAGTCTTCAGTCACAGTGATGAGTTATTCCTTTCGGCAAGACATGCCGATCTCACCAAGACTTTCTGCCAACAACCTTATGTTACTCTGAAGCCTTTCACCCATCGGCAAGACCAAAGCTCTTCGCCAAGACATCACCTCGCAGGTTCCAAGTCACTCTGATTCAAACATGTCGGCTAGACTTACTGCTTTCGCCAAGACTTCATACTGAAGCCTTTAAGTCACATCGATGTGTTCCACTGTCGGCAAGAGAATCAACCTTTGGCAAGACTTCTTACCAAGGCTTCCATGTTATTTCGAAATAATTGTTCGCCACACACCGAAGACATCTGATAATCAGCAAGACATTTGTCTTTTTCTAAGACTTCATACCGATCGCCTTATGTTATACCGATGACCCCTAACACTTTTAGTGAGACTTTCCACATTCGCCAAGACTTCATATCGAAGCCTTATGTGGTACACCGAAGTCTCCAAATGTATACCCATCGGTGAGACATATCACTATCAGTAATACTTCTTACCGATCACCCAAGGGTTTCCCCGAAAGCTCCAACACTGTCACCGAGACACGTTACTTTCAGTAAGACTTCTCACCGAGCCGGCATAGGTTACCGCGATGACTTCAATGTGTATCCTTGTCAGCAAGACCTTCCAATGTCGCTAGGACTTCTTCCCGAGTGTAGAAGTCACTCTGAAGCCCCCAGTCGCTATGAGTCTCACCGACGCCCAATTGAATGGCCTGTCGGCCAGAGTTCTCCACGCGATGAGAAGTTACAACAACGGCCATAAGTCACAGCGATAGATTCCTTCGGCAAGACAATAGCATTGTCTTGGTGACATGAGCAAAATATAAGGTAAACTACCAATCGGCCAGACAACAAGGATGTCACAGCGACTATGCTTTCTTAGAGGTTTCAGCCTGTGAGATTGAGGCATATATTCCAATAGTATGCCACTTTGAAGAATCAAGAAGGAAACCTAGTCATTGATGACAAGCTCCTCACGAAATAGTTGCAACAAAGGAAATTAGCTAGAGGAAAAAAGTGCTATAGTGCTGCCATATAAGGATAAAATAGGGAAAAGACAAAGATGTAATTTTAAATTGTAATATATTTGGGGGTAGGTGAAACCCTAGTTTGTAGTGAATCTTGGCTAGACAATTCAAATCAATCTTGTCCATTCATTTTTCTTTTTGAACACTATAAATAGGCGGTCTCCTCTCATTTTCAAGAGAGTTGAATTGTTGTAAAGGCATGCTACATAAATTTTAATGGAAGCTCATTGGATTTTGGTGGACTCTTGAGTTTCTTTTGCATGTTGCATGGTTCATCTCTCATAGTTAGTTGATTTAGATAGATTTACTTTGTTGTTCTTAATGGTTTTAGATTACTTTGATAGATTAGCTAATGTTGTTCAATGGTTATGTAGATTTTTGTTGTGTTGATGCCTTTCTTGTCCATACTTTTTGTTGTTTATTGGTAGTAGATAGCTATGTAAAGTTAGTCTGGGCATAAACTAAAAGCTGCTCCAAAATTCTATCTCTTATTCATGCATGTTTATGGTGAATGAATGGTTGAATATTTGCAGCCCTTAGAAGCTTGCACAAGTTTCATGATACTGTGAATCAATCTGGTTAAGTGAAATTCTATTTTAAGGAAGTTGTCCACAGTAGAACTCTCCATGATAAATTTTCATTTCTAGTTTCAGATACAGGAACCTCTTCTCTTCCCTACCCCTTTCCAATTTTTTTAATAATTAGCCTATGCTAAGGTTCATTGCACACTGTAAATCCAAATCTTAAGATAAAATAGGAGTTTAAGACTATTGTTTGAACCTACAGCAAATTGCAAACTAACTTCCCATCTCAGGAACTCCATTTTAAGATTCACCTCATCTCCATCCAAACTCTATAAGCCGCCCTATGATTACCATAAAAATCACATCAAACATCAACTAAGAAATTCCATGCATGTCATGACCTGACACCCGAGAGACCTTGGGGTAGTGATTGGTAATTTGCTTTCAAATTTCTACCTTTCAAGAGAGGTAGTGCACCTACGCACTACCTGTGTTGAGAAAGTGCACAAAACACCCATCAACATGTTTCTTTTCATTTCCCAATCCTTTTTCCATTTTTGCAATATTATATTTTGTCTTTCAAGGAACTCATCACCTTCTCTCTTTTTTCATCATATGTAGAAGCCTTTTCTTGCTTGTCCTTAGGGTTTTTTAGAATCTTCACATCCTCTATTCTTCCTACCTTGCCAAAATCTCTTCTATTAATCTCTATATGTAATGCAACTTTGAAAGCATACCTCAAATTTTGAGGGTCTTTATCTCCTAAATGATAACTCATCTTTGATTCAAAGGCATTATAGTAAGTAACTAAACATATTTGATCATTTGGCCTCGAATCAACGGGTAATCTATACATTGCTTTCTAAAATATGGTGTTGAAATCCGACACCATTTCATTTGATCCTTTAGAAATATTGTTTAATTCATTAAGCATAAATCTAGGATTGGTCTTGTCACCATTTTGTTCTCTGAACACCCTTTTTGAACTCTTCACAAGATCCAATACTAGCCTTTAGAAATCCTTTGTACCGATCTCTTGCATACTCAACTAATGATTGCATGAGCAATTTCATTACCACATCTTCATGTTCAATTTCATAATCATCAAGTAAATTCAAGAAAGTCCTCAACTGATCTTCACCAAACAATGCATTATTTCTAGTGAATTTAGTCAATACAACCTTGACATCATTAAAAATGGGATTTCGGAAACTAGGTATCTTATCAAGGAACAACTGTCTATATCTCTCCAATTGCAAGGGTCTCATATGAAATTAGTTTTCTTGGTTTTCAATATTCCTATTGTTTCTATCTCCTCCCATATTTTGGTTCCCTTGTTGGTTCACATTCAGGTTACTAGAATGGTTGTAGGTATGTTCACTTTTATTTTTATTAAGAAGCTGGGAAGTAGGGATGGAATGAACTATATGAGATGAGGTATTAATCACAATTGTAGGTGTAAGTTGTGATGAGGAATGTGGTGGATCTTGTGAACTAGATGCTATATAATTTCCCCCAAGGCATGAAGATTTTAAGAAATCAATTTTCTTTTGCATCTTAGCATTATCTGCCAATATTTGCATTCTCTATAATTCCTTCCATAATTCCTCCTTTTCCTTTTTCAATTTAGATTGCATTGTCTCTTATCTATCAGGCACAAGAGCCTTCTATGATGAGGAACCCTTATTAATGACCAATTTTTTCATGGGTTGCTTCCCTTTGTAATTAAAATTGGTTTTGGACATTTAATGTATTATGTGGAGCAATAGTACTTGTAACAGTGGAGCTAGTCTAGGTAGTGGTATTTATGTTCTTTATGGGGTCATGTTCATTTTTTTTATCAAGTATTTTACAAATAACAAGGACTATGGTAGCAATAGAAATTGACTCAGGATCTTCTTGGTTCATAAGCTTCATTTTTTCCACTCTTCTTTTCAACATATCTCTTTCATAGACATCATTTCTAATACTTTCCTCCTCATTTTCCCTTTTCTTCCTTTTTTCATCGTGTATTTGAGATTCCTTTTGGAGATCATTAATTTCACTAAAAACATCCTTAGGATTTGGAAGGGTAATGTTAGAATTTTAAGTATCTAAAAAATATATAATATTTTGAGCATTGTTAGTGGATCTAGTTAACAAATCAGGTGGTAAGGGAGAATAACCATTTTAAATGGGAAGAATAATGCCAATAGCCCTAGAATTTGTAGAAGCAACATTACACCAAACACTTCTACTCATATTTCCTATTTCCCTAGGCCTAGATTGATTCACATTTACAACTAATTTATTTGTTGCATTTTCCTCATCTTCATAATCTAGACCTAGCAATTTTTTTGGATCTCATGACTACTATGATTAATGATATAAGAATGAGCAGGTTCAAGAAAAGGATGTGGGGTAGACATACTTAAATCCATGTCCTTTTATTTCCATTACTTTTTTGGAGTCTTCTGAAGTTCACCCTACAACTTTTCATGAAGGTGCTTCTTCATATGAGCTCTAGTTCGCCTCATTTCTTCTCTGCAACTTCTTCTCCTTTGTTCTTCTCAATTTATTTTGATTATTTCAATGCACTGGCATAGGGACTCAAATTCACCACCAAAACTAATGGTAAATGTGAAAATATTTATGAATCTCGAACAAATTTGAAGGAATTTATATGCATAGATAGACTTCAGACAGACCTTTACGATTTAAGTGAAACTAACAAAGAAATGCAAAGATTGCTTGGATCTTTAGCATACTGACTTCAATTTAACAAATGGAAAGACAATTTAATGGATTCTCTTATGAATGAACATATATTTACAAAACTTATGACTCTAAATTTAAAGTTTGATCTTGAACTAGAGACTTTACACAAGTTACTCCCCAGCATAGTCGCCAATCTATTGGTGTCTTTAAATACCAAGTTGGTCTCACAAATAACCTATGGAATTGTCATATTCCAATGGTCAACTATTTGGAGGTAGTGACCAATGAATGAGTGAAAGTTACAACAACTTTCCTCTTGCACTTTGGGCTTTGTAAAACCCAGGAGAGTGATCCCATACAATGTATTCAAGATGTTTTTTTTCCAATTCATCTTACACATTGCAAATAATAGATTCATTCCCATGATTACTACTTGATAGATAAGGATCTTAAAGAATTGGAAGATCTTTAAGAATTTAACATTCAAAGCAAGGGAATGCAAGTTTCAACATTAAACTTCAAGAAATAATACTTCAACTTCAATGAAAATTTAATATTTTTTCTTTCATTGGTGTGCGAGATCTTCAAGAATGAAAATTCAAACACAAATAATAGAACTATGCCTTACCCTAGGGAATGTGGAGTCAAATTTAACACAAATCTTGGAGTATAACAAGATTTAAACATAACATTATAGATCTATTACAACAGTACATTGCAACATTATATTCAAAAACTCTGAACCAAAACTACTTATCAAATCCCTACACTCAAATTACACAGATATATGATTCTATCAAAGTGATTTAACCAATTCTATGAATTAGAACAAAAAAATCATGCATTCATAGGAAATACCATGAAGATCAATTGAAAGACCCTTGATCATTTTCATTGATAATTCATGTAAAGAGTACACAGGGAGAGAAATGGATTCATAATTATTCCATTCTTGAATTTAAATGCTAGTATTGTTATACAACATTAAAATTGCAAAAAATAAAACTCAACATCCTAAAACAAGACTCAAGTTCTATTTCTATGTGTTTTCATTGCAAAATTTCTATGGGAAATCAATCAATAACCCTATGCAATTGGACCTGAATTGCCTTTTATAAAAACAAGGGAGAAAAATAAGCCTCAGGCCAATTGACACTTGCCACATATTTATTTTAAAATTTTCAATTACATTTCAAATTAAACAAATATACCTAGGACAAAACCATTATATTTACATTTGCAACCTTTGTCCCCTAAAGGTACTTTGATGCCTCTTCTCTTCATTTTTCCTTGAATTGTGCCAAGGAAAGCTAACTTGGCATATATGGAAAAAACTCTAAGTGCACAAAAGGAAAAAATTGTTACTTCTGGTGTTGTTGAAGACTTATAGATGTGTTGATTGTGCAAAAGACCAAGAGAAGTATCCACATCACACTAGAAGACTCAAAAATCAGAAATTTCATTGTATTTCTTTTCCCAAGCCACATAGTCCTCTTTTTTAGGCCAACTAAAGGCCATGAAATCATCCAACTTCATTCTATAGGGACCATAATTTGTCATTATCTGATTTGTATCCTTATCAAACTCCTCTAAGAATGCACTGGTGATTGAAAACTTGTTCATGCTATCTTTCAGCATATCTATGTTGACATCCCCATGCTCACAAATTAAAGTGGCCTCTACATCAATAACAGCATCCACATGAGCTCTCTATTGCTCATAGGTCTTAACAGCTCCATTATTATCAAGAATGTCTGGTAGGAGGCCAAGATCATTCTCATCAAATTTCCTAGGCAATGCTCTAATGCTTTTCTCTATTGGATCCACTAACCCTTGACAATCAATAATCTCTTTTACCATCTTATAAGTTGAAGCGATCAATAGTGGCTTATTTTGATCATGTGTTGACCCAATCACTATATTTTTCAATACTCCAAATCTAGGAACCCATGTTTGCATCAATGGAATAGCAGTTGATCTATCCCTTTCAAAAATTATTATTGAATTGAACATTAAAGAATAATTCAAGTGAACATTGTTCACTCTTTTTATTGTTTTTTTCCAAACAATGTTCTAAAACATTAGAAACAATAAAAATGTTGTCATTGTATAAAGCAAATAATTCTTCATATGTATTAAGTTGCTCAATTAATTCCTTTTTTCTTAGTTTCTTAGGTGTTGCTAAAGTGTTAGGAGCAAGATATGCTAGTGGTACATTTTCCTCATTATATACCACCATTTCTAGAGAAGGTGGAGGAGATGAATGGATAGGAGGAGGTGGTGATTGTACAAGAGGATAAGGAGGAGAAGAAGAAACAATTGAAGCACTTGGTTGCATAGGTTGCATAGGTTGCATTTACAGTTGAGTCTTCATCATTTCAATTTGCAACTCTAACTCTGTTATCCTTTGCTTGTCTTTATTGTAAGAAATTAATAAATCGTTTTATTTCTTTGTTTCTTCCTTGCACCACTCCTACAATGACTCCATTTTTGCTTTAGTGAAGTGTGCAAAATTAATAGAAAAAGTTCTCTCGTCCATTTTTGATGTATTTGAGACCCTTTTTTATTATAATTCCTCCCTCGAATTAGCAGCAAGCTCTACAATATCAAGCTTCTTTATGTTTGGGGCCAAAGCCCAAATATCCAATGCATCTCACTCTATACTAAAAGTTGACCCCTTTAATGCAGTTAAGGCCTCCTCATCAGATGCATATACCTATGAACTCTACCTTCTAATAGTATCAAATACAATAGCAAATGCTAAATCCCATTTAGGAAAAAGGAATATTCCACTCTTTCTCACAAGTTCCATGCCTTCCTCAAGTGTCATTTCCTTCTATTTAGACTTCATTTCTTTTACCACCCTATCATATATGATCGATCTAGGTAATTCATGTATTTTGACATTTCAACTCTCATCATGTTCTCATATTCATCCCTTCTTGTTCTCCATACATATTCATTGAATGCATTTGTTTTAGAAAACACATCATTAGCCATGAAAGCAGTGCAAGCCTTTTTTGTAACATCATTTGTATTTTCCATTCTAGTTAACAATGATTTTGTGAACCTATCCTTTGGAACTGACAACTCTTCCTCTCTTATCTAGGTGATGGTATATTTTTTATTGTCATTGGAGGTAACAATATTTAACCTCATGATCTGAGTTCAGGGGGTAATCAACAATTCCTTGTGCTCGTTCAATTTTTATCCTCTTAGGAGAGGATTCTCTAGGTGGTGAATCCAAATCAATAACTTGATGAGTGGGAGATGAGGGTGGTGGAGATGGTGGCATAGGGGAAGATGGTCTTGACTCCTTAGATTATGTGGGAGTAGTTGCTACTTGTTATTTTCTTACAACCTCTTTTTGTCTTCTTCTCAAGAAGATATACTATGTGTTTTTAGGTTGTTACGTTGGTCTTTGCTCAAATGGGGGCTTTCCCCTTATCTTGCACTTCAATTATGGGGGCCCTCCCTTTGTCCTAAATTTCAATATTTTCCTTCAGTTTTCCCACAACCCTATCAATTTTTTGCAATATGGTTTCAATCCTCAACATGTGATCCTCAATATCCATGTAAGTTCATTTGAACTTGGGATCCTTTTCCTATCTTTCATTTTCTAACTTAGCAAATGCCAAACATTTCACTTTTATGTTCTCTACTTTATACAAATCAAACTCATTTCTTATGATATCCTTAGGTTATTCAAAAGCATGGTAAAACTTTCCTCACTTGATCATTGCTTTCAAGGCTACAATAAAACCATCAAGATCATGATTTCTAGCCCTATAGTTTTTAATTTTCAATGGTGTAATCATTTTAAGGATGTTCCTCCACCCTTCCCTAATCACAAAACTAGAAAAAAAAGTGTATGTGGGGAAGAGATTCCCCTTCTTCTTTCTTGTCAATAAATTATCCTCAACAAGTCCTAGATGCCACATAAACTCAAGGAAACCTATTATGAGTGGCACAACTCTTGGTAACACGTGCTATAAAATTTATGCCATAAACCCTCAAAATAGTACAACTTGGATGGGGAATAACATCCCCCCAATTATGATCAATTTTTAGGTTAGGTCTTCTCTCCTTGGGTCTCAAAATATCATGTAATTCCTTGGGGATTCTTTGGAGATCCCTCACCAAATAACTCATCAACTTAGAAGCAAAAATATTAGAGAAAGCAACAAAACTGGAACTATGATCATGTTTTTCAAGATGATGAGTCCAACACTAAAATGGAAGGGAATTATTGTTATCATCTTTTAAATATAATGGGATATATTTCCCAAACTCCTTTCCTTTAAACAAAAACATGTGACATATTAGTGAATACCACCAACACCTAACTCCAATCTCACCATTCTTTAAGACTATTAGTGCCTTGTGAATTTCATCAGACAACTATGTGCCAAATTCATTTAACATGTTTACCATACTATGTTGAATATTAGTTGCCATATACATGTGAGCCATTGGAATTCATTGTGGAGGGTCTAGCCCTAAAAGCTGACACAATGTTTGGAAGGTCATGAAAAAGTAGTATTCAAACATATTAGTAGGAAAGGTCTCTTTGTATGCAAATTTGAGTCTCATTTTAACCCTTCCTTTCCCTTTTACCATGAATTTTGGTAATATTTTCACACTAAAAGAATTCTTGTTAGTTTCATACTCCTTTGTCAAAGCTTCAATGTTGATATTTTCTTCTGCATCAGGGTTGAGATTGAAAAATTCAATAAACCCTTCTCAACTTATCTTTACCATCTCAACTCTTGCAATTGACCTAACAACCCTAGCATTGGGGTCATAGTTGGTTGTAATGGATTTTAGTAAGTCAATATCTAGATACACATCAGGGATGGAAATTTTTCCCACATCCAATCTCCAACCGTTGTAGGTAGGAATACTAGTGTTTCTCCTCCCAAACCAATATTTAAACAATTCCCATCTAGAGGTTAATTGTAAATCTACATCCCTTATGGCATACTATTTATCTACAATACCCTTGTCTTCTCCTAGGCCCCAAAAAATAATTTTTCCTACAAATTTATCCATAGTTGAGTCTGAGCTCTTCAATTGGTCATATAGGTCCTCATGAAGGTCTCTCTTAGGGGTGGAACCAGAAGCTTGGGCCTTTGGGGGTGCCATTTCAAATGAGATACTGCGTGAACTAGGGTTTACCTAAATGCAGCTAGGGTTTGAGGTTTAATGTGGGAAAATGAGGTAAATTCAAAACAATTGAAAGCCAATTGATAAACATCAAACCTTAAAAGATTCCCTAGTGAGTGATTCAAAGCATAGAACTAGAAATTGCACACAAATTTGTAGAAAATTAATTACAGAGAGGATATATCAAATTATGCTTTATCTTCTACTTTTATGGAAATAAAGCCATTCAATTCGATGAAACGACTTCATTTCCTCCATTAATTCTTGCTCATGTGAACCAAAATGGCTCAATCTACCCCATTAGCAACTTTGAATTATAGCCACTAATCTCTCGATGTGTTGGATTGATGAATGACTCATATGGGGTCACGTAAGTTTGAAAATTTGACTTATGTTGACTTCAACATCGAGCCTAAGAGATTTTCCCATGTGGAACCATTTCCATGCTATCACTATAGGCTCCACCACATCTTAAGAGCTTGAAAAAGCATAGGTAATTGTCACTTTCCCATAATCCCACATGAGTTTGCTAGGAAATTGATCAATGGTGTGAGTTGGTGGGAAAAGCTTTCAGATGCTTCTATGTGTTGAACCTGTGAACCTTTTACCTTCTAGGCCCACATTCATACTTATAAACTATTCAATGTGTGCTTAATTCCTTGCAAATAGGATGAATGAGATTATATTGTCTTGGTCACTTTTAGTCACAAAGCTTCAAATGTCTTTTAGTAACCCAACCTTTAATAGCTTTAAGTCACTATAAATTTTTTAATGAAATATTTCTCTTCACCAATAGTTTATTCAATGCCTCAGATGGAGCATTGTGGCCTTTACTTGCTATCTCGCATGATATCAAGATCTAGAGATGGACCCCTTGCGAGATGGCGAGCAACAGTTGAGATTAAATGCTCAGATCAATTCTAAGCCCTTGGATCCTAGACCCACTACTAGCACCACTTTATAAGCTCGTGAGGCCCATCAAAGGATACTAACACATGGCACATGCTCACTATCCCATAGTGTTTCTTTTTTTGAATATTTTAAAGGTGCGAGATGGTAGGTGACCAATAAGATGCAAGCATTTGTCACATGTGGGGCCCTATCAAGCATGACTTAAGGTATTTGATGCATGTTCCCTTTAGTTGTGACTTAAAAGGGACACTCCCTAAGTTAAATAAAAAGGTTCAGACTTAGGTAATTTCATACCTAGGTTTTAAAACATAATACGATGATCTTAATACATCAAGCCCACAGAACATTAGACTTAGCCAAATAATTAGGGTGGGATACGACCAGTTGAGATAGGAAAAGGGGGGCAATAAATGAACGATGCCAATGACATAGGTGATGATTTAGGTGATCGAGAACAAGAAAGAGTAGGTCAACAAAAATAGATCAAAAGTACCCAAGGTGAAATGAACTAATGTTTTTCTTTGAAAGTTTGATAAACCCTAAACACTTGTAACATAAACCCTATCCATGAAGAGATCAATAAAACTTAGGCAACAATGGAATGAATATCAAAAGACCACAATTTTTTTTGAAGGGTCCACTAAAGTGGAGGGTGCAAGATGGTTAGATGAGCTATAATTCATGCAAATTGTGTTCAAATTGGCACTCTATTTTAGCTATATGTGTGCACCATTTAGTTCAATTATTATTTAATTTTTATACTAAAAAGATATGTAGAATATTTAACTTCACCATTGGAACCAACAACAAAGAGGTGTGTTGTCTCTACCTCTAATGGTCATGGTTTTTGGGTAACTAAGGGTGATCATGCTTTGGAAACTAAGCCACCAATAGAGAAAATAATGTTATGGCACCAAAAGATGGATCGCATAGGTGAGAACAATTTAAGGACCCCAAAAATTAAAAATACCATTGATGGGTTAAATGATTGTAATCCTAAATTTAATATTTGTAAACATTTGTATATGAAAATAAAATTATGTTCAATTTTACTCGAGTTCACATAATTTTTTTAGGTTGTTAGATTTAATCCATTATAATGTATTTGGTCCTATTAATGTTCCTTCAATTTCCAAATCTATATATTATTTTATTTCATTTACTATTATAGTAGAAGGACATGGGTATATTTCCTTAGAAGTAGATTTGAAGTCTTTATTAACTTTAAAGAGTTTAAGTCATTTATAGAGAATTAGATAAGTATGAAGATTAAGTTTTTTGAGGATTGATAATGGTGATGATTTTTGTAAAAAAAATTGATATATTTTTTAAGGATAATAGGATGGAAGATATTTTTAGTGTAAATATGGTCATTACATAACTATTTAATTAATTACACTTTCTAGGTTGACCTATTCACATTGGAGGGTTAGTCAATTTTTCATTCCTACCTTCCTACCTCTTGATCCTTTCTTATATATGTAAGGTTCATCATTGTATTTTACACACTCTCATTTGTATATGATAGACATTTCTATTTTGCTAATTTGGTTTCACTTGTAGAAGGTTATATTTTGCATTCTCATTCTAGCTAATACCAACATGGTATCATAGCTAGTTTTGGCTAAAGGTGCTAGTTTGATGTTTTCATTTAAAGATTGCTCGACTTTCTTGGCTTCTCACATACCAATTCTCCATCCAAGTTTGCACATCTCCTTCTCATATCAAAATTATTTAGCACATATCTCTATCATTGGAGTGCTATGGAGTCAAATCTTCATCACTATTGAGTTTGGAAGGTCTAAGAAACAAAGAAATATCCTTTGTTTGGAAAAAAATGGTAACTTCAATTTCTTGTAAATTTTTTACTCATGTACATGTACTTTACTAGGGGAGAGGGACCCATAATGGAGCAGGTTCCAATAGTGGGGATAGAAGTAGTCCTCAGTGAGCCCCATAGAGGAGCATTTTAATATCCAATTGCAAAACACTTTCTATCCAATACGTACGCAAAGTGATAAATCATGTGATGCCACATCAGCACACCAATAAAACATGACTCGGTGCACCACTATCAGTCTCAATTTTTTTTTGGGCCTTTTTGGATACCTCAAAAAAAAGCATGTTGATGTGGCATCATATTTGATGATGTGGCCCTAAAACAAAATATAGAAGCACATGAGTTGTCAAATAAACTATTGTACAAAATTGGGAGTGATTTGAAATTTCCACGTAGGATTTTGAAAAATGTGAAGTTAGGGTGCTCCACTATAGGTCCCTCTCCCCTATCATATGGAAAGAAAAACAATTTAGCAGAGGGTCAAATGACCCCTTACCCATTTCATATTTTTTGGTATAAAAAGCATTGTAGGCTTCTTGGTTTTTGGTCATTTTAACCTACTTTGGTGGCTAGTTTCCTTTGGTACAGATGATTTATGTGAAAATATTTGGTTGAGGGTTTCTAATATCTTTTTTTGCAGGTTTCAATACTAGAATTATACATAGGTTTTTTGCTGCATTCAAGTGAATATTTTTTGGTCTTACAAAGACATGAAAACAAACTTGAATAGCAGTGACATAACACCATTTCTCACACTTGGCGCCAATGATCCAATAATACACCTCCAACAGTTTCTAAATTTTCCTTAGTTTTCTCCATGTGGCTAGCACAATGGCTTGACTCCTCCCTCTCAATTGTATTTTTTTTTTCCATTATTATTAGCATTTTATGCTTATAATGGTTTATGTCATAAATCTATATTTCACATGTTATCTTTATAGTGATCAGTCTTTTATGTTAAGGAAATGGTCAAATTTTAACCTTTAAACATCTAAAGTCACCCTTTAGTGGTTAGCTATTACTAGCTAACAGTCTAGATAATTTGAAACATTTTATGCTAGCAATCAAATTTGATTATTAGATTACCTTCATATGCTTGTAAGGGAGTGGGTTTTTTCTTTTTTGCATAGCTTGCAAATGGGGAGTTATATTTTTGAGTGTAAATAGTCAATGAAAATATTTTTTCATGACAATCACTTTAACATCATGAAAATTTTGATTTTGTGTTGTTTTAGTCTCCTTTATATAAAGAAAGATAGGGAAATAATAACTTTATTGTATCTTTTGATTGGCAACTCTAATTGAGTGTTTTTTTTATGAAAGTGAATCATTTTTTATTCTAATACATTGGAAATGATTTCACACTATTGTTATAAAGCACCATTTTTTCATTCCAAATTGTACATGCTTATGCACTAAGCTATAAACTACCAAATTTAGGGGGGTCAAACATAATAATCAAGGTGGGTGTCTTGATTTGTGCCTTTGAGCACTTCTCTGAGTTGTACCCTAAGCACTTTCACATTTCCATTAAGTTATTTACTTTCAACACTAATCATTTAGGAAGGGTGTCTTGAGTTTTTCCTTTGAGTACTTCCATGAGTTGTGTCTAAAACACATCCACACTTATTTTTTCATTTTAAGTTGCGGGGATATAATCACATAAGGGGGTATCATGATTCATTCCTTTGATCACTTCCATGAGTCACACCTTGAGCACTTCCATATTTCCCTTAATCTTTTTCTTCTCATGTTGAAACATCATATGGTCTCACTCAAATATCTAGTGATACATCACCATCATATTAAGATGAACAATATATTTAGATGACACGTATTGTGATCTCATTAGTTTTTTCTACTTCAAAATCGAGAGTTGTTTCCTTAGAGCATCCAAAGGTTCTTTAGAAAATACTTCTCACCTTTGGTTCCTATTGCTACATTAAAGTTTAGAGACACTTCACCGAGAGCATCCAAAGATTATTTCCAAAGATTGTATCCATATTAAGTGTATTGACATTCCACACATCACTTCTTTGATACATGTTCTACATCAATATTTACATGGAGCCTTTGAGAAATATTCAAAGTCATGATATTATGGGGGGGCTACATACTCTCTCTTTTCTCCCATATGGGGGGAACATTATTGTAATTTGTGAAAGAATTAGTCCTTGAATATTCATCATGAGTCCTCCTGCTATCACATATCTTCTTCACTTGCACACTTCATTTCATTTGCATCATTTCTCTTTTGGAGAGGTGTTTGGTTCCCACTGGGTTTTCTCCTTTACTATTTTGGAGAGGATTTATGTTCCCACTGAGTTTTTATGCTTTACTCCATTTTATCATAAACTTGTACATGAGTACCTAATATTTCCTAGTAGTCAAGAATCATCATCTTGCATACATTACTCCCTAAGTTAAACTTAACGTGGGGTGTTAGTGTAAATAGGTTCATTAGATAACTAGTTAGATAACTACACTTTCTTGGTTGACCTATTCACTTAACTCTCCACTTAGGGAATTTTAGAGTTTTTTCTCACCCCATTTGGTTGATACATGTGTCCTCATCATTTGAGGCACCTCTTATATACATATTTGACACTTTCTCATACACTTTTTAAGTGAATTCAAAAGTGTTGCACCATTGGAGGGTTATTTAGTTGTTCAGTCCTACCTTCCTACCTCCTCATCCATGACATATATACAAGTTTCATCATTTTAATTTACACACTCTCGTTCATAAATGATAGAAATTTATATTATTCTAGTTTTGTTTCACTTATAGAAAGTTACATTGTGTATTTTTATTTTGGTTAATCCTGACAGGTATAACACAACTTCTTACACCCCTTGGAAAAGTGGGGTTACAAAAATAATGAACAATCTATGTTGAATGAGAGGGATAGGATTATGCTCAATGAGGCTAACTTAAAACATTATTTTTGGTATAAGTAGCTCCAAAACTTGTAATATAGTTAAAAAGTATCCTCGTTATCTCTTGTTGATAAAACACCTATATAGGTGTGGTCAAGAAAAAATCACTCATTGAGACATCTTTGAGTCTTTGGTTGTGATGTATATGAACATATTCCTAGGGAGAAGTGATCAAATTTAGAGAAAAAGGATATCAAATATATTTTCATTTGTTATTGTGTTAGTGCTAAAAGATACAATATTTAGAACTATGTGGTTGAGAAAGTGTTATATAAAGTGTTATCATTAGACAATTTAGGACTTCTTGTGGTTCAACTAGGCCCAAAGACTAAGAAGGATGAACTAGAAGCCCATTAAGGACCTAAACATGAGTATCTCTTAGATAGTTTGAAGACTTCTAAAGAAGAGATAGAGCCTCTCAATTATTCATCAAGTAGGTCCACTTGACAAAGGAAACAACTAGACAAGTATAATCCCTCTAATTGGAGATTTATTTTTTCTTTGATTACTAACATTGATCAGCCTAGGACTATAAATGAGGCATGTGTATGAATTATGCAAATTATTGGAAGGTGATCATGGATAAGGAGATAGATACTTTGAATAAAAAATACTAGGACCTAGTACCTTTCCCTAATGGAACAAATCCCATTGGATGTAAATGGGTATTCAAATGGAAGATAGGGTTTGACAATATTCAAGTGGGATTATGGTGATATTTTCCCTAGTAGAAAAGCTAACATCTATTAAATTTTTATTATTTCTTGCTACATTATATCATCTTGAGATTGAGAAAATGGATGTAAAGATAACATTCCTTCACGGTGATTTGGAGAAATAGATTTATATAACTGTAGTCCATTTTTTGTGTTTTATGATAATTATTTTAAAACATTTCTTGTTTTAATATTTTTGTCTTAAAATAATAAAATAAAGGTAAAAGGTGTTTCTCTTTAAAATATTTTAGTAAAACATTGTCTCAAACTTAGAAAAAATCAAGGAAAGGCATATGCTTGCATGTAAAGTGAAAAAAGGAAAGTGGAGAAAAGGTTTTCATGCCAAACTTAGGTAAAATGACATTCAAGAGAAAAAAGCATTAGACTCACATTGAAAGCAAAGTAAAAAATAAAACTTTTCATTTGAGCACCAAATAGAGTAGAAGGAAAGAAAATCTGCAAGAAAGACTTCACATGAGAAGGATATTTAGGGCTTTTTCTTTAAGATGGAAGGGAATAACTTGAGAAAACTAAGGCAAAAAATGCAATGCATGGAGATTTTGCACAGACGGTTGCCATTGCACCTATATTGGCTTGTTAATGCTCGATACAACTACCAGAGTTAATGAATCCATGGGATGTGGTTAAGCCATGTCACAAATCCAAGCGTTGCACTACATAGCACAAGGATACCAAGGGTGCACACATTGTAACAATCCCCCCATGCAAGCGAGGGGTTCAAACTCGTGACCCAAGCTCTTATACCAATTATTGTACAAATGGTTGTCATTGCACCAAAAGATTGACCTGTTAATTCCCAATACAACTACCATAGTTAATGAATCCATGGGAGGTAGTTAAGCCATGTCATGAACCCAAGCACTATGCTACACAACAAAAGAAGACCAAGGGCACACACCTTGCAACATGGGGTTTTTCTTCATCATCTTCAGTTCCAGGCGTAGGAATTAGCATTCAAACTTGAAGGAAAATACTAAAAGTGATGAGGAGGCCTTTGAATACATGTTTCTTTCAAATATGGAGTTGTGTGTGTATGATATGAGCATTGGAGATAGCTATGTTAATAGGTAGGTCAAATATGTGCAAACTTCCCTTTTCATCTTCAATGCCTTCCTAAGATGCTTGTAGTTTTCTTTGTGCAATGTTTTGGATGCCATTTTTCTATGTCATTGTATTTAGATAAGTAGCTATATTAAGAGTGTTTCAAAGAGGTAGCCTTTAGTGAATCCAATAAGATAGTCACCTTGCAAACATAACAAGAGTATGTGTGCAAGTGAGAGTAGGGAAAAAGAAGGTAGTAACACTAAACCCTCTTATAAGAAAGAGGAGAAAATTTTCAATGATTTTACAATGGGTGTTAAAAAAAGGAAAACATTGTTGCTACACTTAAAGAAAATTATAGGTGATATTTCAAGGAAGATAATGTTGCAATAATGAAGGTGTTGTCATTTATGTCAACAAGAAGTCTACTGACTGGTGTTTTCATTGATGTCAACTATGGGTTGAAGATGTTGATGATATTGAGAAAATTAATAAATAGAGTAAACTATGTTGTGTAAGTGTTCTTAGTAGGTCTCGATATTGTGCTCTACGTTCCTTTTGTGCTAATGTTATTCCTATGCAAATTTTACAAATTAATCAAGGTTGTCAAAGGTTGTTATATTCAGAATTTGGGTTTCTAGTTCATTGTACAGTGTGAGATATTTTCAACAGTGTGTGAACCATTTGTTCAGTGATGTTTTTTGTGGCCTGGAATAAATGTATTTTCTCTACATTTCTCCATTGTTTAGCTTCAAGTTGTGTAAATTTGGGAAGTTAATTATAATTATTTTATCTTTTTTTATTCTATTTCTTACTTGATTTGGTGCAATATAAAGCGAGTTTCATTTATCAGTATGCAAATAAGGGTTACTAGTTGTTTTGAGTTGAAGCATTTGTTGATGCAAGCTTGGATGAAGTGTTTGATGAAACTTAAGAGGTTCGTGGATTATTCTAGATTGAGTTCAAGTAAATTATGTTGTATATAACTTTTAGCTTTTGAATTGGTTTAAGGAAGCGTGTACTTAATGATTATGGTGTTTTGCATGGGTATTGGCCAACCTTGTGTTTAACACTACATGTGAGGATTGTAGAAGTGTGTTGAAGTGTGTTGGGATGTATTTGGGTCCTAATTAAGGATTTATGTAGGTTTCCTTGCATTCTTATCCACCACAAGAATGTTTACGTTCTGACCTATTTTGAATTTGTATATATAACGAGTAGTGGTCAACATTGGAGAAAGTTTTTGAGGTAGAGCTTGATATAATTATGTATGGTGTTGATGCAAGTAAGGGAGACGAAAAGAGTAAGAAGTAAGATAGATGCTAGATTCATGTGGATGATGTGTGTGATGCAAATTTGAGCAGAGCAGTGTGAACTTCATGTTAGGGTTCCTAAAGGCAATGAGTTGAAGACATCTGAAATCTTTCATATGAGACTGTGAAAGTGTGCAAGCAATTGTGGTGGACTCCTTGTTGCATTGAGAAGTGTTCTTTGTGTAACATTCTTCTTCTATCTTCTTGTATTTTTTTATGGTAGTGAGCCCTAGCTATGAGCCTTTTGGATAGTGTGTACTATTTTGGCAATGATCCCTTTTGTACCAATTTTTCTATTACTTATGTTGTGAGCTAATCCTCGCCATGGTTTTTCCCTCATTGGGTTTTCCACATAAATCTAGTGATCTCTTGTCTATGGTGTTGTGATTTTAGTTTTTGTTATCTACATTTCATGTTTAATGAAACTAATAGAATAAGGGTTTAATGAATGCTTGTGCATCTAATTATTGTTGAGGGTTTTGAAGTTTTAATTTTCTACAACTGATTCAACCCCCCTCTTAGTCATTATGTTCATTTAAAAAATTGGTATCAAAGCAAGGTTCCTTGAAGAAGAGCTTAACTGCTTAAGGTAGATATGGGATGGTGAACAAGATTGCTTTGGAATATCCTAGATTCAATGGCTCAGATTATGAATTTTGGAAGACAAAGGTGGAAGGATATTTATTTTCTCAAGGATATGATATTGAGAAATCTTATCAAAATACATATACTCCACCTCTGAATGGTCTGAGTACAAGTACAAAAATCAAGGCACATGAGATCAATGCTAAGGAAAGATACATTATTGTGAATAGTCTTTCAAATATTGAATTAGTTAAAGTTATGAGTTTTAAAATTTCTAAAGAAGTTTGGGATAAGATAGAAAGCATTATGAAGGAGATCTAAGGGTTAAACAAGAAAAGTTGCAGAACTTGAAGGCACAATTTGAAATGATGCATATGTCTGAAGATGAAACAATTAAAGGCTACATACAAAGATTTGATGAGTTGGTAAGTGTTATGAGAGGTCTTGGTGCAACAATTAAAGAATCTAAAGTAGTGAAGAAAGTTATCAGATCTCTTTCAGACTGTTACAATGAAAAGGTATCTTCTATTGAGGAAACCATTGATTTTGACAATTATTCCAGAGATCAGTTGTTTGGTACTCTAACCGCATTTGAAATGAGAAAACTGAAGAAAGGTACAAAAGTTGAGACTACTTTCAAGGTTGGTAAATCAAAGAAGGTTGAAGATTCAGGTGAAGAAGATCTTGATGATTTGGAAGCTAACTTTGTGAGGAATATGAAAACGGGCACCAGTAAGTATAAAGGTAAATTACCTTTCAAATGTTTTAGCTATGGTGAGATAGGTCATTATGCTTCTAGATGTCCAAAAAGAGCTCTAAACAATAGGAATAAGGAAAATAAAGGAAAAATGATTACGAAAGCTTACTATATGAGCGACGATGCTAGTATTTTTTATGATGAATTTGATTTATGGAGATTTTGATGATGATGAATGTCTATTTTTGGCTATAAAAGAAGAATTTGGTTCTACTAACCCTGAAAGTTGTGCAAAGGAAAGGATTCTAGAGATAAAGGATAAAGTTGAAGGTACTTTGGTATTTTCTTTTCATGTCAAAGAGGATAAGGATTATTGGGTTTTTGATGGTGGATGCTCTAATCATATGACCCAAGATAAAAGTAAGTTTATTAAACTTGAAAAGTATGATGGAGGATTAGTTAAATTTGAAGATGATTTAGGAGCTAAGATTTATGGAATAGGTTCAATCAATTTTGATGGAAAGCACAATACTAGCAATGTTTACTATGTTAAGGGCTTAAGACATAATCTCTTGAGTTTCAGACAAATGTGTAGAAAAGGGTATAATCTTGTGTTTAAGGATGAAGCATGTGAGATCTTGAAAGGATCTAGAAATGGGATTGTTGTTGGTAAGAGAATAGATGAAAACATCTATCAACTTAAGGGTGTTGATGGTTATTACTTTATGTCTCAGATTAATGATAGTTGGTTATGGAATTGGAGGATGTGTCACATGAATTTTGATAATTTGGAAAGAATTAGTTCAGTTCATGTAGTGAGAGATTTACCTAGAATCATAAAACCTATCAATGTTGTTTGTGAGAGTTGTCAATTTGGAAAACAAACAAGGAGTAGCTTTAAGGGAAAGGAACAATCTACTATTGGACTATTGGAATTAGTACATATAGATCTTTGTGGTCCTACAAGGGTGAGAAGTATACAAGGTGACAGGTACTTTATGCTTTTGATTGATGATTATTCTAGAATGACATCGGTTACTTTTCTTAGAGAAAATTTTGATGCATTAGATAAATTCAAGGCATTTAAAGCTATGGTTGAGAATAAAATGGATTTGAAAATAAAATGTCTAAGGTCTGAAAAAGGTGGTGAATTCACCTCCAATGAGTTTAACATATTTTGTGAAGTTCATGGAATAGAGAGGCATTTGTCTTCCCCTAGAACTCCTCAGTAGAATGGAGTTGTTGAAAGGAGAAACATAACTATTTAAGAAGCTACAAGGACTATGATGAAAGAGGAAAATCTACCACAAGTCTACTAGAGAGAAGCTATTCATAATTTTGTTTACATACTTAATATAATTCAAGCTAAAGCTAATAGCACAAAGACTCCCTATGAGCTATGGTATGGAAGGATTCCTACTGTGAAGTATTTTAGAGTGTTTGGAAGCAAATGCTACATCAAAAGAGAAGAAGAAAACTTAGGAAAGTTTGATGCAAGGCCTGATGAAGGTATCTTCCTTGTATATTCTATTAGAAGCAAATCTTACAGATGTTACAACAAAAGGTTGAGAAGGATAGTTGAAAGTGAAAAATTTAAAGTTGATGAAAACTTGCAGAATTCTATAACAGTAGATGGATATGTGTCAGATAAACCTGATTGCAAAGAAGTAGAAGAAAAATTTGATGAAAAAGAATTGTAGAATGAAGAGGAAGAAGCTTCGCAAAAGACCCCTAAAACCCCTAATTATGTGAAAAAGAATCATTCCAAAGATCAAATCATTGGAGATAAGAGGAAAGGTATATTGACAAGAAGCAAAGCTACTAAAGTTGAGGTAAATTTGTGTCTACTTTCTAAAGTTGAACCTGAAATAGTGAGTGAAGCATGCAAGGATGAGAATTGGATGAAGGAAATGGAAGAAGAAATTATGCATATAGAGAAGAATTAGACTTGGGAATTATCCCCTAGATTGGAAAACAAGAACATAATTGGAACTAAGTGGGTATTCAAAAACAAGCTGAATGAGAATGGAGAAGTAGTAAGAAATAAGGCAAGACTTGTGTGTAAGGGTTACTCACAAGTAGAAGGTATAGATTTTGAGGATATTTTTGCTCCTATGGCTAGGATGGAAGCTATCAGAATGTTTTTGGCATTTGTGGCACATAAATATTTTAAGGTTTATCATATGGATGTGAAGTCTACTTTTCTGAATGGGGAATTGGAAGAAGTTTACGAGGAACAACCAGAAGGATTTAAATTTTTAGATTAACCAGATATTGTAGATAAGTTGAAGAAGGCATTATATGGATTGAAGAAAGCTCCCAAAGCTTGGTATGCAATATTGGATAGGTACTTGATACAACAAGGATTCAATAAGGGCACCACAAATAGTAATCTTTACTTTAAAATTGAGGAAGACAAACTCTTAATAGTAGTAGTAGTGTATGTGGATGATATTATCTTTGGTGGAGATGAGACTATGTGTAAGAAGTTTGCAAAATAAATGCAAAAAGATTTTAAGATGTCAATGTTTGGGGAAATGAATTTCTTTCTTGGGCTACAAATCAATCAAATAGATAAATGGATTTTCATTTCACAGTCTAAGTATGTCAAAGAGATGTTGAAGAAGTTTGGAATGGATGAATCCAAACCGGTATGTACACCTATGGTGCCTAGTTGTAAACTAAGCAAAGATGATGAATCACCTAAGGCTGATCATAGAAAGTATAGATCTATGATTGGTGGACTAGTGTATTTAACTACTACTAGATTGAATATCATGCAAGCAGTTTGTCATGTGGCTAGATTCCAAGAAGATCCTAAAGAAACACATGTTGCAGATGTGAAGAGGATATTTAGATACTTAAGAGGCACACCGTATTATGGTTTGTGGTATCCTAAGGATATTGATTTCACATTAAGTGCTTATACATATGTAGATTGGGTTGCTTGTGTTGATGAAAGGAAAAGTAAAAGCAGTGATGCATTCTTTCTTGGATGTAGATTGGTGTCATGGTTGAGTAAGAAACGGGATTTAGTTTCTTTATCCATTGCAGAAGTTGAATATATTGCAATAACATCATGCTATACATAGGTATTATGGATGAGACAAACATTGAAGGATATCAAAATTATATATGGTGAGCTTATTAATTCTATCTTCTATGATAACACAAGTGTAATTAACATTTCAAAGAATACAGTGATACATTCAAGGACAAAACATATATCTATTAGGTATTACTTTTTGAGAGAAAAGGTTATGGAGAATGAAGTAAAGCTTGAGTATATTCCTACAAAGGATCAGATTGTTGATATATTCACTAAGGCTCTTCCTAAGGATAATTTTGAGTATCTTCGAGAGAAGTTGGGGGCTATCACCCCTCCCTGTTTGAACTAGATACATATGGAGATGCATCAATCCAATGGATCTAAGGATCTCTCTTTTCTGGAATGATGTTGGCGGCTACCTCTTAGGGGGAGTAGGTAGTGTCATGTGTTGTCATTGAGTTGATGATTTGTTTAGGCATACTCCTAAGGGGTAGTGTTCATAGCAAGTTTCTTGGGGGATAATAATGCAAAGATTTTTTCCTTTTCCATTGATGTCAAAGGGGGAGAGAGAATCATGTGAAAAATCTTATCTACTTAGGAGGAGAGAGAGACTCATGTAAGGGAGAGAGAGACTTTTGTAAGGGGGAGAGATTTCAAGAATGTTGTGTAGGTTTTCTAACCATAAAAAAAGAGGAAGGTGTGTGTGTTATATTTGGTGGATTTTCACATCTTGTGTTGCCATCAATCACAAAGGGGGAGATTATTGAAAGAACGAAGGTTTTGTGATTGATTTCAACAGGAAGTTTATTGAATAGTGTTTTCATTGATGTCAACAATGGGTTGAAGATGTTAAGGATATTGAGAAAATTGATAAACAGAGTAAACTATGTTGTGCAAGTGTTCTTAGTAGGTCTTGATATTGTGATCCATGTTCTTTTTGTGTTGATGCTATGTCTGCTTGGATTTTACAAATTAATCAATGTTTTTAGAGGTTGTTATATTAAAATTTTGGTTTTATGGATCATTGTACAGTGCGAGATATTTTCACCAGTGTGTGAACCAATTATTTAGTGATTTTTTTGTGGCCTGGGAGAAATGTATTTGCTCCATGTTTCTCTGCTATTTGGCTTCAAGTTGTGTAGATTTAGGAAGTTGATTATAATTCTTTTATCTTTTTGTATTCAAGTTCTTACTTGATTTGGTGCAGTACAGAGTGAGTTTCATTTATCAGTATGCAAATAAGGGTTACTAGTTGATCTGAGTTGAAGCATTTGTTGATGTGAGCTTGGATAAATTGTTTGATGAATCTTAAGATATTCGTGGATTATTCTAGATTATGTTCAAGTGAATTATGTTGTCTTAAACTTTTGTCTTTTGAATTGATTTAAGGAAGTGTGTACTTAATGATTATGGTTTTTTGCATGGGTGTTGGCTAACCTTGTGTTTAACACTACATGTGAGGCTTGTAGAAGCATTTTGAAGTGTGTTGGGACCTATTTGGGTCCTAATTAAGGATTTATGTATGTCACCTTTCATTTCTATCCACCATGGGAATGTTTAGGTGCTGACCTATTTTGAATTTGTATGTATAACGACTAGTGGCAGACATTGGAGAAAGTTTTTGAGGTAGAGCTTGATATAAATATGTATGGTGTTGATTCAAGTAAGGGATACGAAAATATTAAGAAGTAAGATAGATGCAAGATTGATGTGGACAATGTGTGTGATGTGAATTTGAGAAGAGCAGTGAGAACATCATGTTAGGGTTCCTGAAGGCATCTGAAATCTTTCATATGAGATTGCGAAAGTGTGCGAGAAATTATGGTGGACTCCTTGTTGCATTGAGAAGTGTGCTCTATGTAACATTCTTCTTCTATCTTCTTCTTGTATTCTTTTTGTGGTTGTGAGCCTTTTGGATAGTGTGTCCTATTCTGGCAATGAGCCCTTTTGTACCAATTCTACTATTACTTATATATTGTGAGCTAAACCTCACCATGGTTTTTCCTTCATTGGGATTTTCACATAAATCTGGTGTTCTCTTGTGTATGGTGTTGTGATTTCAGTTTTTGTTATCTACATTTCATGTTTAATCAAACTAACAAAATAAGGGTTTAATTAATGCTTGTGGATTTGATTACTATTGAGGGTTTTGAAGGTTTAATTTGCTACAACTAATTCACCCCCCTCTTAGTTGTCTTGTTCATTTCAACAGATAAGACATAGCATGCATAGGAGATATTTCATGAAATGAAGACTAGAAATATTCACAAAATATAGGGACAGTCCAACACTATTGGGAGAAGTAGAAGGAAAAGATGGAAAGGATAGTCACCAATACACAAAGATTTCACCATGAAATGCAAGGAAGAATGATATAATTGGTTCAATAATGATCAAGGATTGAAAGGTAATAATGCAAATGGCATTCAACTAAAGGGAAGACCTTAAGTTCAATCAAATGTGAAAGATAAGGGGTAGATTGTATGACAAGACAAATACCATAGTTAATGACTATCAATGCTATGAAAGAAGTAGTGGGCAGTCCTTTTGCAAGTGCAAAAAGTAAATAGGCAACAAGGACAATTTCATTAGTAATGAAGTTATTAGCATGGATCATTCTCTGCTATCTTCTCACCTTGTTGGGTAGTGAATTCTTAGTTGAATCTAACACGTTTTGCAAAAACAACAGATTACAAGTCATTAGAAACCCTTGTTTTTGTTTTAGACACATTACTATTGGAAAATTCTTGAAAAAGAATCAAGTTTCTATCACCCTTGTAATTTCATAGAAGAATCAATCTACATTAAAGGTTTGGAAATATCAATGTTGATGCAATTCTAACACAGCTAAGAAAGTAGTCTACAACAGATAGGTGGGATAAAGGAGTTAGCAAGCTCTTGGACACTGATCTTGATAAGGGTATTTATAAGGATAGCTTTGAAGAATTTCTATACCAAAAAAAATGTATTGGGGATAAACAAAGGGTAGTAGATACCTGATTGGTCGCACTATGTAGAGTCAACACATCATAAAGCTATAGTTGTTAGAGTAGGTACTTAGACAGTTTGGTGAGAGACAAAGAGATCCTATTGGGGTCACGGAGTCTACTCAATCAACGTGTGAGGTGTCCTAGTGAGGACCTACAATCAGTGTGCAAGTTTCCTTACAAGCTTTTTATCAATTACATATAGTAGAGTGGGTTGCCCCTATAGAGGTGACTGATGTTGGGACAACACTAGAGTACAATACATGGTGGGCCTAGCATAGGCCCACACCATTTACAAATCTAAAATTTCCCACTCTTGCAGAGAGGCTTATCAAAGCTCTGAGGGTAGGTTGCAAGGGAGAGGATAGGGTAGAGGAGATGGTGATAGCTGAGGCAAAGGATGGGGGATAGGAATGATGGAGTGGGTGGTGGAGGTAGAGGTGGGGATGGTGGCAGAAGAGATAGAGGACAAGGAGATAAAGGCTAAGGAAATAGAGGTCGAGGAGATAGAGGTGGGCTTCCACCTTGGATTCTAAGATGATTATCCCATATCTGGAAGGAGAGAGGAGGATGTTCGTGCAAAGCAGGAGGTCAAGGTGGAGGAGGTACATGTAGAGGAGATCAAGGTGGAGGATATTGCTCTCCATGAGGAGGTATGGGTAGAGGACGTTAGGGTGGAGAGATTGCTCTCAAAAAGGAGGAGATACAAGGAGAGGGTGAGATGGAGGTGGATGTTGATATTGTCATAGCAGAAGAGGAGGTTGTATGGGACATGGTGATGATGGAGGGTTTAGAGGATGTGCCTATTAGGGAGGCCATCATAGATGTTATGGAGGAGGTGGAGAATAGGGTGCTATATCCATAAGTGGACACTGATGTAGGCATAACTTCAGACTATATTGGCACAGATTTAGGGACTGCAAGGATAGGTAGCTCAGTTGACTACTAAGTGTAATATGGATGTGATACAAGCACAAAGGGCCAATCATCGATCAATTGCAAATTTAGCCTAGATGTTATATCGGGCTAGCAAGGAGACATTGTATTATTGTGATTTATATGAGAGTGTAGTGCCAGCAGCTAAGAGGGTACCTAGCTTTACACAGAGTCGTAGTCAGGGTGGATCTCATTCCAAGAGATCACAGAGTAGTGGAGGGGTGCCCTAGCCTAGGAGATCTCCATATGATTAGTCACTTCACCACTCTCATAGGTATTAGTCACGACCCTCAAGATCATGTCAAAGAGAGGACAGGCCACCACCTTCAAGAGGGTCTCCATCAAGTGACGGGGGCAGCATAGGCTAGGCTTGTTTTTATATATGGACATGTATATTTGATCAAGCCTATGGGCTCCACATTTTTCATAGTATCATAATTTTTTGTGTTATGACACATTATATATATATATGAGATACATCTTTTTTGGAGGCAATTACATGATATTTTAAATGTATGCATGTTTCTATATGATGGATTCTTATGGATTTATGATTTAATGTTTATGCTCTTGGATGGATGGATGCACATGATATTAATTTATGATTATATGTATGTATGGATGTATGTATATTTAATATTTATGATCTATGACATGACTTATGACGCTTATATGATCTATATGCATGATTGCATTATATGTTTAGGACATTTTATGTCATATTTGATATGATGCTATATAGATGATTCTAAAATGTGATGTAATGTTATCTATCTTTTTTTATTTTCTTATGCAATATGTATTGACCTATATGCACATGAGATATGATGTTCTAACATGATTATGGATGCAAGATGATGTAGCTCATACATTATTATTTTTGTCATAGCACATCACCAAGATGACCATGAGACTAATAGAAGAAATGTTAGTGTGAAGAAGTAATTAGTAAGGAATTAAGAATAGTTAGATGGATCATTCATCCAAACCAAGATTGATGTAATGATTGATTTGTATTTGATCTTTCAGCAGTGCATGTTTTTATCATCATAGTGTTTTTATTTGAACAAGAATTTTTAAATGGGCCCATATCAACTTGGAGATAAAGGGGTGGACCATAGAATAATTTAGGGACCTTGGAAAGGGATATATCTCATACACCTTTTCTAACCCAAATCATGCTCCTTCTAATCTACAATACGACTCTTGGATTATATGTGGCCAAACATGTTATGTTCAAGCTTGGGACCTAAATTTACATCCAGAAGGAATACATAAATAAATAAACCCTATGTGGGTCGAATTCCCCTTTCTCAACTTATCTTTTTACCCTTTCTTGTAAGACATTTTCTCCCAATTGGGGAAGGTGCTCTAGTGTAAGCATCATTCTGATAAATGGGAAAGTGTACATGTACATTCTAGATTTTGCATCTAGATAGACTTGACACAAATTCTCCTATGCTCCATCAAGTTAGTTGGGCTTGTTTGAAATATGAACAATAAATCATTTACCTTAACAAAACTAATTCATGCTTCTATTATCATAGGGAAATACACCTCATCAATGACTATCATATTTATAAACCAAGAATGACTCAATCACCTCCAGTTATCTTTCACCCTATCATTATTGTTTCTAACAAATAAATTCATAATTTTTTTGTACCCAATCTCTCTCCTACTCCAATCCTTGAGAAGAACCCATCTTCCTCCAATCATCCCCTCCCACCCTCCATACCCTCCTCCCATAGTAGCGACCCTCCCCTTAAGTCCTAGATTGTTTAAAGAAGCTATGGTTGAGTCTAGGATTATAACCTCTAAAAGGAAGAAAGAGGCTCCTATCATTGGAAAAATTCCTCTCTGAGAGACAATCCCACCCTTCCATCCCAATAGCCTTGTAAGAACTCAAACCTAGTTGTCATCTTAAGAACACCTTGGCCAACACCACTCCATGGACTTAGAAACTTGTTCAATAAAAAATCAATTCAATGTACTGATAGTGGATGAGAAAAACCTCAGAAATCCATCCCAATGAAGTCCCATATTCAATCCTTGAACATGCAGGGATTGAACAATCCTCACTCACAAATATCAAGTGAAGCAGTTCATCCAGAATAATAAGACTAATGTTCTCATGCTTCAAGAAATGAAATTTGGAACCTTCCATTTGAATGCTACCCTTGTTGTCATTTGGCATGAGGTCATTTTCCTCCATACCAATCATGATGATGGTGGGGTAGATTTTTTTTGCCTTACCCGCTAGTTAGCTAACAAGGTTGTGACTAGTGGATTTGATCCCAATAATCATTGTGTTTGGGCTATAGTTATTATTAATGTTACTCTTGTTGGATTCTATTCCAACTATGGTCCTAATTCTCAAATGGAGAGAACCTTACTCTTAGGAATGGCTTCATATATACCTCCCTAATGCTCAATGGATCCTATGGGTGATTTTAACATGGTTGAGCACCCATATGATCGTATTTGGAACAACTCTTCTCACCCATCCCACTTTAAATTTGAAGCTTGGACCTTGCCCTAAAATTCCCTTAGAACTCAAGATCCCTTCTGGGTAAATCCAAAATCCATATGCCTCATTTTTTTACTTAGAACAACTTCCATGAAGGGTTCTTGAGAAAAATGAGTCAACTAAATTGTTTCTATATCTCTCCTAATTTCCCAATTCTACCTTGTAATGGTCATATTGTTTGTTTGGACCTATCAATCACTCCTTCTAACAACCTTCACATATCTATCACTCTTTTCCTATACAATCTTGCCCCCTCTCCAAGGATCTACCTTTTAAGTTTGAAAGTAGTTAATCTCAAAAACTAGGATTGAATTGATAGTCTAATTGCTATTTGGAATGTTGAGCCAAAACCTCAACAAGATAGGTGGATTAGCTAGTGGGAGAGAACCATTGCAAGATGTAACTCCTTTCTTCCTAAATATGGTCAAAGAGATATTGCTAGGTGTTTTATAATTTAAAAATACCTCAAAGGGTATCTTGAAAATGGATGCACTCTCCTACTTCAAACCCGAACAACACTTTCATGTAAAAATCAGTTGCTAGCACTAGGAATTCTCTTCAAAAAATGGCTACCTATAAAGACTAAGATGCTCAAGTTCATTCCCAACCCTAATGGATCAAAGAAGGGGACTATGGAACAAAATATCTTTCAATATATGCAACACAAACACAAAAAGGAATGTATCTATTTTATTAAATCTACTAACGGTTCTCTACAAACTAGTTAAGATGCCATTTTACTAACCTTGTATGAGCACTTTAAAAAATTTACAAATGATTTTGCTAGTGATTTCCTCCTCCCCAGCCTTGAGGAAAGTATGGTTGGCTACATTCCCTAGAAAATAAACCCAAAATACAATAAATTCCTTGACCACCTTCTTTCCATAGAGGAGATTAATGAAAGGAGATTGACGAAGCCTTTCAATACATGAATATGGAAAAAATCCAAGATTGATGGTTTATCGATTGAGTTCTTTAAAGTTGTGAAGAATGTGTTAATAGATGGCAACCTATTACCCTTCTTAATACTTCTTACAAAATCATTGCTAAAGAAATAGCTTGCAAAATAAAACAAATCACTCAAGAGATTGTTCAACAAAAGAAAACTGCCTTCCTTGGAGGAAGATTCATCCTTGATAATATGGTTCTCTTTTGGGAAATTTTTTATTGTGATCTAAGTTTTATCCAAATTCTCATGAAGCCATATGATTACAATAATATCCAAACATGGATTTTCAAGGACCCGGTCTTGTAGCTTAGGGGCCTATTTTTGGGTTCCTTGGAACTAGTTTAGTTTTGATTAGAGTATACTCCCTAGTTGTTGCTAGTTGAGATGACATATTGCTAGTAGTTTGCATTCCCAACTATAAGTGTATGAAGGAGAATACAATCAAGATAAACTTGTTTGGAAGACAAAATGACTATTGATTCATCTTCTCTTTATGTATGTATCTCTTTTAAGAGGAGATGGCTTCCACTCTGTTGTTGTGTTGGCATTATTTTGGTTCAATTTCCTTTAGTGTCTAAATATCTGGTTTAATCCTCTAGCATTTGTAGCAAATGGTCAACTTGTTATGGCCACCTACAACTATGTCTAAACAAGGGGCCTATGTTTGTGAAAGAATTAATGAGACCTGATACAAGTCCTAGGGTTTGTTCGAAGAAACTCACCACTCCTATCTTAATCTCTTATAGTTCTTCAAGTGAAGAGGGAGGAGTTGGCCTTGGCCCTAGTCAATGTCTTATTTCTTTGGTGCCTTATAGTGACTCAGAGGATGATATTGTTATTGCAACTCCACTCTCTATCATAAGACTTTGTGAGGGTGGTTACTTGGCGGCCGACAAGGTCAGGTAACACCCGTGTCCTCTTCTAATGGTGTTGGGTTTTGGGTGTTGTGGTGATTAGGCTTCAAATGGTTGGTTCTATTGGTTTGTTTTGTTGGTGCTAGTTTGTGGGTTCATGTCATTGATTGTGAAGGTGGTTACTTCGATGTTGGAAAATGTGCCAATTTTGTTGACACTTTTTGAAGGCTTGCATGGCAGCTTCAAAAAATGGGTTGGCACTCTTTTTTCCTTTTTCTTTTCCCGTGATAAAGGAATGATTGAAGATATAACAGCCTGGAAATCAACCCTAATGAAATGAAATGAATTGTGAAATTATCATAAAATGTAATTACATTTGAGTCAGATACTTGTCGCTCCCTTGTGTTATAAAAGGGATTTCATGGCTCAATGTAAGGGGGTTCTGATCAAAATTTTGAATCCAGTACATTCTAGGTAGGATTCAAGGATAGAAAGAAAAAATGAAAATGCAGAATGCTTGATGAATTTGCTAGGAAACTGTCTTGGGTATAGGTTATGTATGTAATAGTCTTAAATGGTTTTACATAGATTATTGACATTGAAACAACTATAAACTCCAAAACATATACTCTCCTTTTATACATTTTCATAGATCATAAATGAAATCATCAAAGATCTTTTCATCTATCATCAATGGTTCAATTGGATGTATGGCTTTATTTCTTTGCTTTAACTCAAAGGATTAATTAGAATGCTTGGGAAAAGTCACGGGTGTGTGAGAATTTGCAAGGATTTGGTAAGAAGTGATGTATTGGGTAAATATGAGTCTTTGGATTGCAAGGCATTACAGAGATAGTCTATATATATCAAAATTAAGTAATCAGTGTATTACTAGTTGTTTCATATTTGACTCCATTACCCAATTGATGAGGCATTGGCTTGTTTATAAATAATTCATGCAATTAAGTGAATAAGTAATATACCTAGCTATGGATTCAAAATCATAACAATACCTATTAAATTTTTCCAATTCTAAAATGTATGTTTGAAATGCACCCACATTCCTAGCAACATAGATATTAATTTGCTTGAAGATCTACCAAATCTTTAGTGAATTTAGTGTGTCTGCCTCAAATAGGAATGAAATTGTATTGAAGTTTTCTTGATAAGTTGATATACCAAATGAACACAATAAGGAATACCCTCCTTGGTCCTACAGAGCCTAAAGTGTAGGAATAGAGACCTCAAAATTCTCTATTTGTTGTGTTCGCCACTAACTTCGGACAATTCTTGAACATAAGGGTTGGCTACCCTTTAGAGAATTCCAAGGTTAGATAGAAAAAACAGCAACATCTACAACACAAACATAAAAAGGAATGTATCTCTTTTATTAAATCTACTAACAATTCCCTATAGACTAGTCAAGATGCCATTTTACAAACCTTCTATAAGCACTTTAAAAAAATATTTTTTACAAATGCTTTTGCTAGTGATTGTCTCCTCCCCAACCTCGAGGAAATTATGGTTGGCTACATTTCCTAGAAAATAAACCCAAAATACAATAAATTCCTTGACCACCTTCTTTCCATAGAGGAGATTAATGAAAGGAGATTGGCGAAGCCTTTCAATACATGAATATGGAAAAATTCCAGGAATTGATGGTCTATCGATTGAGTTCTTTAGAGTTGTGAAGAATGTGTTAACAAATGGCAACCTATTACCCTTCTTAATACTTATTACAAAATCATTGCTAAATAAATAGCTCGCAAAATCAAACAAATCACTCAAGAGATTGTTCAACCAAAGAAAACTACCTTCCTTGGAGGAAGATTCATCCTTGATAATATGGTTCTTTCTTGGGAAATTTTTTATTGGGCTCTAAGTTGTATCCAAATTCTCATGAAGCCATATGATTACAATAATATCCAAACATGGATTTTCAAGGACCCGATCTTGTAGCTCAAGGGCCTATTTTTGGGTTCCTTGGAACTAGTTTAGTTTTAATTAGAGCATACTCCCCAGTTGTTGCTAGTTGATATGACAGATTGCTAGTAGTTTGCATTCCCAACTATAAGTGTTTGAAGGAGAATACAATCAAGATAAACTTGTTTGGAAGACAAAATGACTATTGATGCATCTTCTCTTTATGTATGTATCTAATTTAAGGGGAGATGGCTTCCACTCCGTTGTTGTGTTAACATTATTTTGGTTCAATTTCCTTTAGTGTCTAAATATTCGGTTTAATCCTCTAGCATTGGTAGCAAATGGTCAACTTGTTATGGCCACCTACAACTATGTCTATATGTTCTTAACAATGATTTTTTCCAAGTAATGTCATTTTTTGTTTTGTTGTTTTATAAGTGAACAAGTAATATATTAGTGTTAGTTTTGAATACATGTTATGGTTATTACTGCCATTTTTATATTGTGAGTGGCTCTAAGAATGTGTAGCAATAGACCATGTTTGTTTAATTGTCTCTATTAGTCTTATATTGCTTTTCAAAACTCTGTTGTCTACTAGCCTCAACAATTCTATTATATTCTTTTAATGTAATATTTTTAATCTTATTTCAATAAATAAAAAAGTATGCTTAAAATAGATGAAATTCCACTTTTGTAAAGAAAATAAAAGTGTCACATAAATTATGTAGGCTAATTAAGTAAATGCATTCAATTAAACATAAATTAACTTAAATAAGAATGTTGGTCTAATAATCAAAACTACTAACAATTAAGTGTTCAATAAGTACATAATTAAGTAAATTAATTGCATGTATATTTAACTCTTATTTTAATGCAAAAG